>CM069445.1:32588096-33170427 GCA_035610835.1 Ophiura sarsii
AACAGGTAAGTCATGAGCTGGATGGTAAAAAGAAAGAAAATAATGATGAAATGATAAACATTCTATGGTTTTATTCTAGCTATCAGACTGACGTGCGTTTTCCTCACATAACAAAAAGAAAATCTTCAAGTCTTGACTGAGAATGCAATTTGGTCATCATACAGCAAATAATAGTCTACAAAATCACCTTTGTGTTATGGGATCGGCTTTTAATATGAAATCTGTGTGTGGGATTGAAGAATGTGTGCCATGGGTAGGGCATGAAACCAGAGCTGCAAAAAATCAATTCTATGAAATAGCTCCACAGTGAAAGTGAATTTTACTCTAGATTTTCACGATGATGCAAAAGTAACATTCTTGCATCATCCACCGTCTGCTTATAAAAATTATCACAATAAACCTTTTTCAAGTACGGCGGACACAAATAATCTTTCATCAGCACAAAAGATTACCCAAGTGGAAGCATGCCCTCCCCATTTGTGCCCACCACACTCCAAAAATGCTTATGGAGCTTGATGCTCATTACATACTAGCCAGTGGCGATTTGGAGTCGCTCGAGTGGACTATGAAAAGCAAATTGCTCACAGCAACTCTAAAGATCAAACAACCAGTCGCTCACGAGTTGGATTGAAGTCATTAGTCAACTACAGCGATTCAGGCCTAGTGACCTGGTGCGACCTGTCACATCTTTTGGAAAGTTTTAGGGTCTTGCGACCTGTTCGAACTTGAAGGCAAGATGCTGCCTATGATTTGCTGTGCGGTTCATCAAGAATGACCAGGATCACACAGCGATCCTAGTATGTAATAGGAAAGATGACAGACAGCAAGAATGTGCAGACATTAAGAGAAGATGACAATTGTTATTTTGTTGCTAAGTTGTTAATACTTACCAGAATTTCATACCAAGAGTTGACCAGATCGCCTACACATGTTTCCCTCATAGTATCTTTCAGGAGGGTATTTCTTTGGGCTTCCTGCAACAGTAAAATCAAAATTAAAGATAATAGTGATGCATTCATCAAATATTTCACATTACTTACATGTGCAAGTGACGAGTTCAGATGCAAAATGTCATAAACGTCAAACTCGAGCAACAAAAAAAAGCCAAATACCCCAGATTGCACAGTGACTACGGTCAAAGTCTGTTAATGCTCGGCCTATGGAACCAAACCTTGAAGAATAATTAGAAATAACACTAACCTGTGTAGTATGTACTATTTCCCTATCCACCACATCGGTATCAATGGCCATAAGGATCCTAAGATAGATGTCCACAGCAGGCGGACCCAGGGACAGGAACTGAAGAAGATCGTTGAAGAAAGATGGCCACCGGTGAGGGAAGTCGTAGATGAAGAGCAAAGAAAACAGCTGAGCTGCTTTGTTGCGGATGAAGTTCTTCTCCTCCTGCGCTGACATTGTCTGAGAGGATAACACAAAGATATTAGATGAACAAATGATAAATAATGATAGACAAGCTTCCAAGATTGGTCTTTTTTTTTAAAGAATCAGATTTATTTGATTTTTTTTAATTTAAATCAAATGTTTTTTATTTATTTTTTTATTTTAAATATTATAAGTACTAACATACCATGTCAGTGTTCCAAAAAGACCGGTGGAATTGTGGGCATATGCAAAACCCCTACCCGGTATTTACAAAAATCAAAACATTTTTAGTACTTCTACAACTTTTGGATATATGACTAAATACCCTATGATGTCATTTTATCCATTTCTAATAGATTCATCTTCAAGGTGCAGAATTCAACAGTGATTTTTGAATATGTATAGTTATTACTTGGGAATGGCAAAACATATCCTTAACAGTGCAACAGCAAACCAGATGGGCACCTGCCGTGTCATGGAAATCCACAGCAGTTTCATTCACATGTGTTGATTTCTTTTCCCATTACTTCTATTTGGCCTACCATTTGAAGATGGCAAGCTATGTAGAGGGCCGTGAGGATCCAGCTTATTCAGTATAGACAATATTATAGTTTTATTTACTATGATATAAGCTTTTTGCAGTGACATCAATGTGTATTACAGTGATATACACTGGCACTCATAAGTATTACCGCAGTGAATATATCCTAGAAATTCCATCTTCTATGAACAAACCATTGATGATTTTCACTAGTAATGACATTCTATGTCTGCAATATATAGTTCTTCTTCATAAATTCATGTTTGTTGTATGTTATGTTCATCAGATTTTCGACAAAACCCTATAAATTGAGACAAGTCTAAAGCTACACAGTGAAATCCCATAGACATTTGACTCATTATATATTCATGAGCTCATTATCGCCGTGTAACTCCATGGGATATCCTTACTTGCGAAAATCATCTCCAACAAATCATTAGTTTTACATTATTTTATAAAATCTCAGCGCGTATAGTTATTATGCCAGGGACTTCCAATACTCATTAATACCTAGAACTAGGCTCATGTTTTGAAAAGGTTACTGGAATCTTCCAGAAAAGCTAATATTTCGAGACATAACTTTATTAAAGTTTTGGTTGTAGAAGGATAACTGTCGCGTACTGGGAACCAGCCAATTTTTCTTTTTAAAAACTTGCAGCAGCAATTACAATGTTACATACAGGGGTATTCTGTCATATTGAATTGTGTGGATAGAGCATGGGCTATGTAAACACTTTGAACTGATGGACATGATATTTATACCAAGCACACAATGCATTTTTACACACCATTGAGCATGTTGAGCTCGTCTTGGTGAATATGTCTGGTTTAATTGCAATCTTCGCATTTTTGGATTCAGAAAAATGTTCAACGTAGTGACACCCCCTTAGTGAGACGGCTTGTATCAAGTCCGTTCAGAAAAATTTGAGACCAACCAAGCCTGACCTACGCTATTAGAAAATATTAATCACCGAATAAGTTTAGTTATCGCATGATCCAGCATACATTATTTTGAATTGACTTGTTCAACTCTTTTGTTAGACTTGAATCGATCACCCTTTTAGTGCATTCTTTTATGAATGGGAGTGGACTGTTATAATGTGAAAGATTGAGATATCGCCCAATTAAACACATCTGACAATAAGTACGCGTTCGTCTAGTACGGTGGTGTATACAATGAAATCTGTTGGGCTATGTTGCCTCACATAAATATGGCACAACTGAGAGACCGAGCGACTGACCTTCGTAAAAATGTTACGGTAACTGTCTTGCATGAATGCAAATCATTGTCGCGGTAATTTTAAAACTGGCTACATGTAGGCCTGTGTGCTGCCTCGCGTAAAATACAGACAATCTGCGTGGTTCTCTGTCGCATTTTCGAACACTGATTTTCACACCAAAATATTTAAATTGTCTTTTAAATTTCAGGATTTTCTTGAAAATTCAAATTACCTCCTCAGCAAATTACCATGTTTTAGGCATTAATAAGTACTGGGCATCCTTTATAGGATATTGCATTTGTAAATTTAGCAATTAATTGTTAAAGCACTGACTTTTTACAAAGAAGGTATTAGGTAAGAGAGGATTTTCCCATAGCGTTACAATGGCGATAATGAGCTCATGAATATATAATGAGGCAATGGGATTTCACCGTGTAGCTTTAGACTGGTCTCAATTTATAGGGTTTAGTCGAAAATCTGATGAACACAACATACAACAAACATGAATTTATGAAGAACAACTATGTAATGCAGACATACAATGTTGTTACTAGTGAAAATAATCAATAGTTTGTTCATAGAAGATGGAATTTCTAGGGTATGTTCACTGCGGTAATACTTATGAGTGCCAGTGTATGCAGCAATTATCTAGGGTAATGATACTTATATTACAGTCAAGCATGTAAAGAAAATACTAAGCCTTTAGACAATCGATCGTCTGCAAGTGGAGACTAATTCAGCCAAACTTTTCCAAAATGAGCAAAAAATTTGATTGATCATCACCAGTCATTGGATTCACACAGAGAAGTGGCCTATATTTGGTGATCGCTCATTGGGCCAATGTGAAAAGGCTTATTATATCACTGGAATAGGCTCTGGCAAGATAAAGACTCAATTGAATTATGTTTAAGATGTTTATTTTCTCACCTGCATCTGTAGCCATTGTATCAAGGTCTGTTTCAGCATCTGTTGGTCAGCAGGCACAGCTGTGTGATATCTGAAACATGAAATTACAAATAAAAGTGGTTAACATTCTGCAATAAAAATGTTCCAACTTGCATTTATGAGGTGAGGGGAGACAATTTGTATGGATCTCATCGGTCATTAGTGATGGTTCACCATATTCCTCCAGTCCAGACATCCTAAAACTGGTTGGTCATTAGTTTGAATCCTGAGTGTGTTGCTCAATGGGCTGGGCTCAGTGCTAGAAATAGGCCAATATATCAAAGGTTCAGTTACTATCGTGTAGTAAAGTGAAGTTAAGGAGCTGCATTACATAGAGGGCCCAGAGTATATTTAGTGGGCATGCTTTTGTGTCCACTGAGCCCTCAAATTTTGAGCTATGACAATGCTTGATTCCAAAAACAAACAAAATTGAGATGCAATTAGAATTTGTAGCACATAAAAACATTGATTCTTGAAAGTGTGTTAATGAAAATCTTCACAAGAGAAATGATTCATGATTGAAGTCAAATTTAGCCCTGAATGTTATTCAAAGAAGCAGACATTAGACACCTGTTAGTCAATGACTACGGTAACTGTGAAACTGTCTCCCTGGAGAAATTAACCTCATGGACCTCATGTCAGTGTTTTAATTTGAAAGAGCCAAATTGAAGTATAAGTTCAAATTAAAAAACAGAACACATATATATAAGCCAAACCGAAATGTACATCAACAGGCCTAAAAGAGTTGTTTCAACTATCTTATATGACTTAAAAACAACATCATAGACACAAATGATTGTCAAAATATGAGTGAGAATATCACAAAAATTAACACTCTGTCTTGTTTATGATCATAGGAGATAGGAGATGTCATTTTCAATCTAATAGCACAATTGTTCATACATGCTGTACATGATCAATATACCCATAGGAAAACTAATTTTCTATCCCTTCTGACAAGGTTGTCAATTTACACACACAGCAACTACAAGAGAGTTCAAATTCAATTCAACAAATGTATCCATCCATCAAATTATTCTAATCTAATTCTTCATTACTGGCATCAACATGAATACAACCCCTCATGACAAGGCAACTGCTTCGATAGCAAAATCTTAACACATATGGCTTAAGCTACTTGTATCACACGTCATGTCTCATATAGGCCTACAAGGTGGGATATCTCCTTGTGGCGTGCCAATTTTTTCTGCCCCGAGGACAAAAGTACAATGACCTTCTTTGGCAGAATCCAGGGGATATAATTATAAAAGTGTTTGTTTGTTTTAATATGGAAGGTTCAACTTGTATGATTTTTTAAAATACAAGATTGCACAATAATATTTTTAAGAATGAGAAGAAATGTATATTGTTTTTTCCACGCTGTAATGAATCACTCACATACCGTAACTAATGATTTGGCCCTTTTTAAAACAAATTCAATCTCCCCCAATCCCCCGTATTTTGGATAGTGTTGGGGTCTTTAAGGCCAAATCCACATTTGTTGTAATTAATTTGTCAATGACAGGGAGTCAAATTTACTAACTGATACTCTTATACATACAGCCCCCTTCGCTGCCTCCTGCTACCTCCCCTTTCTTTCACAAGTTGCTGTTTACTTTGAAAATCAAAAGGTGGTATTCTCATGTATTCTCAATTTTTAAATTTTTAATGAAGTCATTTCTCCACAAAATGTAAAATTGAGCCCACATTATTTCGCGCCAACACTCCCCACACACACACAGAATCCAGTAGCCACTTCTTCACAACGTGTCATTCACAAAAGAGACGAACAGAAAGCTTCAGCTGCAGGAAATGTGTATTAGGTGAACAAGGGATTTCCGCTTAAGGGAATCCATCCTACATGTAAAGATATAATTAATGTCATTGTCAGCGTGGCTGTCATGTCAGGGTGTCTGATTTTTTCCTCCAGGATCTACTCAAGACTAGTCTACAAATAAGGCAACAATAAAAAATGTTGTTTGCTTGCCCTTGTCCGACCGACCATGTACTACAGTCCCGACTGTGTCACTTTTTTTCCTTTTTTTAAAAGGACGAAGAAAAAAAAGATTATTTTGATCACAATATTTTTTTCAAGAATTTATTTTTATTTTTAAGTCACGTATTATATGACCTTCATTGAAACCCATAATGTGACCCCATATAGATCATCTAAGGTCCTGTTTTTGACTTGGAAAATGAAGAAAAAAATATTTAACACAATTTGTTTCCTTTATTTCTGGTATTCAGGTACCTAATTTGGAAAAAATAAGAAATAAAAATCCGACTGACCGACCCTACCTTTTGGAGAGCATCTATGGGCAAGCAAACCTTTTTTTTTTACCTAGGTGGGTGACTCAAGTTCATCTGTGATCATAGGGCTATACTATTTTCAGGCCTGAAATATCCGAGCACACCACTGACCGAAATGTGGAATATATAGGTATCCGTAGTGAAAAATATCTGCAAACTTGAGAAAAAACAACTAAGTGAAATCAGTATAATTCAAGCCAGTAAAAAGCAGAATTTCACATCTAGACAACTTCATTAAAAATGTTGAGCCTTTCTTTTCCTGGTGGACAAAACTAAATATAGTGACGCTAACAAGTTAGTCACTGGACAGGGAATAGCCTAGTGTCACACAACGCAGTACTAGTAATGTGCCGTGCCTGCAATGATGATGTTGAATAGTCACTTGAAAAGAGGGATGGGATCTGGGAGTTCCTTTAGTATACCTAGCTACCACTGCATGTCTTCATAGGGGAATTTTAAAGAACGCCCCATACGCTGACACAGTGAAGAATAAGAATGGTAGGGTATTCTAAATCTTAGCCGGAATATGTACCCATTGCATGAAGCTGACACGATTGTCATTGTAAGGAATACCCTACACCCAAAACTGCATCCAATGCTAATAAGTTAGCGCTTCTGTACCCACCGTAAAAGGTGTGTTTTAATTTTCCAGGCAACAGCATTCGGCCCCCACCAACAAATAATTGAAATGATTCTTGAAACAGTCACGGCCTCACAGTAAAACGCTGATCAGTCCTCTACAATGAATGGTTCCCAGTTTCTCTCAAGACAAATATTTTCAGATACACCAACAAAAACCAAAAGTCTCAAAACAAATCCTGATCATAGTTTACAGTGCCTATGAATCTTGATCAAGCCTCGAATTAAAGCATATCGTCAGCCTGCTTCGATAATTGCCTAACTCACTTTTCAGCGAAATTGAGTTTTTTTGCATAAATCATGACTTATGTAATGCACATGCTGTATTAATATCTAAGTCATTGACAAATCAAAAGTGTTTATAAATGCACAATTGCAATTCTGCCCAAGTCAGCATTGTGAGTTAGGCAGATTGTAATAATTATGTAAAATGTTTAAAATGGGTCATATTTACTCGTATTAGGCCTATAACAAGCCACATTTCACTTAAAAGGTATATCCCCAAGCTAATTCTATCCAACAGGTACTGCTCCTGTTGGAATTTACCTGTACTATTCATGGTGCTATTCAACATATCGTCAGCCTGCTTCGATAACTGCCTAACTCACTTTTCCTATTTTTGTTGTTTTCTCAAAACTAGAAAAAATTAGTTAGGCAATTATCGAAGCAGGCTGACGATATATAGACCAGGGGCTACTTGTAACTTTTTTGACTGAAGTAGCTCCTGGTCAAGGCTCAAGATAACAGCTTTTTTACCGGGAGCTACTTTTTTCAAAAGTAGCGCCCGGATCATGAGATTTATTGAGAACCAGGAGCTACTTTCAGTCTACCGGGAGCTAACTTTTTATTAAATCGTATTGTCAAATCGAAATTTGATGTCTTAGGCAAGCTTACCGATCATCAACGGGCGCTGGTTTGGACAAAATATCAGCGCTCGGTTGTTTATTTTTCAGCATAACCAAGCGCAATGGCAGGAGGACTGAGGGGTAAAAATCGCCCAGCGCCCGCTTATCTTGAGCCTTGCTCCTGGTCCTATACTTGCTGTGTACTTGCTGTGTAAACACCAGGAGCTAAAACTTAGCAACCAGGGGTAAAAAAAATCCCAGTTCGCACTTAATTTGAGGCTTGATCTTGATCATAATCAAAATCAAAATTTACAAGTATTTCAAAACCTTCAGTTGTTAATTGATTGGCAGAATTTGTGTTTGATTACATATTATCACACCAAAATACTACTACTAATCAATGGTTTTCCTGTATGTAATGGGAGTCGTAATCCCTCACATCCTGATTCTATTAATGGCTCGCGCTGGGAAATCCAAGAACAAATCTTTGAAAAACCTTTTATGTACATGTATAATGGAATATCTTGAAGAAAGTTTGATCTCTTCTTAGTCTGGAAGTAGAAAAATTCAATTTGAATGGCATTTGAATACACACAACAAAATGTGTTGAAATCAGAATTTCCAGATACAAAAATCTCTCCTCACATTACATGATTAATTCGTACAGAATAATTTCTTTACTAGCTCCCACAGTTACTGGCTTAAGACAGCAGCAGCACGAAGTACAAACCTCTATGTTCACCAATTGTCACAGACAAGAAAGACAGGGTCGTCACAAAACGGTGGTATGCCTCGCAGGCCTGCCTGGGAAAATGGGCAAATTGGGAAGCTCCTTGCCGGAAAATGTTGGCATTTAGAGGGGAAATTTCCTCTTCCATATAAAGAAATACACACAAAATACTGGGTTAGCTTGCCAGGATATCAAACATTTGTCCAGGCCTGATGCCCCGGATGAACAGCAACCACCAAATAGACTTACCGTATTATCCCTATTAAGCGCCCAGGGCGGTTAGCAAAGTCATTTTGGGTGGGCGCTTATTATGTTACCTTTTTTAAACTCATTTATCGTACTAAATAAAATGTACAAGTGGTCATTTGAAGATGCTGACCATATTTGATGGTCATTTGAAGATGCTGACCATTTGATGGTCATTTGAGGAGGCTGACCATTTCATGTACTAAATGAAATACATGTACAAGTGGTAATTTGAGGATGCTGACCATTTGAAAAGGTGGGCGCTTGTAAGGGCTTGTTTGTTGGTAGTCATTGAGAAAAACAGGGGTGGGTGCTTATAAGGTCCTGGGCGCTTAATAGGGATAATACGGTACACCAATTTAACTAATACTTGCAATAATTTGTCCACCAGTACCAAAATAGTGGAAAATGTATCAACCTTATGACATTCACAACAGCGGAATAACAGGATAATGACTTGCTCTTTATATACAACCAAAAAAAGACCCATTTTCAAGAAATACCATGAACTATTTTCCAATACTAAAGAAGGGAATTGTCTAGAGACTCATTCTCATCAAATATACATTTGAAACAAGCCCTATGGTACGATAGCTCACCTCACATTTCCTACCACGGATAAATCACGAGCCTACCCCCATAAAGCTATGGGAATTAATCACTCTTGATATCAACATTAAAACATAACCAAAGACACATTTCTATAGTTTGCTCGCAAATTGACAAATTATCGGTGCGGGCACATCAGGCATCCCTAGGTATGTGAAGCACATTGAATCAATACAAATGATGTTCGTTAGGGTGAATCGGACGAACCCTACTTCTGACATTTAGCTCAGATTTGGTATGATTCACTTAGCAACCTGTACAGTATTCAATTACACAACTGACTTGCATCTAAATTCATTCTACATTGCGAGGTGTACTGCGTGATCGTAAGTTTGTATAGTTCAATGAGTCAAAATGAAGAGATGGTTGGAAACATTTGGCATGAATTTTAAGATTCAGAAATTCACGTTGAGATAGATGTACTAACACCATCCATCAGACACGCTCCTGACATTTTGTGAAAAGAAGGAACTTTCAAGGTAGTTATGAAAGCCATCCCATTTTGAAACACTTCTATTACACCTCCAGGATCAGCACTCTGATTTGTGCAAATTCAGGAAATCCCTTGCTATATGAAAAACCCTTAGATTTTATGCTAAAATGGCCTTTATTAGAAAATAACAAAAAGTAGACAAATATCATTATTTTTTAGGCCAAGGCCAAGGCCAAGGTCATTCGGTAGTGCAAGACTTATTAGGGGAGATATCCAAAGATGGAAAACATAAATCTCCTCACAGTCAAAGATTATAGCAAAATCTTTCCAATTTGACATGGAACAAACTATAGTCTTAATATACTTTAACTCGTCCTCTACCTTGAAAGGACATAAATCTCCTCATACATGTAACTAGTATAGCAAATTCTTGTCGATTTGATACCGAATAAACTATATTCTTACTACTACAATTATACTACTTGCTACAATACCTGGTGTTAATGAAGTGTTCCAGCACCTGGAAGCAGAAGAACTTGATATGATCGCTCTCGTACATCCCCTGCATGACCGCCTCGGCGCATAGTTTCCAACCATCGTCCGACTGCTTTAGCTGCTCAAAGTACGCCACAGCCTGCTCCGGCAACATGGTGCGTAAAAGCCAAGAGGATCAAAGAATGGGGGAAAGAATAAATCAAGGAAAAAACAAAAATGGTATTGTCAGCACTTTTGTTGTGTTTTGTTTATGTTTATATCCATTCACACATACACATTTATGATAATAATTTGGGCTGACATCTGCATACAGTACACATACAAACATTCAGGGATCCCTAATAATAATTATGTGTGCTAGCGTGATGACACAGATTATGTCATGAGAATATGACCGTTGGCCAGTGTTGCCTACAAATATTACGCAGCGTGAGCCCAATTTGTGTTTGAAAGTAATATAATTACTTCTACGGCATACATACTTTTTAGTTTTGGATCTTGGCATTTTACTTAGCTCAAACAAAACATCACTACCAGATACTGGATAGATTCGCACAACAGATCACAAGTGTTGGTTTGAAGTCAACCGCTTTGACTTTGGTCAACTGCATTGACTTGGGCTAAGCGACCTGAAGCTACTGATCCTGGATGTCCACAACTTGCTACTGACTTATAAAAGACATAATTTGTAGGGACACATGAACCATTAGAGAGACAATTGACATTAAAGTGTTGATGTACTACGGGCAAGTGATGCTGGCATTTGCATATTTGATGATCCCATCATGCATAGCCGTCACTATAATGTGGGGCCCATCTACCCACTAAATAAAACTTAAAAGAAGAACGTTAGGTCCTGGCACTCTTACATTACCCCCAATCTGGGTTGACATGGTGTACAAGGCAACATATGATAACCTAATACGGTTGAGATACAGGCAACACTGACAATGGCCATGAGACAGGTGATTGGGGTCTGATAGGCTGAGTCCACATGTCAATCATATGCCCATGGCTTCCAGAGCTTTACCGCAGATCATGTGACAAGGGGATAAGCTATGGCATAACCTTGGGTCATGTAACTATGAGGGGATTATCTGGTATGGCATATCCAACATGGGAGCGGTCCAGTCATTTGTAACTATTGTATTAATGCTATGTGTAGTTTACAGACAGTTAGTCATGGCAGGTATTGTAGTATCCACAAGTGGTTTAAAAGTCAAATTTAAGGTAGGCGTTTATTTGGGACACTAACTCTTACTTTTACCAATTTTTTCAAATACAACAATCATGAATAGCACTTTTTCCAAAACCAGACACTACTGAATAGGGGTAATAACATAAAAGGGGCAGAAGAACAGATTTATAGTACAGGTCATAAAGGGAATAATACTTGGCTGTATTACAAGGCCCTTCAATTCTTGCTTAATCTATTTGCTGCATAAATCACACTGCATCATGGGACACAAATATCACTATACTCTATACAGAGTCAGGGATGTGAGAGGTCACACACACAAAAACAAGGAAGATTACTAAAAAACGCTGAAAACAGTATAAAATTGGGTATAACACAAAATATGGGCTGAAAATTAAATTAAAGGTTAACATTTTGGCATTTACAAAAAATAAAAAACGCTGAAATCAGCTGAAAAGAGGAACTTTCACACCTCTACCTAGAATGTATTCCAGTGATCGCAGCTTAGGTTCATATCACATAACATTCTAATAATGCACTATACCAATGTGATCAGCGATGTACCCCGGCGTATGCACATAAATACTGCGTCCATCACTGAAATATGATCCGACAACAACCAGGCATAAATCACTTCTGAGACTTTCGTCTCTGGCTGATTGCATCCACATAGGGTCCCAGGCCCTGCAATGCTTGTTCATCCATGCATAAACCACTTACCCATCTCTGGCTGATTGCATTCGCATAGGGTCCCAGGCCCTGCAATGCTTGTTCATCCATGCATAAACCACTTACCCGTCTCTGGCTGATTGCATCCGCATAGGGTCCCAGACTCTGCAATGCTTGTTCATCCATGCATAAACCACTTACCCGTCTCTGGCTGATTGCATCCGCATAGGGTCCAAGGCCCTGCAATGATTGTTCATCCATGCATAAACCACTTACCCGTCTCTGGCTGATTGCATCCGCATAGGGTCCCAGGCCCTACAATGCTTGTTCATCCATGCATAAACCACTTACCCATCTCTGGCTGATTGCATTCGCATAGGGTCCCAGGCCCTGCAATGCTTGTTCATCCATGCATAAACCACTTACCCGTCTCTGGCTGATTGCATCCGCATAGGGTCCCAGACTCTGCAATGCTTGTTCATCCATGCATAAACCACTTACCCGTCTCTGGCTGATTGCATCCGCATAGGGTCCAAGGCCCTGCAATGATTGTTCATCCATGCATAAACCACTTACACGTCTCTGGCTGATTGCATCCGCATAGGGTCCCAGGCCCTGCAATGCTTGTTCATCCATGCATAAACCACTTACCCGTCTCTGGCTGATTGCATCCGCATAGGGTCCTAGGCCCTGTAATACTTGTTCATCCATGCATAAACCACTTACCCGTCTCTGGCTGATTGCATCCGCATATGGTCCCATGCCCTGCAATGTTTGTTCATCCATGCATAAACCACTTACCCGTCTCTGGCTGATTGCATCCGCATAGGGTCCCAGGCCCTGTAATACTTGTTCATCCATGCATAAACCACTTACCCGTCTCTGGCTGATTGCATCCGCATAGGGGTCCTAGGCCCTGTAATACTTGTTCATCCATGCATAAACCACTTACCCGTCTCTGGCTGATTGCATCCGCATATGGTCCCAGGCCCTGCAATGTTTGTTCATCCATGCATAAACCACTTACCCGTCTCTGGCTGATTGCATCCGCATAGGGTCCCAGGCCCTGCAATGTTTGTTCATCCATGCATAAACCACTTACCCGTCTCTGGCTGATTGCATCCGCATAGGGTCCCAGGCCCTGCAATGTTTGTTCATCCATGCATAAACCACTTACCCGTCTCTGGCTGATTGCATCCGCATAGGGTCCCAGGCCCTGTAATACTTGTTCATCCATGCATAAACCACTTACCCGTCTCTGGCTGATTGCATCCGCATAGGGTCCCAGGCCCTGTAATACTTGTTCATCCATGCATAAACCACTTACCCGTCTCTGGCTGATTGCATCCGCATAGGGTCCCAGGCCCTGTAATACTTGTTCATCCATGCATAAACCACTTACCCGTCTCTGGCTGATTGCATCCGCATAGGGTCCCAGGCCCTGCAATGTTTGTTCATCCATGCATAAACCACTTACCCGTCTCTGGCTGATTGCATCCGCATAGGGTCCCAGACTCTGCAATGCTTGTTCATCCATGCATAAACCACTTACCCGTCTCTGGCTGATTGCATCCGCATAGGATCCCAGGCCCTGCAATGCTTGTTCATCCATGCATAAACCACTTACCCGTCTCTGGCTGATTGCATCCGCATAGGGTCCCAGGCCCTGTAATACTTGTTCATCCATGCATAAACCACTTACCCGTCTCTGGCTGATTGCATCCGCATAGGGTCCCAGGCCCTGCAATGCTTGTTCATCCATGCATAAACCACTTACCCGTCTCTGGCTGATTACATCCGCATAGGGTCCCAGGCCCTGCAATGCTTGTTCATCCATGCATAAACCACTTACCCGTCTCTGGCTGATTGCATCCGCATAGGGTCCCAGGCCCTGTAATACTTGTTCATCCATGCATAAACCACTTACCCGTCTCTGGCTGATTGCATCCGCATAGGGTCCCAGGCCCTGTAATACTTGTTCATCCATGCATAAACCACTTACCCGTCTCTGGCTGATTGCATCCGCATAGGGTCCCAGGCCCTGCAATGTTTGTTCATCCATGCATAAACCACTTACCCGTCTCTGGCTGATTGCATCCGCATAGGGTCCCAGGCCCTGCAATGTTTGTTCATCCATGCATAAACCACTTACCCGTCTCTGGCTGATTGCATCCGCATAGGGTCCCAGGCCCTGCAATGCTTGTTCATCCATTGCTGCAGAGACCACGACGCCACCCTGGGTCATAACATTGGAATCACCTCTGCAAAGCAAAAGAAAAAAGTTTCATTTTATTAATCCATCAGAGTGATTTAAAGTATGAATACCTGTGGAATTGGTACACGATTCTCAACATTATCATGATCATAAACGACTTGTTCAATAAGTATAAAGCCTTTTCACGCTGATTCGATGATCAATCGTCCTTTTGTACTGTGCAATAACTGTGGCTATGAAGATCGATCTGCCGAAAATGGACCACTTCTCCGTGTGAATATAAACAATGATTGATCAAATTTGTGCATGTGATTCAAACGTCTGAATTAGACCCACTTAGTGGTGATCGATCATCCAATGATCAATCCTCACCTCGGTGTGAAAAGGCTTAATATTAAAATGTAAATTGCTTAATATTGTAAATCACATGTACAACTGGGCATTTGGTGGGCATACATGTAGGTGCCCTAGTTACCTAAACACTTTCCATTGGATAATATTAATATTGTTTTGATGATACTGTAAAAGCCAATATTTTCGCGTAAAGATATTTTTGCGCATTTTAATATCATAGACATTTCGCGATTTTTTTTCTTTCTTTTCGCGGGCGACCTTCTGGATGCACTGCATGAATGTTGAAAACAATATTTTTGCGAAAAATTAAAACCACCGCAAAATTTCAGCTTTTACAGTAATTAGGCCTATTTTGATTACAATAGCCCCGCTCCGGAGTTCAAAAAATGAAAGCCTCTAATTTTGATACTCAATGCACCATTATGGAAGGCTAAATAAGGTGACTGAAAAATTCAATTTGGGAGTATAACAGATATGGCCTAGTGATGAACTGGTCTTGGTTCTTCCTGGTGACCCAGGTTTGATTCCTGACCCCAGGGAACCCTTTTTTAATTTTTATTGAGCCAATTTCTTCCTCCTGCTAGTTTCATTTTCAAACCCCAGTAGGGTGTTACGATAAAGAATAAACTCACTGAGAAAATGGGCTACTACAACTTTACAAGCATCTAAAAACAATAAGCATCTAAAAACAATAAATATATAATAACAATAAATTGTTTGGTGACTTGCAATACAAAGGGAATGTACTGTGTATGCATTGTATTCCCCACCCCTCTTCCAGTTAAGTAAGTCAGTCAGTCAGTCATCAAAGCACACACACACACCTCATATAATGTAAAGACTGTCGATGAATCAAGATTGATCGGGAGAGGAAGTTGTTGATAATGTGAGGCTTTGCCCATTTCCGGCAGGCTGACACGCTATCTTTCCAGGGAGATAATGTCATCTGACAGATAGTAAATCACAACAGATGCTCCTCGGCCGTTTCCCGCAATCATAGCAAAAAGGTTGTATCTTGTATTCCGTTTTGCTATGGTATACTTCCTATACCAATGTGTCGATTCAAAAATACAAGCGATACAAGAAGTACTTACAATGCCTGAACAATATGAATGTAGGCATACTAAGCTTGTTTAATTCAAATACATGTGACAATTTAAGGAGTATCTCCACTCATAAAATGGGCAGTGGGCATAACATAAGGCCAACGCTTCAAAAGGTCTGGTTTGGGGTAAAGTGTATTGGCTCCGGCTCTATGGAGGGTCGAATTGCCTGGTAAAAGAACAAAGACTGGTCTTAGGCGACGAAAAAACAACCCTGTTCTACGGGCAAACAAACCTCTCAGGTAGGGTCGGTCGGTCGGTCTGGGTTTTTTACTACCAGGCTGTCAACTTTTCAGAATTGCCGCCAAGTCGCAAATTTGAGAGCAGGGGTGAGGGGTGCCGTCGAGTTATAAACTTGACATCGGGTTGGGGTGGCTGGGGGTCTTCCAAGCCGCAAACCAACGCAAAGAAATCAAGCACAAAAACACAGACAGTAAGCCGTCGTGAAATTATTTGGGTTCAATTTATCAATTTTCACAAAATTTTGAACAAACAAATTTCAATCTGCTCGTTATTTTGTGATATATCAGGATATAAGATTTAATTCAGGTCTAGCATATGAGGGGCAGGATCTCTGCAATTTATTTACCAGTGAAGTGATTATATAACTCCCTGGAAACTGAATGAATAATATATAGAGGGAAACTGGAAACTGGATCACACCCCTTTCGGAATGATTGTACACACCCATTCGCCAGCGAAGTATTACGTGTTATCCGATTATCACTATGTTAACTGTATCACCGTTTGAGTAATGAATCCTGATCGAAATGATCGCTGCATCACAAGTTGGACATTTTTTAGATCGTTCATTTGGAATGCCACCATTGAATTGTACACTAGGAAAAGTGTGTCGACCCCCATGCATTTGAATAGGAGCAATGCAAGGAACGTTCAAATGAGTGTTACTGTTACAGACAAACTAATTGTGATAAAGAACTTGTGATCATCTTTGTAGCTGTAAACATTAAAATAGTGAATGGATGAAAACTTGCGAAAAATCTTGACAAGCACCTTCATGGTCAATTTTGACCCAAAATATCATTTTTTAAGAAAACACAATGTCCAATTTTCATTAAACTTTCAACAATAGGTAGTTTGAGCTAATTTACATTTATTACGACACCAAAATCACAGCAACATGCCAGAAAAGGAATAATATGATATGAAGGATACTCCCGCCAAAAAGGTATGGTGACACAAGAGGGTGCTGGTGCTGCACAGTTTTTTCTCGGAATCTTGACTGACAGTTTTGTTATTTCATGTTGAGATAGGTCAAATGGAATTTTAAAAAACCTGTTACCTGAGAAAAATAATCCAAAAAGGATTTTTGACCTCCGTATAGACCACTCCTAATTTTATGTGCTTTGCTCACTAGGTTGTAATAATTGTTTTAATGTGACCTTCCGAACACATTTTTGACTATGCCATGAATAGAGAGAACAACGTTGGACTGACAGTCCGGCCCCTCTAGCTAACTAGCCAAAAAAGGGGCTCCACCTCCACCATTCCATCGGTTTGCACCGTCACGAACCTGATCCCCGATCTCTGCGTGTTCTGGGAGAATTCACAGAAACTGGTCATCATCAAACTCACAGTGCCCTTTGAACTCAATCTTGAGAAAGCCCACAGAAGAAAATCTGACAAATTCGCCGCTTTGGTAGCTGATATTCAGAACAATGATATTGAGTTGGTCGCCATCGAATTGGTAGACGTGGTTACATATCCCCCCACAATCTTGGTAGACTTAAATGTACACTTAAAGTGTGCAATAGCCCCTCTAATTTAAGTAAACATTCCGGGACAACATCTCCAAATTATCTATTCTGTCATCTTTCTCAATTTTTCATGCTCACAAGGAACCCACATGGGACAATTATCCAACTCTCAACGTGCAATCATCAGATCATAATGTTTGACTGCAGGGCAGATCCCTTAAATGGATCTACTTTTAATGTTTTAACATGTTCTGTTTTCATTTGTCATTGTTGTAAAAAGTTAAAAGTTTAACGGGTTCGCTGTCGGACAAGTTTTATTTCTGTCAAGCTTTCGTCAGGATTAGACTTCTTCAGGACCAAATTATCATAATATTAAACAAAACATAGAGATTGCCACTTCTCTTGTTATCATCATTTGGGCTGCCCCTTGCCCGATGATTTGAGAGTAGGTGCCCTTTCCTACTTGTGAAAGAATTGGTGGCTCTGAAAAACGATCAGATCGGTGACCACACTACTGTGCATTATTAGACTTATTGTAGTCTGTAGTAGACAAGGGGCAGTCTCTACGTTATTTCCATTGGTCAAGGGGCAGTCCTTTGGAGGTTCTTTTAGAACCAAATTTATATATAGTGGGCCGACGGGCGAGTGACCGGTGAATGCTTATTGACGGTTGATGATTTTTCGTCACGTTTGATGATTTTGGCCCCCTGCCTTCGTTTCCAAATGGATTCTCTTATCCATCGCTTATGTTTGTCATAGTCTTTGTCGAGGATTGTTGCCCCGTCCCAGTCGATTGTGTGATTCTCTTGTGCTATGTTGTCTGTGACAGCTGATTTATGTTGTTCCATCGTAGAATCTTTTCTGTTGGCTCTCGTGAACTTCTTGTCGCTTACTTTCTTGGCATCTTTCTTGTGTTCGTTAAGCCTTGTTCCAAACAGAAGGCCTGTCTCACCGACGTGGCCAAAATCATCAACCGTGACGAGGGTATTTATTCTCTAAATCATGTACACGATCCACTGTTAACACCTGAGCTTCCTGGGACCGAGAGTGCAAGTAAATCTCGCGGGAAAAACAAGTGGGTGGATCAAGTCACTACCAAAGAAGTCTTCCGAACAGGAAGACGAAACTGTCTAGCATGTGAGTAGATAATTGGATTTGTACAACAAAACATTTTTATCATTTCAATCTACAATCCTGATGAACTTATTCAAAGAAGCAAAAATATGTCACCCAATTGGGTGCTTTTTTGGAAAAATTAGTCAAATTGGGCTCAACGCTCAATTTAGCATTTTGGGTGCTTTTTGGTAGGCAACTTAGCAGAGGGAAAAAAGTGCTACTTTGGGATCGTGGGCCGCGGCTTGGGCGGTGCTTGCGCCGCGGTTTGGCACATTTGTTTAGTTCGCAACACCATGACACTGTTCAGTGGTAACTAACTTGGATGTCTAGTAGTAGTAGGCAACACCTATTCCCTTGTGCTATAATTATAGTGGTGAACTTGTGTGGTACATTATCTTCTTTATTTATATTATAGTTCTTACCACATTTGTTTTTTATTTTGTCCCTGATGGAGGCCAAGGGTAGGGATGTTCATATCATTGACTACAGAGGGCGACATTTTTTTTGAAAATTTGGTAGCCAAAATATGTGGAAAACTCCATGTTTTCCTCTTTTAAATCCAGTGGAAAAGGAAGATACAGGCTGGGAAGTATTTTATTTACTGATGTCTAACTAACCACACACAAGGACAACATGAAAGTAGGCCCCTATAGCCCAAAATAGCTAGTTTAAAATGTGCAAGACTTTACCATTTTTAGCAATAAGCCTAAAGGCAAACTACTTTTGGTTATATTTTTGTGATTATTCAGCCTGCAGACATGGTTGAACCATCATTTTTTTATTGTAAAGTACTTTGTTTCCATGTATTCCATTTTAGGAATATGTGTGTACAGACACAGACCGGGATAATCTTTTAACCTTTTAACATGCTCGCGGATAGCTCTTCCGATACACGGGACCAACATTTTTATGTGACTTCCGAAAGAATCAAGGGGTTTACTACCAAACAACATAGACCAGTGTAAGTGCAATCCTCACCAACTACGGCAACTTCATGGCCAATACTCTTTCAACAAACCAATGTCAGACTGCTACAAGTTCTCCTCTATCCAAGAACGATACCTGAGTGGAATCTTCTACCAACACACTGCTAAAATGGCTCCGGACTTAAATAATTTCAAATATAGTTTGGGACTCATTAGGCCCCTTGCAATTAAAGTGGTTTACTGTTGCGTTTTGAAAAGCAGGACGAGGTGACTATTTAATATTAATATTGTAATATTTTGGGGTAAAGTCACCTGATTTAATATTGTCGGCGTTGTTAACTATTATCCAAGATACGAATACAATTCAAATGCTGTTATAATTATGTCCTACCACCACCTACTGCCTTGGCTTTGCATTTTGCTTCTTTTATAAAGGAGTCAACTCATATTTGGATCCCTATTTTGAATATTAATGAGATATCAGTGGCGTAGCTAGGTTATTCATATTGGGGGGGGGGGGGGGGGGGGTTTCGACTGTACACCTATTTTTGGCACGATTGAGCTTCATTTTGGCTCTAAACAAGCTTGTACCAACAATATTGCATTTTGGGAAGAAATTTGTCATCTGTGTACTTTTGAGCATCATAATGGTGATCATAATTCCATGATTCCTTTGGTCAAATGAACCGACAGTGCCAATCTCAACCGACACGACGTCAATATGGGGGCTCCCCCTCACCCCCCCCCCCCCCCCCCCCCCCCCCCCTCTGGCTACGCCACTGTGAGATATTCGATGTTTGTAATTTTTTCTCGTTACGCTAACTCGGAAGAATTTTAAAGATGGCGATCGTAAACAAATATGAAATATTACCCAGAATGCACTAAAAAAACTAAAAATAACTCGGCAATGTTTTGATGTGACGTCATGCGCAGAAGCGATTCAAGCGATTGCGCAGTAATTAATTGCCGTGCCTACGAATATGCTTCAATGCACACATATCAATACAAAGCGACAGTTCCATGTTTCGTGCAGAGTTTTTTACTTCCCAGAAATGTTTTCTCAACCCGGAAGTATTGAAATGCGGCTCATCGGCTAATTTTATCGCCAGAAAAGTGTTAAAAAGCTTATGAAAAAAGTTTTAAACAATGAAATAGTTAAATATTTTTAAAATATTACATATATCACGCGGGTGACTTTTGGACGCGCGCGGGCAACAGTAAACTCACATTTAATTGCAAGGGGCCTTAGATATCAACAACTAAGTGAACTCAATGTATTACTTAAGAGTTCTAAGAATAACATGTGAGTGCATTTTGATAGATTTTAGTTATATTTGATGTGCAAATGATGATTTCAAAATGTATTTTCGCGACGTCAGATGTCAATGAGGGGTGGTGGCCGGGGCTTTAGTATAGGGAAGCATGAACAATAGTAAAGCCACCATTGGGGCTAGGGTTGAGGCTGTGTTGGTGTATCGTATTGAACTCACCGGTCATGCTGAAACGATCCACCAACAGAACTATGGAGCACAGCAGTGTTACGACGCTCTTAACCAACTGCGCCACCTTTTTGTAACGTTATATATTTGTGTTGTTCTATTGCCATGATTGCACAGCAATTTGTATTGCTTGTCCCAGTGCATTTCATTTTCAGTATGTTATTGTTAATTACTGTTTTATCGTGTCATTCTCATGTCATATTGCCTATTTCCCCACACCCAGTTGTTAGTAATCTTATTTTTTAGTACTTATTTACTCTTTGCAAATTTTTGGCGTGCAACTCCACTTATTCAATTCATTCAACTAAAGTTTAAAGTTATAGACTTTTAATCTAACTACCAACATTATCATTAACATCTATATAATATTAATAACAATTAACATATGTGACCAGTCGCGTCAAAATGGACATGTTATCGGCAAACACAATTTTGAGATAGAGGCGAATATTTTGGGTAAAATATAAAGAAAATAAGAGAAAAAAATATTCTTCTTCAAATCTAGGCATGTTCATAAAATTTTGAAAATAAAATTATCTCTTTGAAAATGGAATACATGGAAACAAAGTACTTTACAATAAAAAATGATGGTTCAACCTTGTCTGCAGGCTGAATAATAAAAAAGTTATAACCAAAAGTAGTTTAAGTCATGCACATTTTAAAACCATTTTAGGTAAATTAAGGGTTTACTTTCATGATGTCTAGTTGCTTGTGTGGGGTTATTTATACATCAGTGAATACATCCCAGCAGTTTCGTACTTTTCCGCTGAATTTAAAAGAGGTAAACATGAGTTTTCTACATATTTTGGTCAAATATGTCGTCCTCTATAGTCAATGATATGAACATCCCTATCAAATCCTATCGTGTGATTACAAAGTCCGATTGCCTTCAACATGGTGTCATTTCAAAGCTGAAAATGTGCTTTTTCAAGTCATACCAATAACTCAGATTTGAATCGGGCCTCCAACATGTCCATTTTGATGCGACGGGTCACATATATTTCCTTATGGCTTATAATAGGTGGTTACGGACCTTCAATTTGCCGTTGACTACAAAGCATCAAAATCAAGTCTACGCTCTACTCGACCATACAGAAGAACGTTCCTAGTGACCATGTGTAGCTGTGTAAGCGACCGTTGTTTACATGAGCAATATTTCCGAAATTCGTAAAATGTTTCACTCGATTTTCAGACTTTGACTTGTAAAAAACATGTGAAAACTTGCATTATGTGTAAATATGATAACATGAGTATGTAGAGGAATCACTTTGTCAAATATTCTGTTCGATGGTAATATTTCACGGGAGTACAAAAAGGGTTAAAATTTGGCCGTTTTGGTGATGGTGCAATCTGAATTTGTTTGAATTCTCGTAGTTTGTGGTCAACGGCATGTGACGTCACTCCGTAATCACCTATAATCTAATATTAATCTTTCTGGTTCTGGTTCTGGTTCTGGTAGGATACTCTAACAAAGCGGGATCCTGCATCACGTCAGAGGGGTTGACCTGGTGTAGTTAATTCTTGTTGATGGTGTTGACAGTGAGAAATTCGCAGAGCCTTGATTTAAAAATGTCAACTGGGGGCGTCTAACTTAAGATATGATGGTAGGGAGTTCAGCGAAATACGTATTTCGGGCATTTGTATCTGGAAGCATGGTGAAATACCCTTCCAAAAATATTTTTTTAAGTATGTTAATTTTCAATGAAAATGTTTATAAAAAAATTAAAAGTACTCTTGAATATATTTTCTTTCATTCAAAAATGCATTGTGCATTAAATTGTAATTTACATACCAAAAAAAAAAGGTCAAATCAGCTGACTGTGGCGTATACCCGTTCAGAGACTTCTGCAACCGCCGCCATTTTGAAGTCTAACTCCTCTGTTTGTTGTTGGTAAAACTAATTGTTCTCTCTAGTATTTGACCCGGAAATACATCATGTTTGGTATGATTTTAAAGCTTAGAAAATAGAGAATAATAATCTCAGGTCAAATCTGATGTTAACCTCGTTGTTAGAGACTCATACGGATCAATCCATGACAGCTCAATATTGGATGTAAATCTAGCGTTATTTTTGGGTCAACATTTGTAAAAATTTGTACGAAATACTTGGAGTCACCCCCAGTCACCCCCCAAAAGGTAAAATTAAACCATTTCTGATTCATAATATCATGTAATCTGGTCAAAATGAGTTGACGCAAATTGACGCAACCGGATTTTCCACAGCTTGTGGAATTCAAGATGTTGTTGATTGTTGATAAAGCGTAACTTTTTAGTCTCTTTCCAGTCGTTTATTGTTTATTGTGGGGGTACCTCTAAGGAGGCTACACAACTTAGATGTATTTTAGCTTATGTTACATTTAGCTTAGGGTACCATCATGGGTTTCTTGGCGAGGTTGGGGGATGGATGGTGATGGGGGAGGGATGGTGATGGGGGGGGGGGGGGGGGGGGGGGGGGTAGGGGCATAATACTCATACAGGGATGGAATGGGTAGGACTGGGATGTTCCTGGTGCCAGTGGTGGGGGTGGTTGGATGGGGTGGTACACTACATGTATTTCCTTTAATTTCCGGGGGGGGGGGGGGGGCGGGGTGGTAGGTAGAAAGTTGGTTTTATGTGCATTTTTTTTTCTTCACAACCTCACAACATTCAGGTTCATTTTTTTCAGGTTCGGAGCTGTTTTATTCCGCATTTTGTTATAAATTCTTACTCTAAAGGACCTGATTCTTTCTTGTTTCTTCCTTTTTTTATGTTTGGTGTGTTTTGTTATTTCTTTCTAAGTTCAGGGGTGATTTTTTTTCTTCTTAAAATTTCTTAACCAGCTACTACACAGAAATATGCATCTGACCTATATTTATGCTGTAGAATTATCTTTTAAGGATATATAGATCTACCCCTAACATAATCAAAATACTAGTATCTGAAGAGGCGGCCGACAGACTCAATTCCGTCACCGTCAACATTAAAAAAGGGCATAACTCCGCTGAACTTTCATGTATTGAGCTGATTTTTGCATCATTCTTTTTCTTTTTAAATTACCTTTAAAATGATACCTAATTTGTAGGGGTTGAAATTAAAAATCCATTTTCACCCGAACTCCCTAATGATGGGGCATATAGGCCTATATTTATTTATTATATTATTTATTTATACTCAACTAAGTTATTCTATAACAGTAACTTGTTGTTATTCAAGTACCATAAACGACAACAAATGTTGATGAACAGGATGATTGAAGGCTTGTCTTGTCAACAAATTACAAATGTAAGCTTACTTCATCAATTGACTTGGCATGCGCAACCAGTGAAGTGAAGTGTAAAGTGATGTTGTTACTTACTTTTTTAATAGTTTTCTAAGAGCCACGTGTAATAGCAACAGTAATACAAGTTTCAAACACCATCAATTTCCATCTTATGACTTTTGGACCTTTATTCTTTATTTGTGTACGTATGGAATGACGCAATACGTGGCAAGAAAACACGTAAATTTTTAACAAGATGTTTCAATTCTGTGTGCAATTCATGTGCATGGATCAGACTCTCAGCAACCTTTGAACTCATTTCAAATTTAAATAGTCTCAATACAGTTTATAGACGGTGAAGATGCAAAGTTCATGGCTATACCATACATACCCATAAGTTACACATGAGTCTAAACTGAATGCTCGAAGAATCTCGCGAGATTTAAAGAACTAAATTGATTTACGCATGCGTATCGTCGGTCTCTTTTCTCCGCGTGGAAATCCCGATCATGAAGGTCCAGGGAAAGGTGCGTTTTAGAGTCCAATTTTGACGTTTTATATTTACTAAAATAAAAAAGCAATTGATTGATATTACTCCCAAAAGTATATATGTACCCATCTTTGTCGTCTATGATTATGAATCATTTTGAAATAAACCTTAAATTGCATAGAAAAAAATACACCTCGGTCGACAGATTCAAGCTTACACTTTTTACATGCAATGCATGTTACAATTTACATGGCTTATATTATACAAGTAGTAGCGGGTCAACAGGTTTTCAGTTTCAGTTTGAACCTCAACAAATTTGATACCATATTAAATCTTATTAAATAATAAACCTACTGTTAAAAAGATGAACACCATACCTTATTATTTGGCCGAGTTATGTCAATTTAAAGATGTCAATATAGTATGCCGTGTGTCTGTCTGGTCTGGAGATTTTGCGCCACCATCCATGCAGTTTGGGCATGTTCATAAAATTTTGAAAATAAAATTATCTCTTTGAAAATGGAATTCTCACGGTCGCGGTTGTTGAATTTGGCGTACTCACTCCCGATAACTGGAGTGAAACTCAGCATGGAGTGTGTCTGGGGTGCTGGGAAATATGTCTTTTATAAATTATTTTTGACCCGATACATTTAATTTTATTCGAGACACAACTGTAGAACATTATTATTGGTAATATTTTGAACAAAGAAGCTTTTTATAAGGAGTAAGTTAAGTTTGCAATAAAGTGTGATTTTGTTTACTTCACCCATCACCGTAAAGCAATCTTTCACTCCAAGGAGTAACTTGGAGCAGCCGTAATTGACCAATCAGGTGCCAGTATTCCATTCTGTGACATCATTGCGACCGTGAGAATAGGTTGGGGCGGACCTACGTCATGCCGGTGAAAACAATCAAATGCCGGTGAAAACAAAAACAACTTGCGCAGATCAATCAATTACGGCAAGCGCACATTGCGCCTACTAGGCTACTGCGAATCAAGTTAGGCATGTTCATAAAATAAAATAATCTCTTTGAAAATGGATTACATGGAAACAAAGTACTTTACAATAATAATAAAAAAGATGGTTCAACCTTGTCTGCAGGCTGAATAAAAAAAAGTTATAGCCAAAAGTAGTTTGCCTCATATGCTGAAAACTGGGCAAGTCATGCACATATTAAAACCATTTTAGGTAATTACGGGTTTACTTTCATGATGTCTAGTTGCTTGTGTGGGGTTATTTAGACATCAGTGAATACACCCTAGCCACATCGCACTACATCGCTGTATTTAAAAGAGGTAAACATGGAGTTTTCTACATATTTTGGTCAACTTTTTTCCAAAAAAATGTTGCCCTCTATAGTCAATGATATGAACATCCCTAATCAAGTTCGTAACGCTCAGCGTTGAGTGCGTGCATGGAATGTTTTGCTTTTGAAACACTGGTTGCCAAGCAAATTTGCTAAAAATAACTCAAGGTCCCGTATGTCCGTGCCATCCTATACATGGAAACAAAATACTTTACAATAAAAAACGATGGTTCAACCATGTCATGCATGTCTGCAGGCTGAATAATAAAAAAGTTATAACCAAAAGTAGTTTGCCTCATTATTATATTGCTGAAGTGAAAACTGAGCAAGTCATGCCCATTATAAACCATTTTAGGTTAAAAAAAAGGGTTTGCTTTCATGATGTCTAGTTGCTTGTGCGGGGTTATTTAGACATCAGTGAATACATCTTAGCCACATCGTACTACATCGCTGTATTTGAAAGAGGTAAACATGGAGTTTTCTACATATTTTGGCCAACTAATTTTCAAAAAAATGTCGCCCTCTGTAGTCAATGATATGAACATCCCTACCTCTTTTAAATCCAGCGATTTAGTACGAACTGGGCGTGGAGTATTCACTGATGTCTAAATAACCCCACACAAGCAACTGGACATCATGAAAGTAAACCCTATTTTACCTAAAATGGTTAAAAATGTGCATGACACTTGCCCAGTTTTCAGCAATATGAGGCAAACTACTTTTGGTTATAACTTCTTTTTTTTATTCAGCCTGCAGACAAGATTGAACCATAATTTTTTATTGTAAAGTACTTTGTTTCCATGTAATCCATTTTCAAAGAGATATTTTTATTTTCAAAATTTTATGAACATGCCTACCCTAGCACAGTTCATTATTCTGAGGCTAATTAAGGCCTACCAGCAGAAGCTCAAAGTTCAGCCAACAAGAAGTTGAAATCACTCTAAGAGTCGCACATTATATGTTATAAACGCTTAATTTAATATTCAATGCCATTTAAACTGTAAAAAACTGTATAAAAAAAATCTGAAAAAAACGACTGCGATAATGGCATGCAAAAGAGATGATTTTCCTTTCATTGATCAAAATATAATCGATTTCATCGATCAAAAAATATATAATCGATGAACAGACATACAAGAGTAGCAATAGGGTTTAATATAAAGTTTGAATATTCATGTCGAAGTAAAGTTTGGAATTGTTGCAGAATTTGTGGAGATGTGTATACATATTAAAATTGACCTTCGGCAAAATGAGAATGTAAAATTGTTATTCTCTCAATACATTTCCGTAAATTTAGACTGAAATAATATGAACGGTAGACCTTCGGCAAAATGGGAATGTAAATTTGTTATTCTCTCAATACATATGGACTAAAATAATACGAATAGTAGTAGTAAATCCGGGCCTCTATCGTAGCGGAAGGGGGCGTCCATTTATGGACGTTAATTGCTAGCTTAGATAGCACGCAATGTCCGATTAGGGACGAAAAGCGTACCGATGATGATAGGTAGAAAATACATTTTATTTGGTCAAATTGTTGCTAAATCTTTTAGGATCGGTTCGGTTTCTGGAAAAAGAAGAAAAAAATTATTAGGCCTGAACTTGGATTCATGCCATTTTAACCATTTTTAGCACAAACTCTTTGAGCTTTTTCTGTCAAAAAAGGGTGTTACCTTCAATGTAAGGGAGGCAGAGTTAGTCTAGGTTAAAGACTTCGTTGAGGAATTATACTGAATAAAGCTTATAATCCCAGAATGAAGTTTTCACACTAGACTAGTTTCGTGATTCCCTTACATGGAGGTAGAACAACAAAAAAGACGCCCAAACCGGCTGTGTTAACTTAACACCAGGATTATCTTTGAAATGCCAGAAATTGAAGAAGCTTCCCCCACCATGTAAATTGGACTAACTTCATATCAATTTAACAAATTGACAGTTGGTTAAATGATGACTAAATTGCATTCTCAGTCAAGACTTGAAGCTTGTTCTTCATGTTTGGTGAGGAAAACGCACGTCAGTCTGATAGCTATACCTTTCAGGAAGTAAAACGATATCAGATATATTTGGAAATATTGTGGGTTTAATTGTCTCTGGCATGGTTCTTTAACATAAAATATGTAGGTATTAGAATATCGACTAGAAAGTACAAAATATTCAACTTGCCGTCACTTGAAAAAGTGACCACTCGAAATGGACATCCTTACCCGCCCCCTACACATTTATTTTTACACTATAGACTAATCAATTGGGCTTGTCATGAAGAAGTTCAGTTCAAAAGCTAAAATTAGGAGTACAAAATAATATGTAGGCCTGTTTAACTGGTGTGGGTTTCAAAATAATTAATTTGAATACATGGTTAAGAAGAAGGGTGAGACAGGATTTTGAATATTGAACAAAAAAGAGGAATTTTCATGCTAAAAGCTCTGAAGTTTTGTCAGTCAAATTGAAGAACTTTGACCCAAGTACTGCAAAGATATTTGAATGGGGGGAGGAGGGTCCCATACATTTCTTTATGGAATGTCTCGGACAATGGTGATCATAATATTCATGTTTATGGAATCAGTTAGTCAACAGTTTCCCAGGAAATTAAACCATGATTGACCCGTCTCGATATCTGCAAAAAATTCACACGATAAAGACAAATGAAATGTATTAAGTTTAGTCCATTCAAATTGATTTACAATAACATGCTGGCACACCAGGTACAGATCAATACAAAAGTAGTCATCATTTATTTATGAACATGCTTTAGATTCACAGTTCACTTCAATATGTTTAACAACTAACTATATAATAATAATGCAAATTTGTGAATTGTTTCCATTTCAGCTGAAGGAGTACAATGTGGTGGGGCGTAAGCACCCATCCGACAAGCTCAAGATTCCGCCACTCTACAAGATGCGGATCTTTGCTGTAGATCATGTGGTGGCCAAATCTCGCTACTGGTACTTCATCAAGAAACTGAAGAAGATCAAGAAGACCGTGGGTGAAATTGTCCTGTGCCAAGAGGTAAGAGAGATCATCCAAGATGTAATTGGTTAGGCCAAGTAAAAAAACAGAGGATGCAGGCACTTTATTGTTTGTCTTGCAAAACAGCCGATCTAAGATGGCGGATGCCCCTTTTTCAAAACTGGTATCGCTTTTGCCAACATGGAAAATAAGATTTTTCAACTGTCTGATACTTGTCGTCTATCGCAGTTTTGCTGTGAAATTCTCCACTTTGCATAGTCATTGAAAAGTTCAATCAATGTCTGATTTGCATCTGGTACTGTACTGTGTATGACTATGGCCATAGTACGGTTTAAGATATTTGTGTTAAGTACCATTCAGTACTTGTATGCGCACTCAAACCTAACAATTTGGTACTTTACGATCACAAGCGATGACTTCTGATTTTTATTGGAAGTAGATTAATTTTGTAATCGTTCAGAAATTGAAAGCTTCTATTTAGAAATGGCAGATGCGAAGTGTCATGGACTCAAGTCTCCAAATATGTACAGCGTACGGCTTCAGAAATTTGTGAAATGAAATGTCTCTTTGTTTAATTAATATATAGATTCAAGATTTAGCTTTTCAAACCTCTCTTGACAGGCCTCTGATGAGTAAGCAGCCTACATGTGGAAGTTACACATTTGGTAATCATAATTTGAATATAATGGGCAGTAAAACCTCATCACTCACCTTACACTAATTCTCAAATAGTGCTGGGACAACCGTGTACACAAATGAAGCACCACTCTACATGTGTAGAAAATTCACTACACTAATAAACGAAAGGAAAATCAACTCGCCTGTTTTTCAGCATTATAAATTGCTACTTTTTTTATAAGATGAGCGTGATGGTTTCTGAGGGAATTGCTCTAATTTTATTTTGTAAGCTATAGAGAGGAAGGTAACGAAAATGAAAATATGTTTTGCAGACAATATTGTGATCGAATGAGAAGTTGGAAAATCAAAGGATCACATTTTTATGAAGTCGTAAAATTCAGCAGTCATGTATGCTGGTTGCCGAAATACTGCTTAAATTGGTTTTTGTAAATTTCATAACCGTGTACATATGTACACAAACGAAACACTGCCCATCTACACGGAAAGTAAATTACACGCTAACTCACAGCACTATACTGAAATAGTTGGAACAGTTAAAAGCGTACAATGCAAACCAAATTTAATATGGTCTATTATTTGTATTAATTCATGTTTCTCAATTTGTGAAATTGTCTTATTTTGCTTCCTTGTCTACAGAGGTTTGAGAGGAGACCGCTGGTCATCAAGAACTATGGTATCTGGTTGCGTTATGATTCTCGTAGTGGAACCCACAACATGTACAGGGAGTACAGAGATCTGACACATGCTGGAGCTGTGACACAGTGCTGTAAGTCTTTTCAAATAAATCAGACCTTCAGAAAAGTTGTTTGAGCTCTGACCTACTCTCTGTGGGGTTTTGACTTGGCTCGTCTACAGGAAGCTTTCCCCCAAAACCATGTTTGTTTGACTAATTTCATAACGATACACTTGGCTAAATGATGACTAAATTGCATTCTCAGTCAAGACTTGGAGCTTGTTCTTCATGTTTGGTGTGGAAAACGCACGTCAGTCTGATAGCTACCTTAGACAGACAGTTCAAAAAGCCATACTTGACACCCTAGGTGTACTGGAAAATCCCAAGTCCCGTGTGCTGGAGGTCCGTGGTTCAAATTCAGTGGGGGGGTTGCGGCCATATTTTGGGTCACTTATCTCCGCGAGAAAATAATTCCGAAGAAAAAAAGCCTGGGGGGTTATGGTTAATGTACAGGTTAGAGAGGAGCAATTGTGAAGAACCTGATCAAATATTCAAATATGTAGCTAGCTAGTGGCCAAACCTTTTGTTAAACAGGTCTTGACCAGGAGCTAATTGTTAACTATTTTGACTTAAAAAAAGACTCCTGGTCCTATACTTTACTGTGCAAAGTTTCGAAAACACCATGAGCTAAAACACCATGAGCCAAAACTTGGCAACCAAAATATTCCTGGGTGCTCACTTTAACAAAAGGCTTGCTAATAGTCTATTTGTCCATCACGAGACAGTGACTTAACAGCGTAATTCACTAATTGCAGTCCATAAACGCCCATGCTGACTCGAAGCGCTAGCATATACAATCATGCGTAGAAAGGCGGAAGACACATACACGTGCGTAAATGATGCGTGTGTATAGTTACGTCACTGTTTCGTGATGGACAAATATACTATAGACTAATGGCTACTCAGCCTCATCTATCTGGGTAAAGGTTAACATTAACAATTATATTATATTTATACATTAAACGGATAGGGCATTTCACTTCCTCTGGACAGTGACATACCTCTTAACATGCACAACATTAATGCATGCAGAAGTATTTTCCATCTGTCTACGCGCGTGTCTGTCCACCAGCGTCTTGCTTGAGTAGACGTGCATGTTTATGTATTGCAATCAGTGAATGACGTAGTGACGTAACTATCACTGAAATAGTTTCACTGAATGTCTTCTTTTTTCTATGATATGTATGAATAACTGTTTTCATTACTTAAATCCCCTTTCTCCCTTCAGACCGTGATATGGGTGCACGTCATCGTGCTCGTGCTCACTCCATACAGATCATCAAGATAGAATCGATCGCAGCTAACAAATGCAGGAGGCCAGCTATCAAACAATTCCATGTAAGTACAACCATAGATTTAAACAGATTTGGGTATTTGTTATAAACACACATAAATATGAAACATGGAGGATTCCTTACTTAATAACGATACAGTTGGTTAAATGATGACTAAATTGCATTCTCAGTCAAGACTTGAAGCTTGTTCTTCATGTTTGGTGAGGAAAACGCACGTCAGTCTGATAGCTATCTTAGACAGTAATATGTCTTTGTAAACCTCAAATTTTGAATAACCTGATCAAATTTTGAATAACCTGATCAAATTTCGTATAACCTGATCAAATTTCGTAGGCTGCCGAGTCTGGGTAGAAGTTGTATGGATTTAAACATATTTAGGTATTTGTTTATAATCAACAACAAAAGATTCATCCCAAATGTAATGTGAACAGTCTTTAAATTTCGCCCAAGTGCCACAAATTCTTATCTTATGAAGAAAAAAGGGAACGTGGCATTCACTAGGATTACTTTGTGGGAGCTGCACTTACAATGTTAATGTTATTCATGGCATACTTATGCTGCCCCTTTACCCAAATGAGGTTTAATCCTTGTGAGATAGTGCTTAAATGTATGAGGAAAGGTGTGTGTTTTTCTTGTTCATGAGGATAGTGCAAAAAGTGCTTCTCGAAACTATCTTTGTGCTCAGATCAACAACATTGCATTTTCAGTCGAGATTGAATATGAGCTTGTTCTGTTTGATTGAAGAAGCAAAGCACACAACTATCGTAAACCTATTGTCTGATGTAACAAGCTTCAGGGGATTAACAGGTCAAAACCGCCAATCCTATCTAAGCCTGAGGTGTGAGATACCTGGTTAATTTCAGCCCAGAATAGCATTCATGAAATATTATTTAATTGAATTTTAAGGGTTTTACCAGATGGTGAATTATGTAATCCTGGCGTAAAATTTACATTTGTTGAAACGCACATGTTATCTCACAACTAACACTACCTATGTTTTGTTTGTTTCTCATCTGCAGAACTCCAAGATCCAGTTCCCCCTGCCTCACCAGACTCCGCGTCACTACCGCGCAAGGTTCACCACAGCCAAACCAAAGACCTACTTCAAGTAGATGGATTCGCTTTGATACTGAGACTTTTGAATCACCAGTTTGCATAATATTCAACTTACAAATAGTTGAAAATAACACTATGGCTCTACTCACTTTTCTAAATTTAGTTTATAAATGAGAAAAAAATATCTCATTCAAACAAATACAACAGCTTTCCATACAGAACTTGAGTGAAGAAACTGGTGATCCATGTGGGATTGTATAATAGTGGGAAATAAATAGCCCATGAAACTAATATCTATGAGTGAGTGTCATTTATTGTATATCTTGTGTTATGGAAATAAGCAATAGGCCCAGGCCTCGAAATAAGACGGACCTCGGGTCAAAAGTTGGTGAGGACCCGTGATATTTTCCTGTATCCCGATTTAATTCTGGATACAGGCCCTTTTGCAACAAAACAACAATTTCAATGGCTGTTTTCAATGAGATGTAGGTCTTTTTGAAAAAAATGACTTTGTTTCCTTGAAACATATGATTTTTCCCTATACATTTCTATATCAAACTCATTTTTTGAAAAAATGCACCATAGCCCTTTTGCAAAATACCTCTTCATATATGGAGAGAGCCCGTGCCATTACCTATTGACTTGTTTAGCACAGATAACGGTAATTTTGGCACATTTGATTTGTGACTTTGCCTCATTCTCATCCATGTGGCCAAGTCCAGCAATATGTCATCATTGCACATTTGGTATCATTTTAAAGAAGAACACTTCAGCTTTCCATTGATATGCAATATAATACAAGAGGGGGTAATAAATAATAAAAATATACTTGATTAAAAAAGGTTTCCTAACTTTGTGTGAGCAGTTTAGAACAAAACGCTATACTTTTGACAAAAAAATAAACACCGCCATCTCTCAACATGCAATTTTTAACATTTGCGGCGATCAAAGGTGTGATGAAGTCATAGTAAAACAATGCCCAAATTTGAGCACCAATAACCATGATGTCATCGACACCGGGACTTTCGATTGCCATGAACTTAAAAAATTGTATGTTGAGAGAGCAGTATATCGTTTTTGTGACTAGTATGTTTTGCTCGATATAATTACGCAATTTTGGCTTGATAATTATTTTTCTAACAAATAATGCTCAATGATGGCTTGCGGGACTGCTATTATATTCCAATAGTAGGAACTGCACTTCCGTATTGACGCTTGGTATGCGATCGTAACAGAAAAAAGTGCTGTACTTTTTGCCCCGTTGACTATAACTCTACTGTTACCACCAGGTACATTCAGCTATTAAAAATATGTAAAGGGATTTGTCAGGAATTTTTACAAGCAGGTCATTTGATTATTGTAGTTACGATATGCATTGAATTCAAGTAGACGGTCATGAGTCATATTTCCCACATTCTGTTGTGACCTTATAATACCCAAATTCTCAGTAGCATGGTATCAATAGAAATGGTCCAAATTCAAGTTTATCAGGTAAATAATTTTGCCATTTTCACCTGAAGTCACCAAAATCTCGTTAAGGCAACCGGGAAAAATCCTATATACGGGCAAGCGAACCTCTCGGGTAATGTAGGTCAGTCGCACGTTTTTTGTTTTTTACTACCAGGCTGTGATCTTTTGCTGCAGTCAGAAACTTGAGTGGGGTGCAACCAAGACACACAACTTGGAGGGGGGATGACATGTTCCCCAAACTGGCCAGCAAAGAAATTGAGCTCGAAAAAACTGCAAATTCAGCAATTTGCACAACATTTTTCAACAACAAAATGGTCGTTCTGGCCTGAAGAACATGTGTGGTTTTTTGTGGCCTTAGTGGTGGAGTATGTTAAATTAATTTTAAGGAGTCAAATCTTTGAAAAATAATCAGCAAATACAATTTATTTTCATATATAGATGTTTATTGTCCAACTTCATCGGGGCTCATGTAGTACACAATTTCAATCAATATAAATTAATATTAAAATTTGCTGTTCAGTCACACTTTTGTCCTCTTAATAAACATCAATCTTCAATACTGTAAAATGAGGTTAACTAAGGCCAAACAAAGAAGATAGTCTGTCTCAGAAGCCCGCCCGCATTGGTATGTGAAATGCGCTACGGCGCGTAGTTTTATGCGCTGAGGCCTAAAAAAACTTTCTTTTTTTGATTTTTAGAGAAAAAAAGTTAAAAAACAGTTTCTGAAGCTTGGATTAGCAACAAAACTAAAAATTGCATACCTCGTAGCCTATTTTATAATAAAATAAATAAATCGCACAGCACTTAGTCTGTCTCGGAAACAAAAATAAGCTATCTTCTTTAATGTTTGGCCTAAGAAGACACACAATTTATTGAACATGATTATTATGTTTTTGAGCTCACTTCATTTCTGCTACAAAAATTGGTCCAAAACACAAAGAGCTGGTAACTTCTGAAATCAACCAAAGCAACCCACTTCTATAATACTAAATTGAGATGCCATCAAATAACTTCCATTGGTGTACAGCAGCTGCTATTAGATTCAAATGGGTTTGTTGAAGCCTTTTTTTGGCATCGCCAAAACATGTCGCTATGTTAGTACAGCCATTCTCATTTTAGAGAAGACATTTTCAGCATCAAGGAAGTGAGGTTTTTCAAACCGTTTTTGACATAATTTAAAGCTGTTTGCTATTAGTCTGGGTATCGGCATGATTATAGTGAAGCTGTTTTCACTTCTTTTCTTTTGTCTTGAACCCTAATAACCCTATAAGGAGACTTCTTTATTGACACAATAACAAGACTAACAACAAAGTCATAAAATGGATGCACTGATGTCAGTATGACTTCACTGAAACTGCCCCCTCCCCCCGGACCTGAATGCCAATCATGACTTCACTAATTCCAACAACAGCTACAAGGATGCCAATGAAGGCGTTGCAGACTTCAAACAGACTTCAAAAATGTAAGTGCTGTTTAAAATTAAGTTCAATTGTCTTTATTTTCAATTAAAAGAAAGTTCTTTCTTTAGCTGATCCTTATTTGAAATTATGAATAAATTAATTTTATTTCATGCACGACTAGCCAATAGTGTCCACCATTCACGTCAATAACTTCCCTGTATCGTTGAAAAGTGCCACTTTTTCGGAAAACAGAATTTTGGGGAAATTTGACTGTTTTGGGAAAAGTAAACATGGTATTGAAAAGGGAAAACTTTGTGTGGGTAGCCAAGGTTTTTTTCCTTTTTGTTAATGTTTTAATCTCTCAAAATGCCTAATTGTGTGTGGATTTATTCACACAAACTCGTATAGAATCTTGAAAAGTGCCACTTTTTTTGAAAACATCATTTTGGGGAAATGAGACTATTTTGGGAAAAGTAATAATAATATTGAAATGGAGAAACCATTCTATGGGTAGCCAAGTATTTTTGTTTTTCAGAAGTGTTTCAATCTTTCAAAACGTCTTTTGCGTGTGGAGTTATTCAAACAAACGTGATCAAATTTTAGGGGGGACTTACTTTTTTTTACCCCTTTATAAATAAGTTTGGAATTTAAAAAAACATTTGTGTTATCAGGAATTTGGTACACACAGAAATATTGTTTCACACGATTCCACTGTATTAGCAATAATACATATGTACAGCCGCAGAAAAAAGTGCAGAACAAGTTGAGATCTTAAGGGGGGGGGGGGCTAAAGGAAGTTTTTTTTGGAATTTTATGAGTGATGTAATTATTAAAGTATGACTCAAATGTATATAAAAGTATACATTTTCAGCCAGTAGGGAGGTCACGCTGCATGTCATATTTTGTTATACGCAAGAAAACAATGGAGTCTTAGTGACTGCAAGATTTGCTAGAAATAGCTTCGGAAAATGGTCTATTTGGGCATCTCAAAAACTAAGAAACGTGTTAAAAATCATGTAGAATTTTAGAGGAGGGTTAATAACATCTGCAGAATGGTAAAATGTATAGTTTTAAACACGTTTAGTGACCAAATTTATGTCGTACAATGTCGGAAAATTCACGTTTTGAAAATCCGTGGTCTTCAAAATTAGAGGAATCCTAACTCATTCTAAACCTCACCAAATCATGAAATGAACCCTCGTCTACAAAAAAGTCCATGTACGTATTGCTCTATCTGCTTGGAGATAGCGAAGACCACGGAAACCTCATAGCTTTATACCACGAAATAAAATCTGCCATAGACATTACATGGCGAAAATCGTACAGATTTGCACTGCAGACCTCTGTGTAGGGAGTGTTGACAATAGCATGACAATAGCAAGGTCGTTTGACTATTGTGTTTGTGCATGTTTGTGACGACTGACCCCGTTTAACAATCTTCATAGCTTTCATATAGGGCTTGGGTGACCTAACTATTGACTGTTTTTGGAAAGGAAATAGATCAGAGAATCCAAATCCACTTTTTTGACCCCAATTTTTTGGAAAAAGCTAACAAAGCTACTTTTGTTTTTTAACCTAATCTAATATTTTTGATTTGACTAAAAAGTGCCCAAAAAAAGGTTCATTTTTTTTTCACTTTTTGGTCAAAATTTCAAAAAATATTAGATTAGGTTAAAAAACAAAAGTAGTCCCTAAGTTAGTGGCTAGTTAGTGTCTTTACATCAACATAAGCGATTTGGGCATTTTTTACTCAAAGTTATTTTTGTTAGCTTTGTTAAAAAAAGTGAATTTTGTGATTTTTTCAAAATTGTCAAAATTGACGCCAAATTTGGATCCATTTCGTTTCAAAAAATGTATACTTTTATATGCATTTGATTAATATTCAATAATTACAGCACTCAAAAAAATCAAAAAATCCAATCAACAAATTCCTTGAGTCCCCCCTTAATATCAACAAAAGAAAGGAGTAACTGTTAAATTGTCTTTATTTTCTTATTATTTATTTTCATCAATACCTCAAAATTTATTTTACCGACAACTGCACCCTTTTGCCGCGACAGTACACATATTGAGGGCGGTAAAATATCTAAAATAAACGGGTGGTGCGAAATTTCTTGAAGACATGATCGACAAAATTATGTGTTGTCTCTCTACGGTGGCATGTTTGTAAAGCATGCCATAGACAAGGTTTGTTTAATTATGCATAGATGCCCTGCAATTCCAAGATGAGCAGATAAATGCTTACAAGTCCTTTGCATTGCAGTGATATCAAAAGCATCTAAACAACCCGGCCCCCAACTCAACACAAAAGTTGGTAACCATGATTGTTCTAAAAATCACGGAAAAGGGGATATTTTCGATGGTCAGCGCGGACAGCGAAATCATGAAAATAGCAGGTATTTCATGAATTAGTCTCCGCGAAATTCAAAAAAGGGGTATTTTACGAAGAGGGAAAAAACAAAAACATCACAGTATGAATTTAATCATTTGATTAAAACATGGTAACAACCCAAATACACCATTTGGGGTACACCAGTTTATAACACAGGACCATAAATGCCTATTACTATTGGGAGCAACAAGTTTGTATCTATTTAATGTGTATAAAGTGTCTTTGAAAAGGGGTGTTTGAAATGAGAGTCATCGGAAACAAAAAAAGGGGGTATTTTTCACCCCAATTTTGTCCTCGGTTTTGCCAAAAAAGGGGGTAAAATTGTTGAAAAATCCTTGCAAAGGGTACTTTGAAAAAATGAAGAACAGTCATGGTTACCAACTTTTGTGTTGAGTTGGGGGCCGGGCTAAACAAACCCCACAAAATCATCATGATTTATATTTGGTCAACGCTGGCTCCTATGCGGATCAAAATGGAGTAGGCTCAACTTTGAAACCAATTACTCCTTAATGAATCTACAATAACCATGTGACTGGCATCGGATTAATGGACACCGTATCTATCCGAAGCAGTGCAACAACAGCATGGTTGACACCATTGGCCTATACTACACAGTTCAACAAAAATAAGTTCCCTTTGGATTATGCCTGATATTTTTAAAATGAGTTACTCCATCGAAAAGAGTTTTGGCACACATAATGTACGTGTGCACAGCAACACTAGAACGGGGCTACAACTATGCAGGTGTTGTAATTCTTGAATGAGCACACATTGAATGGAGGAATACCTGATTTCAAAAGTTGCTAAATGATGTATTGAAGGAGGGTGGTTAAGCAGCTTGAACTACGGTCTTGAACCAGGGTCTTTGCTTGAACACCGCTTTTTCACCTTTTGAAATGAGGTATTCCTCCATTCAATGTGTGCTCATTCAAGCAGCACAACAACTGTGTGGTGTTCAAGCGAAGACCGTGGTTCAAGTTGCTTAACCATCCTCCTTCAATACATCTTTTGGCAACTTTTGAATTGAGGTATTCCTCCATTCAATGTGTGCTCATTCAAGCATTACAACACCTGCATGGCTATAGGCCCGCTCTAGCGTTGCTGTGCACACATACATTATGTGTGCCAAAAACTTGTTTCGCTGGAGTAGCTCGTTTTAAAAATATCAGGCATAATCTGAAGGGAACTTATTTTTGTTGAACTGTGTAGAAAGGCAATTGCATTAAGGAAATTTCCAGGTATTGTTTGATATCAATGTGACCAGAATATCATGAGTGGATGTTCTGCTTTGTACCGTCTGTAGTCGCACACCTCTTTCCCAATTTCTAGTAGTAGTACGTCGCCATTTGCATCGGTATCTGGAAACAATTGCACAAAAGTAAGAAACAAAATGTAAGAGTGAAGAGTCAACTTTTGCAGCCTGTTAGGTTATGATGGTGTCAGTTAAAGGGACACAAAGTGGTGTTGACTTTTTTTAATTTTAAATATAATTTACTTCAGAATTCAATATGAACATTAAAAATTGCCATTATTGTTGTTTCTACTTACAAAAACACAGCAAAACTCTATTAAAACAATACCATCGCTATTTATTGAAAAACGCCCTCTATGCAAATATGGTTCGCGTTATGTATCACATGTGCTGCAGGGGGACACTGTCTGACGTAAAATGCTGATCAGCATTTTTGCATCAACGTATTGTTGTACAAAGAGGGCTGATTTTTCTTAATCCCTACAGGTGTAAGTTCATACTTGTAATATAATTTTAAAAATATACCAATCCCAGTTTTTATCATAATTGAGGGCGCAGCCTCCAACACATCTCTTAGTGCCCCTTTATGAGGCTTGCTGCAAATGATAAGATAGTCACAACATCAAAAATTTGAATAAAATCACAAAAGACCCATTTGTTGAAGAATTTGGCATAATGTTCACTCAAAGACTTTCACCCCTCTTTAAGAAAACTATTGCAAATTTGTCACCCAAACCCCCTCTTTGGGACAATTTGGTTGTAACCATCAGACACCTGTTTTGGGCATGGTCCCCGTCATGAGCTCCATCCTTAGACCCATATTCATTTCATACCTTAGCTCCCCTTTCCCCTCTCACTATGGGTACCCTGAAACATGGTTGAATGCATAATTTATTAATAAACAAAACCTACCATATACCAGCTCATCAAATAGATCTAAAACTTTGTTGTACGCCTCATCGCAGACAGCCTTTGTGAGTAGTATCTCGTGGTCACAGTTTGGAAGACCCGCCTCCTTGGCACGTGACGCCCTCGATAGACACGCCGTCATGGCGTACATGTTAATTACAATATCGGCACATCTCCTCAGTAAAAGTTGATGGTTTAAAATGCCCTGAAAGTAAATCAAATCATTAAGTCAATTTAAAAAGCTAAATTTTAAAATGCGTTCCTTAATTAGAACATTCAAGTGCTAATTAACTATAAGTCAATAAATGCGTATGGTGTTGTTTCGAGAGAAATTAGACAAATCAATGCAGGAGCGTGGATATTGATGTGCGAATAATTCCACGACCCCGCAGGGAAGTGTTATTATGAGCATATTAACATTTGCGCAAGTGCATTGATTTTTCGAGAAACAAAGCATACGCATGTATTGACATAATTCATACATGACACTATACAAATCAAAATTCACAATTTGAGCATAATTTTGATCCATGCAATAACAAATCAAAACATGTTCACAAGTTTGCTATCACCCGCAGTTAATAGTGGCGAACCCGCAATGCTTGATTAACAACGAATCAAAACAAAGCGTGAGGTGCGCATTAAACGGTGCACCCGCGGAGTACATTAAACACTTTCAATGCACTCAGCATATATCAGTTTCTTGCTTTCTGATTGGTTCAACACTGCTAAGAGTGTATGAATATAATCCAAAACATGTGCCGACTCCTGATAAAATCAACATTATCGAAAAAGTGTATGACCCGAACAAATTCATTTTTCTCCATCAAAACCGAGAATTTTCGGTATCGAAAGGAAGTCCATTTTCCACATTACTCCTGGCAAATCTTTTGGTCAAAGATATATTTTGTTTAAAAGATGCTAAGTTATCTGAAAATATAGCAGTGAATTTGTGAATTATCACATCACCTGATGGTAGTGCACTGTTCTACCAGACAGTTTAAAGTGAAGTTGTCTTGCTATTTTTTTATAATCACAATTAAAATCAAATTTTAGAATTATACCATATTTCTGGTGTACCTTCATGACAAATAAAAAACACCATGTGAACAAATCGGGACCCAAATTGAGTCACCCAACTTAAAATGAGGTACATCAGCTTTGTTATAGTTTGATCAGTTCCAAATTGGCAAAGCCTCATTACAGCCGCGAATGAATACTGAAGGACGCGGGCGCGCATGAAGACAACAAGCGCACTGTTCATCATATGCGTGGTGCGACCAAAACCGTGTGAAAATGACCATAATTAATGAGATAAAAACCGAACATTTCTCGCCAATTTTGAACTGATTGAACTATAGTCGACATGATAATTCTTTGTATACAAATCTAATAGAAATGAAAGATGTTTTTTGCTGCATTTAAAGATGATTCACTACCTCACTGGTGCTTCAAACTGGTAACTCAGCCAGGTTCCAGTATCTATAAAAAGCCAGTAAGCAGGAGACAGAGTTGTCTGATGAAACCACCAGTGTTGTAGTGAAACATTGAATAATATCTTTCACTGGTTCTATGAGTAAGCTATCACAAATTAGTCTAATGCAAAGACTTTTATTATCCCCCTGGCTAAAGGATGGAGGTGGATAGTTGTGTGATTCAGTTTAGTAAATTTGTCTGATAGGCCTAACCATTTTGGGCTATCTTTACAATTATGACACGCAAGGCTCAAGATAACAGGTTTTTTTACCGGGAGCTACTTTTTTCAAAAGTAGCGCCCGGATCATGGGATTTATTGAGAACCAGGAGCCACTTTCGGTCTACCGGGAGCTAACTTTTTATTAAATCGTATTGTCAAATCGAAATGTGATGTCTTATATAGGCAAGCTTACCGATCATCAACGGGCGCTAGTTTGGACAAAATATCAGCGCTCGGTTGTTTATTTTTCAGCATTACCGGGCGCTATGGCAGGAGGACTATGACTATCAGCCCAAGCTACCTTAGCGCGGATTCAGGTTGAAAAATACACCCTTATTCTCAGAAATTGGCGATTTTGATACCCTTAGCACGGGCAAGTGTTGTGGTTTTAAAAAAATCACCCTTAATCCATGTTTGAGTTCACGCAGATGATCACAACATTATACCTAACTGCCCCCAGGTATTGCAACCATTGTGGGGTGTGAAAATAACAGAGATTGGACATTTCTTTGTATATTTTATTGTTTTCAAAATAATTTCACACAAAATAAATTTGCCTCAAAATCAATATTAATATATCTTTTTACCTTAGTATATCTGAATATATTTCCAACAACAAATGTTTGGTACCTAGCAAGAATTACATCCAACTTTCTAGCACTTTCCTGGTAGACAAAAAATAAACAAAACAAACATGGAATTTAATCATAAGCAAACTTACTGTGTCCAAAGATCGGGGGTTCACATCATTAGTTGGTTGCAAGTAACATAATACATGTAGCGTGTTAAAGGTGGACATTCCAATCACTTAAGGTTTTTTTGCCCATCAACATATTTTGATATCAGAAGAAACCCCATATTTTTCTCATTATTTCTGTAAAATGTTTGGCTCAATATATGTTCCATTTAGATGTTATAGGCCAAAATGCAGTAAATTACTGCCAAAGGTAGTTAACCACCCGGCCAGTTTTTGTACTACTCAATGGACGGAGTAATTCTGTTATACCCTTCACAGAGGTATTCATAGTGCATGGTTTTTAAGAACGACGCATACTACCGATGTAGGTGTGTAGGGTATAACAGAATTATGCCCAACGGACAAATTGTATGTCACCTTGTGCTTTTTTTTAAATAAGATACATTGGAGTTATGCAACTCAAACTTTGGAATATGGACGACTATTTTACGGATGACCCTTCGTGCAGAATAGAAAACATCAAGTTGAAAATTGGGCCAGCAATCGGAACACCTACCTTTAAGTCAATAATCAATTTCATTTTTTGAGGACATTGCACATTTTACCATCATCATTCTGAATCAAGCAACATGAACTGTAAACATGGTCATTTCAGACATGCCAACCAGAAAACTGTATTCTGAAACCCCCAAACCTGTATTTTTCATTGAAAACCCGTATTTTTAAATAAGCTTACTTTTAGTCCGATTTTCTCTGCATGACAACATATTAAATTCGCAAGTTATTCCTGGCAAAGAAGTTTCATAATTTTCATTATTCCAATTACTTTCTGGCATATTTTGACTTTTTTCGCCGAAGAAAGTTTGTGTCCATTCATCACTGTGCGCCGCCATTTTAATTCATTTTAATTCATCAGAAGTGTACATCCACCAGTCATCAAGATTACCGTACATTCCCTGTCACTGTACTATTAACCCTAACACTCCCGGTGGATTTTCCAACGCAATTTTGTTCAAGCAAAAAAGCACACACAACAAGAGGTGCCACGCCCCGGGGTTTGAACCCACGACCTCTCGGTTGACAGTCGAACGCTCTACCAACTGAGCCACGGGGAAGCTATGCTGGCGAGTGTACTCGCCCAGCTATGTAGCCCGGGGCCATTATTTCACCCAAAAACCTCAGCGCCAGGTGGAACCGACAGGCTGGGAAATGGGATTTCATGGGGTACGGGGCTGTAAGGGTAATCGAGGAAAATAAATTAAATTAAAAAGAAGAAAAAAAATCGTTCCTTAATAGAGCGATGTATGAGGGCGGCACAGTCTCAGTCTAGTAATTGCGCAATTATAGCAATTACCATGTGCAAATTTTGGGTGGTACCAAAATTGTAATATACCACAATAGCGTAACATAACATACCAGGAATATATTTACTTTCTAGAAACGTTGTCGTGTGGATAATAGTCTTTACTTGCAGTCGTTTTTGAAAGGGATTCTTTGCCTTGCAGTTTGGAGATCAATCATGGTTAAAAACGTATTTTTTTGGAACATCCCATACGCCCGTATTTTTAACGAAATCCCGTACGAAATACGGGAAAAACGTACTAGTTGGCATGTCTGTCATTTGCAGGCTATATTGAATTATCCAGTTGTCACATTCCCCAACAGCTATTGCCCAAATGAGAAACATCTACATAATTATATTTCTTCTGTGTATAAATCTTTGTGATGGAATTTCAAATTACAAATTTAAAAATAAGCCTTCAATTTGCAAGTTTAATTACACTCAAAATGGTTTAAAATCAGCAAAGCAAGTCAAATTAAGTGTGCAACAGAAACCATATCTTTCCAACAAGTTTAGGTTGTATTGTTATGTAAACTAAAACAAAAAGAGGTCACTTTCTTAAAAAGTACCACCATGGTAAAAGGGAATATACTCTAAGTTACTGAAAACAATATACACCATTTTGCCGTGAGAGATCCACATGAACTGCAACTCACCTTTAAATCTGAATGCACATAATTTTCAATTCCGCTTTTCTTGTTCCTCCATATTCTTAAATCTGGAAAGATCATTTTTGCCAACTGTTTGACACCTACATCAAGGATATTTGATCTGAAAATAGTAGAATTACAAGTACAGTTATAAAATGGAATAATGATATTATATATGATATTATAATAATAGGAGGTGATTTAACAATCTCCATAGATATGTTTTAAGGTGGCCAACAAACAGGGTTGGCGATTTGATTGATTTTTTTTTAATTAAAAAAAAAACTATTTAAAATCAGTTTTTTTTTGTTTAATTTAAGAAAATAAAAAATAAAAATTTAAATTTCAAGTACTAACATACCCTCTGAGTGGAATGGTGGACATATGCAAAACCCTACCAGGTATTTACAAAAAATCAAAACATGTTTTTAAATGTGAACAATTTGCAAGTAAAAATATGGTAACAATTATTAAAATCACTGTCGAATTCTGCACTTTAAAGGTGAATCTATTGGAAATGGATAAAGTGACATCATAGGTATTTAGTTGTATCCAAAAGTTGGAGAAGTACTAAGAATGAAGTAAAACAGTCAATTTAAGAAAGAAATTCACTTAAAATTACCAAAAGTAGTCAAAACTAAACCAAATTGATTTAAATCTGTGATTTATTTTAATTTTAAATCATTTGATTTAAATTACGATTTAAATGAGCCAATTACCATGCCAACAAATCGTCGCTGTTCTGTCAAAACCCTTCAGCATGTATAACCCAATGGTTGTGCATAGGAAGTGTTGCTTTATACATGTTCAAGGCAGCCCTTGAAGTAAGGCACAAAGAGGGCAAGGCCATTATGAAGGCAAATACTAAATGGCCTTCGATTTGGGAGGGCACCAAGCCAATATAAGTCAGTTTTTAAGGGCACCAAGGCCATTTCAAATAGTTGAAGGGCACCAAGGCAATTTTTTGAGCCAGAAGTAAATATAACATGAAAAAATTATGCAACATAAGTACCAACGAAAGCGACAATCATTATTACATTCATTAGACACTGTTTAACTTTATTTTGCAGGACAAATAATATTTATATTGTATTTTATTTGTTTACTTTGTTTAAATATTTTTGTTAATTTACTTTAGTTCATTTTTTAGATTGTTTGAGATTTATTCTCCATATATATTATTTTTGATTTCTATTTTATTTTACTTGTTTATTAACATTTTTTCTTATTTTTTAAATATTTTTAAATAAATTATTTCGTTTTATTTTTATTCTCCTAATCATTTTCTTAATTTTGTTATTTATTATTGTTTTATTATATTTTTTATTATTCAGGTTTTTAGGTTTGTTCCCCTTTTTTATAATCTACTTCGTCCGTACGGTGCTTGCTTTTAAAGACTCTTCTTGCCTGTAACACCATCGGGTATAAATTAATTTTCCGACCAATCAGAAACGATTTTAGCAATATTGACCTTTTACTCCGCCCATTTTGAGGACATCCCCAGGTCAACACGATAGTTTGATAATATAGTAAATAAGTTCACCACAGCATCCAAAATAAGAAATTTTCATCACTACTGAACAATTTCAGTAAGTTGCAAAAGCACAATTTGTTATTGAGAATAATATTTACGTAAATCTGTAAAATTGTATCGGGAAAATGGTAGGAACTAGTAGAAAAATGTTAAAACACAGCGCTCTGTGAGCAGGGTCGCCGCTGGCATGGACGGCAGTCATGCATGCAGTGGGCTCGCCTCGTGAGCTCATTACGATATAGGCGTGTATCGGGCGGGGCGTGCACAACAACTTCAGTCGTTCAAGTTTACGGACCATGCAGGGATTTATGACGTTTTTACAATTAGTATTACAATTATAGAATGTTATATATTCACTTCTATTAAAGAACGAGTCGATCTTTTTGCATTTTTATGCAGATTCATGTAAATCTCTGCGTCTCTTTTTCTCATTTCTTGATTGTCGAGGCATCTTGAAAGTTAAAAGCTCGATGATTGACAGTCGCACAAGTTGTTGCATATTCATAACCATATGTATAGACCGATAGCAAACAGCGATATATAATAAATATTCAGAATGAAGATGACGTAATTTGGGGATATCCTTCGCGCTCGAGGAATCGTGAGTAATGACTGAGTGACTTAAATCTGACGAGATCGGGATTTATTTTGTTTTTTTATTTTTACTAATAACTGTTATTTTCACCTCAGAAATTGCAGGAATTGAAATCATGTTCGTAAATAATACAAAAGGGCACGACGGCGATTGGATCAGGGGGCACCCATTACCATTTTTCCAAAGGGGTCATTGACACGTGTAAGCTCTTCGTGATTTTTTTTCAACAACACCTTGCATATGCTATTGTTTTGTATATTTTTTGCTCTGACTCTGTTTTGATATGTTGTATATGCGAAATAAATAAACCTGCCTCGACGGCAACCCGGTGGGGCATCGACGGCTAAAAGCCGACGTGCCGTCGATTAATTCAAGGGCTGGTTCAAGGGCAAGAGCACTTACAAGGTTTTGAGAGATGTGTTTTTGGCCATTGAACATGTGTAGAGCAGACTGCCCAAAGGTTATACATGGGAAGTATACTTTATACATGCTGAAGGGCCGGGTGTAGATACAAAGTTTTGACAGAACAGTGATGACATTTGGATTGAGGTTTACCAATGGTTCCAATTTTCAAAATAAGTTGGTTTGGTATATCGATTAGGTTTGGAGAGGGAGGATGGGGGAGTGAAAGGGGCATGAAAGGGGGCGTTAAGTCCTACAATCAAGGCTCAAGATAACAATTTTTCAACCGGGAGCTACTTTTTTTCAAAAGTAGCGCCCAGATCATGGGATTTATTGAGAACCAGGAGCTACTTTCAGTCTACCGGGAGCTAACTTTTTATTAAATCAAATAAGCTTTAAGGGCATACATTTTGTGTTCGGTAAAATGAACATTTGTGCTAAAACTCGGCTGTTATGAGTTGTGGAGACTTCCAAATAACATATTTGACTCAGAATTTAAACAAAATACCCAGCCTGGCAGCATTGGCAATTCAAAATTTTGATGTCTTGGGCAAGCTTCCCGATCGTCAACAAGCGCTGGTTTGGACAAAATATCTGCGCTCGGTTGTTTATTTTTCAGCATTACCAGGCGATAATGGCAGGAGGACCGAGGGTAAAAATTGCCCAGCGCCCGCTTATCTTGAGCCTTGTCCACAATCCCCTGAACATTTACCTAAACATTGACACCCCATCGAACATCCCTCCTCATCACCCACCCCATCATTTCATAGTCCCTGTGGAGTTTTATGTCTACTCCAAACCTGAATGCACCTCAACACATGTGCGAGTATACTTTTACAGAGGTTTCTGCACAGTATAGGAAGATGATGATGATGATGATGAAATCGTGTTGAGGCAAAATTGTTTTCCCCTGTCTCGCATCCTTAATGACTCACTTGATCTCATTACCGGCAAACTTGAAGCCTGACACTACTACAGACAGCCTGAGAATCTCATTTGTGCCTTCAGATATCATCATGATCCTAGCATCTCTAAGGTAGCGCTCATAGGGATAGTCTTTCATGTAACCCAGACCACCTAAAATCTGCAGTGCCTCGCTGATACACTCCCAACAGGCCTCGGAGCTGTAAATCTATAAATGGGGAAATTTGATTTTTAAAAAAAATTAAATACACTCCACTGAAAAGAATGAAAGAAATGTGACCTTATTGAAATTAAAAGGTATGTGACATATGTATGAGCCTAAAATGAGATCAAATGATCACAAATATTCACTTGTACATCCACCTTTGCAAGGACTTTATCTGGGTTGTATCTAAGTATCATTGCAGGTCTACAAGGCCAGATGAAATCTGTGCTCATAAGGTAGTTATAGGCACATCTGATTTGGTGAGCATTGACACTAATGTAAGGTCACGAATTTTCTGCTTTGTAACTGTCGAATTCCGCGTTTTTCCGCTTTGTAAATTTTGCATTTTTCTGTGATGTTATTTTCCCCAAGAAAGCTTAAAATTTACGGTTTTTTACGATCTATAAAACCAAAATAAACACACTTTACAGAAAAACACATCATTTTTAGGTTTTATTTTACGTATCGTTTTTTAATATTTATACTATTCATAAATGTTGTGTTTTGGACGTTTTTTGTGCATTTTCTCCTTCTTTTCATCCAAATGTCGTTTTCCGCGTTTTAACCTCAATTCCGCGATTTTCGCGGAAATTCCGCAACGCGGAAAATTCGTGACCTTACACTAATGTGTATGTACCCAGTAAAAGATATGCACTGACACTACTAGAGAAAGGGAGGTTAACATGTATTACAGTGATTTATAGATGATTATCTTGCAGTACCCATGTATCAGCACAAAGAGTGTTTGTTAAAAGCTTTATTCACTTGACTATATGGGCCATTAGAATACTGCTATTATCAAAAAGAATTAACAGCCTGTTGAATCTTTGTCCTATGCCACGAGCGGCCAGAGTTTGGAGGTCTATACAAGTCAGTGTCGTAATGGCTAATGCTATGGACAAAATTCCATCAATGCGTGCGTACATGCGTAAATGCGAAAGAGCATACCAGAAGCTTCCAAAAATAAATGTGCATCCCGATAAGTTATACGTGAAATCACCACGCCCATGCATTAATAGTTGGTAGCGCATAGTCGCACATATCATGCATTTGGACCCGGGAACAACAACAGATCAAGCTTGCGTGAAATAGCTTGGATTTCATCCATAGCATCATGACAATGCCTATACATTGGGAAGACTGACTGATCTCTCATAACTATAATTTCTTGAACACCAGTACTGTAAGTTCCATTACAAACAGAAGTAAAACAAGTGGGGTAGCCAGTGGGGAGGGAGGCGACCCCCCCCCCCCCCCCCCAACTACCCCAATATTTGAGACATGTTGGTTGAGATTGGTACTGTCAGTTCATTTGACAAGGGGAATCATGGAATTATGACAGTCAAACGTACAAATATAACAATGTGCATGTGAAAAAATTATGTTTTTTAGAAGATCGTTAAAGTTTAAAATGTACCTCAATCAATTAGTGTAAAATAGCAATTTTTCGTGCGCGTAGTACCACAGCACATCCATACAGAATCTCCAGGACACTGGTTAGATTCAGATATGGTGAAAGTATCGGAACAATAGAGCCAAGATACTTCAAGAATGAAAAAAAAGAAGCTTTACATTAAGGCCCTGTCACACCATAGCGTATGGCTTGAACGTGGCCTGAACGTATGCCGACGTATTTAAAAAATAGCTCGAAAATTGTCGGAGTCCAAGAACGTCCAACTTCCCAACGAATTGCGTAGGAAAAGTCGACATCGGTGATGGAATGGACGTATCCATAGCGTATCCATAGCATATTGAAGGTATACATAGCGTATGACTTAACATATTGATAGCGTATCACAGCGTATGCGATCGGCGAGCGTATGACCAACGTATGCTTAACGTATGTCTGCCGTGTTCGACGTATCCTCAGCGTATCCTCGGCGTACAACGAACACGTGACTTATGCCGCTGCAGAAATTGAATTTCGGCGGGACAAGTGTTGCCAGTTCAAGTAAACGCAGCCTAGATGATAACTATTAAAATATCTAGAAGGGTAAATCTATAGGTCCAACCTATAACTTACGACGAGTAACGTACCTCTAACGTATGTCACCGTATGTCAACGTATGTCTAATGTATGTCAGCGTTAGTAAACGTATGTCTAACGTACCACAAACCTATCGGGAACTTATGCAGAACGTAAGTTAAGCACACGTTGAGTACGTCAAGAAATTTTGAACATGCTCAATCATTTTTCGCGGGCTCGACATGTTCCAAATTTTCACAGCGTGCTCTTAACGTAAACGACGTATCCCTAACTTATATCAGCGTACACCAACGTACACCAACATATTTTTGATATTTTCGCATACGTTGGCATACGTTCAGGCGATACGCCATGGTGTGACAGCGCCTTTTGGGTCAACAACCGTCTCTCAACAAAAATGTGGGGGTCACTACTACCAGCGTCTGAGAGTCTTGACACCATCCTTGAGCCACATGTTCCAAAGGTCACAGGTTATCATAATGCTGATGAGAGTCAAACCGCCTCATCAGCTGAAAACCCCAGGTATACTCCAATTATTTTATGTTGAGATCAAAATATTCAACACTTTTGATTAAAAAATAATTTACACACCTTAACTATGGCAGCTTCCACGGAGCAATCGTTAGGACCCGGTCTGTCTAGCATACCTGCAGTCAGATACGCCATGCTCTCCATGACATATGCCCTCGTTGTCATGCGTGCAATCTTCTCTTGGACCAGACCAAACTCGCTCAGCTTTGTATCAAACTGTTTGCGAGTCGTGGTGTGTTCCACGACCATACCTGTTGATGGTGTCACAAAGTCAAATTGAGTAAATGTTCAATAAAATTACATTCTCAGAAGTCATCAAACCTGCTTTCAAAGAACTTGGAAAAGTATCCTATCACAACAGTATGAAGAACTGTTCACTTTTTTACACACAAAACTTGAATCAAGCCTGAGATGAAAAGTACTCTCCATTTCAAAAGTATACAATTTTCTCTACGTTAAAAAGACACAATTGTTAAAATTTGACGCTGAAGGATTCCGGGCAGTTAATTTAAATAGTTTTACCCCATCCCAATCCCCCACCCCACTCCCAAAATAGTGTGCAATAAGTGCTACATGTACAACCTACCTATAAGTTTCTTAAGTATGCCCGCTCCTGAGCTGCCCATGCTAAAACGGCCACTATTAAGGATGTTCATTGCCACCTTGAAGCCTCCTCCAACCTCTCCTAAGACATTTTCTACAGGTACTGGTGTGTCTTCAAAATGAACTTCACATGCTAAATAAAGAATAACAATATGTTAATTTTCTACGACCAATAGAAGTGCACGTCAAATCATTTTACAGATTGGAGTGCAGTTAATACTACCAGGGTTTATTTACTGATTAAATCCTGATTCAATGTGTGATATTTTAACATCTCCAACCTTAAACTACTGTTAGATTTGGGTTGACGGGATCCTTAGTGAAGCTGTGTTCAACATTACTATTATCACATTTGCGTGACAATCCAATGGGACAGGGATGGTCAAAAACCCTAATTAGCAAGAAAAACCGCTGGCGGTGCATCGTATTGCTATTACCGAGAATTGTCAAACGGTTGCAATTAAAGTTTTCGTAAATATCTTTTCATTTGGTACAGTGACCTAGGTTAGGCTATGCAAATGATGCGCAGTGAACTGTGCATTAGTGGTGGAGTGAGGGGCTTCAGTGTTTGGTCATTGACCGTATTCGTTTCACACCACGCAGACGTATTATTTCTTAGTATTATTAGCGCGGTTTTTTCGAGTCTGAATTCCAACAACGTGATGTTCAATGCAGATGAACAGAGAGGTGCCGCGTCATCTCAGTATCTCACTAAAACAGATGTTGGAGACTGTATAAAGTTAGTTTTTGGTGATCTTAAAGTGTATTTCGACAATAGCTTACACAAGCAGAAAGTCGAGAGTGAGAAATTACTACAAACTACATCACAGCAGGTGGCTGAGCTTAAAAGAGCTTCCTAATTGCAATTTAATCGCAAAGGGAATAAAACGAAGTATGTTTTTAACGCCGGCATTTAGAGAATTTCACCTTGGTAGGAGAATTGGTATCGGACGGATGATTCTAAGCTGAGGTGGAAAAAAGGAGTTGCCGCTCTGAAAAAGCGAAACAAACTGATAAGATTAGCAGATAAAAGTGAAGGAGGTTCGTTCTGTATAGTTTGTTGTGTAAATAGTTTTATGTCAATTTTTAATGTATGAGATGTTTATAAGTATAATATTACGACTCATTACATGGTGCAATAATTCCATGCATGGTGTTATCTTGTTTTCCGATGTTATCGGACAATAGCTGCTATGCTTGAGACCAGCTGTGTCGGTTTTTCATCTTAAGCCGGTTTATATATTTCGTTGATTACCTGGAGATGTTATGTCATTGATACGTATGTACTATCGATTACAAATAATGTCTGTACAATCTCTTGTATTCACACACTTGATTGTTAGTGCCCATCATCATATTAATGATACATGTGTCTTGGTACAGGCGTAGGTATTGATTGTGATATGTTTACATAGGCTTGTGTTGATAATTTTTTGACTACATGTGTAATGATGCGTATTTCTTAGTTGTTTTTGTTGACATACAGGGTGGGCAGTAGTGGATGAGTATACTTGAGTGATGATCTTGGCAGGATGTGGCAAGCTGGGACATTGGAGTGTACATGCAGAGTTGCCAGAACCTTTAATAAAGAAGGTGGTACCCAAGCAGTAGCAGGGGTGAGAATATGTTCATGTAATTTTATTGATTATCGATTAAACTTAATGTTGAGTTGACTGTGTTTTGTTTGGTATGTTACCACGTTGAGTGGGATAATGATGATGCATGTTCAGCATAATGTGTTATGATTAATGATTATATGATAACTGGTATCGGATATTGTTCCCTCGAGCCTGAGTGCTTTCATAGTTGTTTTATTTACATACAACTTGAAGTGACCGTTGTTATGTATGTGTTTTTATACGTGCTCTGGTGGTATCTCATGAAGCAGACGATAAGACTGATATGAATCATATGGAACAGAACTCTGGGTACGACAATAATAACTATATTATCATTATTTTGATTATGAGCAAGGGATAACAAGTCCTGTTCTCAGAGGCAGACTTAAATCTGCTTTACTTTTCTGGAGGAGTATTGGTGCTAACTCTGTAGTTCTTGATACTACAGAAAATGGTTACAAACTTCCATTCATTGAAACGCCTTCCACAGCGGTGTTCACGATCAATAAGTCAGCTTACATTTTTAAGGACTTTGTTTCTAGTGCTATTTTAGAATTAGTTGACAAATCTATTGTTAATGAGTGTTTGTATATTCCTTTTGTTGTTAACCCACTTAACCCAAACTTAGATTAATTTTAGATCTGAGATATATTAACCATTCTCTTTGGAAAGACAAGATTAGGTTCGAAGACTGGAACCTAGCATTGGCATACTTCCGTAAAGGAGATTATGTGTTTTGTTACGACCTGAAGTCAGGTTATCATCATATAGAAATATTTCCTGAACATACCAAATTTCTTGGTTTTTCATGGGTGTTTAATGGTGTAGTCAAGTATTTTACTTTCCAATGCATCCCATTTGGATTGGCGACTGTGCCTTACATTTTCACCAAGTGTTTGAGGCCTCTAGTATAGCATTGGCGCAGTATGGGTTTCTTCATGGTGTTGTATATCGACGATGGATGGTGTAGAACAAGTTCAGAGGCAGAATGTAGCAGAGTCGCAAGTATTGTTAAAAAAGACCTTATTGATTCAGGTTTTGTATCCAATGTTGAGAAGTCTCATTGGGATCCTATACAGTTGATTGATTGGTTGGGTATTACATGGAATGCTCGTGAAGGCGCAATATATGTGATACAGAGAAGAATATTGATATACAAAGTGTTTAGACGAATTGTTTACCCTGGACAACTCCCAGGAAGGTAGGCGCTTTAGCCGGTAAGATAATCTTTACTATTCCAGTAGTAGGACATATTGCTCAACTGATAACAAGGTTTATGTATCAAGAAATTTTGCAACGAGTAAAATGGGATAAGGTGTTTAGAGTCAGTGATGATAGTAAAATGGTTGAAGAGTTGTTTTTCTGGAAAAACAACCTAGTAGTAGTACAGCTTAATAAAAGTTTTCTTTTCAATCATTCTGTTCCGCAGCTTTTGGTATATTCAGACGCTAAGTCAAACTGGATGTGGAGCTTGGACGGTTGAGTTTGGGAACACGATGAAATTTAACAAGACTTGGAATGGTGAGGAACAATTGAAAAGTTCAACATGACGTACGTGAGTTAAAGGGTGTATCCTTAGCTATTCAAGCTTTTTCGCCACAATTAAGTACCAAGAGTGTACGAGTTTTGTCTGATAACAAAGGTGTAATAGCCATCGTTTCCAAAGGTAGTAGAGTGCCTGAATTACACAACCTCAGCGTGAGTTTGTTTGAGTTCTGTAAATTACATAACATCTCATTAGATGTACAATGGATTCCGAGAAATTTGCAGACGATTCTAACGCAAACTAGTTGGTTTAATTCCAAATACTGGTGCACAGGTAGGCCTACAGAATCAGTTGATTCTCTTGTGATTGGAGTGGCGAGAACATTTGGGTTGTGGCTCCTATCTGTTTATTGAGTCAGGTCATTAGTCATGTACATGTGTGTAAAGCTCGAGCGACGTTGTTAGTTCCTGAATGGCTTTCTTCGCCGTTTTGGCCACTTTTGTGCTCCAAGCATAGTTTATTTAGGTATTGGTTTCACATGTAATACGATTTTCTGGCACTAACGGTATTTTTGTGCATAAGCGTAATACAAAATCCATTTTTGGATCCAAGTTGCTCATAAGTGCTATTCTTTGCATACGGTTGGAGGGCTAAGATTTTGTGTGTGTTGAGATAGATAATTTATGATCATGGCTACTGGGTTAGAGATAAGGGTAAGGCCACTGGGCCATATGTAACGGTGAGACCGTTGACTATCCCTAAATTTGGCGAGACCAAAACGAGCCTGAAGGCTACAGTGCTTGATACACTGTTTGATCACAGAATCATGTTTGAGATTAACCAGTTAGTTAGTGATTCTTTGAGAATATTATAAGAATACTGGTATGAGATAAATTGATAACATTTATATTTAATGTTATTATTGCACTTGCAGATGGATACAACCCGATGATAGTTATAAAGTTACACTAAATTTGGCGAGACCAAAACGAGCCTGAAGGCTATACAGTGCTTGATACACTGTTCGATCACAGAATTATGTTTGAGATTAACCAGTTGGTTAGTGATTCTTTGAGAATATTATAAGAATACTGGTATGAGATAAATTGATAACATTTATATTTAATGTTATTATTGCACTTGCAGATGGAAACAACCCGATGATAGTTATAAAGTTACACTTAATTTGGCGAGACCAATACGAGCCTGAAGGCTACAGTGCTTGATACACTGTTCGATCACAGAATCATGTTTGAGATTAACCAGTTGGTTAGTGATTCTTTGAGAATATTATAAGAATACTGGTATGAGATAATTTGATAACATTTATATTTAATGTTATTATTGCACTTGCAGATGGAAACAACCCGATGATAGTTATAAAGTTACTATGATGACAGTTTTAGAAGTATCGAGAGCTGAGAGTACAACTGATAAATATAATGGAATGCTCTCCGATTGGGAGAAGTGGGCTCAAGATAATGGTATGTCTCCTGTTTTGGCTAGTGCTGAAGATATTGCTAGATATCTTATCTTTCTTTATAATGGCAAAGCCCCATTATCTAGGATCCAGTCTACATTTTACGCTATCAAGTGGCGTCTGGACTGTCAAGTGTCAACCTAATGTTACTGTGAACCCCTATGACTCTAAATTTCTCTCCAATCTTTTGTTCGGTCTTAAGAAAATACTGGCTAAACCTATTGTTAAGAAAGAGCCTGTTTCGCCAGAGATTAGTAGACTCTCATCAATAACTTTGGTATTGAAGATAGCCTGAAGAACCTTCGATTATGTACTATGATATTATTAGCATATATATGCAGGTTTTCTTAGATTTAATGAGCTTAATTTTATGAAATCAGATAATTCTTACAGGCTTAGAGATGGGCAGATTTCCTACACGAGCTGTTTAGAAATCTTTAAAGATGCATTGGCTACGGTTGGTGCTAACCCTAAGAGTTTTGGGTTACATAGTCTTCGAGCAGGTGGGGCAACCGCTGCAGCCAATTATGGTGTTCCTGACCGGCTTTTTAAGAAGCATGGGCGATGGCGGTCCGAAACGGCGAAGGAGGGGTATGTGAAAGATTCCATGCAAAGTAGACTTGCAGTCTCACTTAAATTAGGTCTGTAAGATATTTGTAGCTATTCAGTTTTCAGCCAAGCTGTTTTGTAAATATAAGAGATATATTATCGATGCTGATAATCATGATAATTGCATGATAAATGATACAACATTGTTGCATTCCCGTTCTTTAATGCTTGACATAGGGGAGGACAGTCTGTCCACGTGCGTGTCAACGAAGATCGGCGCTCCCCGGATTCAAGTGTATTATATGTGTTTTCTTGCAGGGACCTAGGGTAACGGTAGAAATTGAAAATGATTTCTTCCCGTTTGAGTGAAACGTATTAGGGAAGAAATATCTTTTCATTTGGTACAGTGACCTAGGTTAGGCTATGCAAATGATGCGCAGTGAACTGTGCATTAGTGGTGGAGTGAGGGGCTTCAGTGTTTGGTCATTGACCGTATTCGTTTCACACCACGCAGACGTATTATTTACCGTGTGAATGTTTTAATTATCAATATGAATTGATATGCATGCAATAATAGAACATTAATAGAACATTAATTTTCAGCTTCATGAAGGATCGCGATCGATAAACAGCATTCCGTATCCTTTGATTGATAACAAAGCTTTTATTAGCAGGAAGCTGTAAAAGAACGGCCTTCAGAAGGCAACAAGTAAGAAGAGGGAAGGAGAAGATGAAGAAGATGAAGAAGGTGAAGAAGATGAAGAAGAGTGAAGAATGAAGATAAACCGAGGTGATGTTTAAACTATTCTATTAGAATCCTGGCAAGGTAAGCCACTCTTTTTGATATCAGGCCTAACATAATCAGGCCTTCATGATTAAGTTATTAGCCCCTCCCCTCTGACATAGGGGAGGACAGTCTGTCCACGTGCGTGTCAACGAAGATCGGCGCTCCCCGGATTCAAGTGTATTATATGTGTTTTCTTGCAGGGACCTAGGGTAACGGTAGAAATTGAAAATGATTTCTTCCCGTTTGAGTGCAACGTATTAGGGAAGAACTGCAAATACACTTGCTTACATGTAGGTTTAGTAATCCGTTGACGAATGATCGTTGATAAATGGATCTCACAATAGGATATAGCATGTTAAAATATTATTTGTTATACTTACTATTGGACCCTCTGATGCCTAGTTTATCTTCAGGCTTCCCACTGGTGACTCCACCAAAGGCTCTCTCTACTATAAAAGCTGTTATCTTATTTTCTTTGACACCCTGAAATAATAAAGTGCAACATTTCATGGGTTCTTTCAAAGAAAACAAACACTACATGGCTAGTCACAGCACAACTTAATCTGTAACCGTGTATTAAGTCTGTGAGACATGGCATCTCACTGCAACACTTATCACTAAATATTAAAGCATTAAATAAAATGTTAAATGTTAAAAGGGACCAACCATACTGTATGTGGATCAACCAAAGCTAACTGATAAATGTAGAGTGTCCAGAACCCAAATGAGTTTAAATTAACACTGGTAAGATAATTAGCCAAATTTTTTATTTTTGCAACATACAAATTATTACATACCAAAGTACTTCCAACCTAGTCGCTTACATATTCAGACTACTATTGACCGATTTACCACCATTCAATGTACTACTTTATTCTGTTCTTGAAAAAAAGACTGATTATAGATGTGGGTTCAGTCTCATAAAGACTGATTGTCATTCTCAAGGAGACTGGGTTATCTCTTCCTACATCTTTGAGACCCTTAACAAATCTTACCTCATCATTCGTAACCTCTGTCTGTGCAAAAACTGTGAAGATATCCGCTATACCGCCATTAGAAATCCAAATCTAGGTGAAAATAAACAACCAAATATTATTTTAATCACAATATGTGTGACAATATGAGGTACAAATGGTACATTTAGGAGGCAAAATTAAAAAATAAGTTAGCACATACATATAAGATTAAAATATACCTCATTTAAAAACAAAAACAAAACATAAAGTAAAGCAACTCCCAAAAGAAATAAATTCTTTTGATTATGAACAATTTTGATAAGTAGTGTTTTGCAATAATTCTGTTTGTATCTTGCTGACAAAAACAGCAAAGAGGAAATAGCAATGGGATAAGCTTTGAAAACCATTCATACACTCTTAGGTTTTTTTATGGTATACAGCTGTACATGTTGGACTTTTAATCCTGTGCTTTTAAATTGTTGGTGTTTTTAGATTTATATCAGAACTATGGACCTCGATTTTAACAACGGTGTTTTATCACTTATATTTGTATGCAATCATAATGCAATATATTTTTATAAATGTTTTTACTGTTGGTCAATGTTTAATTTGGTATAATTTTAGGCTTTTTAGTTGTAGTTTTTAAGATTTTACTGTGTAAAGCGCTTAGAGGCCTTTTCTTGTGTTGGGCGCTGCTATATTAAGTTAATTATTATTATTAGTAGTAGTAGTAGTAGTTTTGAACCAATCAGAGAGCAAGGAACTAAAATACGCGGAGTGCATTGAAAGTGTCTTATGCATTCCGTGTGTGCGCCTTTCAATGCACGCACCACATGCTTTGGTTTGATTCGTTCTTTAGGAATCGAGGGTTCGCCGATTTTCTTTGCGGGTGTTAGCAAACTTGTAATATGTTTTTCTTCGTTTTTATATAGATCAAAATTATGCTTAAATTGTGATCTTTAATTTGTATAGTTTCGTGTATGAATTATAGGTCAATACATGCATATATTCTGTTTCTCGAGAAATTAGGAAAAATCAATGCACTTGCGCAAATGTTGATATGATCACAATAACACTCCCCTGCGGGGTCGTGCCATTATTCACACATCAACATTAGCGTGCATGCATTGATTTGTCTAATTTCTCTGGAAACAACACATATGCATTTATTGACCTATAATTATTGAGACCTAATGACTAAGGCTTGGTGATAATTTTACCTTGTTTCCATTGAGTAGATAATGCTTCCCATCGGAACTCAGAGTCGCTTTTGTTTTGATAGATGCTGCGTCACTGCCACTATAAAAGGAGAATGGAGATATAAAAACGTGGGTATCAATTCTGCCAAAAAGGCAGCAGAATACATAAAATACAATAAATATGTTGCACACTTTATAGAATAACTTCAGAAATAGGTGTTGGAATTAAATAGATCAACAACAACAACAAAATAGAAATACAGAAGTAATGAGCACTTTTTTGGAAAAAGGATCACAGAATATTTCAACTTCCAAGACAATAATAGTGCTGGAAAGATTCTTTATTTTGCTTTTCTTTTCTTTTTTAACCCTAACTCCCCAGGCAGGTTTTTGTGAATTAAACTATCCGGAAGAAAAACGGGTCAAATTAAAGGGATAAAATCAGTCTCCGCATGCGCTGCGGATCGCACCTGGGCCATGTGCGTGCAAGTCTGATGCTCTACCGACTGAGCTACACGGGTGAGGTTTAAAAAACTTAAATTTGTTCACGGCCGTTAATTATTGGATCATTTTTAAGTGTCTCGATACTTTTTGTGAGGAGTTTATAACAAATACTTTGCATTACTGGCTTTGTCGGGCGCGTGTGGTCCAGCGGATTCACCCTCGCTCTACAATGCAAAGATTGTGGGTTCGAGCCCCGTTGGTGCCAACGTGTTGTGTCCTTGGGCAAGGCACTTTACCGCACTTGCCACGCTTCACCCAGGTGTATAATTGGGTACCGGCATTAATTCATGTTGGGAAGTAAAACAGACTCGCTGTGCGGGAGGAGTGGCGAACCTCCCACAGCCAAGTATTACATGGGGAGTCTGGCCCAAACGCTAATGAAAGAGAGATGGGCACTCCGCGCGCGAGCTTTGCTCGGCGCGAGTCTTTACTTTCTTTACTTTTACTGGCTCCCATGGTAACCCATTGCAAGTTTAGTACTGAGTGCCAACCCCCTTTGTCTAAGTTGAGGAAAGTTTGTCAGTGGCACCCCATCCCTTCCCCTACCCCTTACCCCTCCCTGGATGTTATCATCTGCAAAACTACCTAGATGGTTCTGTCAGGCTGAATGATGCTACACCTGTTGAAAGTTTAGAAAGGTATGAGTAATGCTACTCTCTTTCTTCTCATACCCATCTTCCATCCTCCCCTCCCCTTCCCATCCCTCTTTACCCCTCCTGGATGATGGGTTTCATAAACCTACCTAGATGGTTCTGGCAGGCAGAATGCTACTATATCTGTTGAGAGTTTAGAGATTTATGAATAACTTTACCCTCTTCCTATACCGACCTCCCATGCCTCCTCCTCCTCCCTCCACTTCCCATCCCTCTTTACCCCGTCCTACATGATGGGTTGCATATACCTACCTAGACGGTTCTGTAAGGCAGAATGCTGCTATATGTTCACCCGTAGCAAGTTTAGGAAGATAGTTGGCTTTCTGGTCATCATTGCCGGCTATAAGGATACCCTGGAAGGACACAATGATTTATGCAGATCTCATACCATCAAAATTATCATTGGGATTTGACCATCTTTATTTTGTTTCAAGGGGAAAATTACATTAAAAAAGTCAAATATTTTCAAAATGTTTCAGAACTCTTCTTCCACAGTCAAAATTTGATTTGTTTAAAATTATGTTCAATTTTCTCTCTTTTTAAATAAAACTTACAGTATGGACATGTCTGACATAATTCACATGCTGGTATTTTGTATTTGTACAAAATATGACAATATTTTTCACCTGGTAAATTAGCTGCTTAAATAATTTATTTACCCACCTTGAGACCAATAGCCTGATGTGCGGCAAGTGTGACAGCTATGGCGCCATCTAACGCTGTCGCTTCAGCTATTCTCGCGTAGCCTGTGTTTGACAACTCAAGACCACCTGCAAGAGATCAAGAATATTTATTTCTAGGTAATTTATATATCTGTATGACTCCGTCATAATCCTTCCCCGTTTGTGGTATTTATTTATCCCAGACAAGACCCTTCATTCTTCATTTTTAACTGTATTCATCCTGAAATACTTTTGTCCAAATGATCCTAAGACATTCGTTTTTGAATAATTTCTCACCATATTTCTGTGGTATTTGTTGTTCAAATAATCATAGACTCTTCATTTCAAATGACTCTGGTATAATAGTGTCAGAAGTTAGTCAAAGATCCTTGCAAAGGGTTTTCTATTCAATTATAGTAGATTCGCAGACTTTGGCCGGTGTGCCATTTCAGTATTGGTAATTTCTTACCATTGAGGGGGGAGGCAGTGATTTGAAATCTTAATCTGATCATTGACACATATATGGTGCTATGCTTCCCCGTGTCTTGAATCACATCATAGGTAGAGCATATCCAGAATAGTGTGCTCTGCTACAAATTGATTGATCTATACAAGAAGGATTAGAAATGATGATCAATATGTTTCACTTGATAAGATGGTACGTTTGAATAGCACGCTATTTGCTTGGGTAATATAATTTCTTGCATGGACACATGATATTTGGGGATGCGTTGCTTCCGCGCTTTGAAGTCCATTATATTGCAGCGAAACCAATAGCATCTAAACGATGCCGATATCGTTGTGATTGGTCTAATGCTGTTCCTCTAACGTTAAATGGAATAGGTCCAAATCAATAACCGAATCGGCCAATGTCTTTGAATCTACTATAGTGTGTAAGATAATAATTTCTCACCATATTCCTGTGGTATTTGTTGGCCAAATAATCCTAGATCTTTGAGTTCCTGCATAGTCTGTTCTTCTATTTTGGCATTGATGTCTATTGCTTTGGAGTCAACTGGAAAAAAGGTCATACAACAATTGGTGGTGAAAATTGTTTATTATATAATACAAAACTATTAAAATCCTTTGTTGAGTACAAAATTGTTGTTCAGTAGTTGCATCAAGATTTATTTAAATGTAAAAGGTGTTTTTTTTAAATCTGGTTCTATTAATTTATATACATTCAAAGGTGGTTGACTTGACTCGATTAAATTCACTTTTTTCCATCAAAATTAAGGTTATGGTTTCAGAAGAAAGCCCATATTATTTTCCTCTATACAAAAAAACTGAAGTAATTTAACTCACATTTTGGAATGTGACTGCATTTATGATATGCCCTCATGTAAAATGAAAATTGTTGGTGGAAATTGGATCACCCTAGAATCCTATCTTTTTCCTACCTTGAGTTACATAAATTTTATCAATAAAATATGATTCTTATCCTCAATTCAGTATGGTTAGGTAAGGCGACAAAAAAACCTGTTGTACAGACCCGACCGACCAATTTTAATTTTAATTTTCAACACACAAAAATTTAGAATTGTTTTTTGTGAATTGTTTTTTTTAGAAAATTCCGAAAAATGTTGAAAATTCACCAACAATTCCCGAAATGTTTTGGGGAAGAAAAAAATTCCTGGCCTACCGACCCTACCTGAGAGGTCCATTTGCCAGTACAACAGGGTGTGGGGGTTTGGCGCCGAAAAAGGCATTTTACGATTGAATCAGTAAACTCCTACCTCTGTCATTTTCTCTATTAAAGTAGACTCACCCAGGTCAGATGTTAGAGTTACCTTTTCAGTCTTCAGTTAAATGTATCATTGGTTCTGTTAACTAAGTAATGGTTTGGGTTTTTTTGGGGGGTTGGGGTGAGATCTAGTCCTACTTTTTGGTTGGGGATGAAATCTGGGCCTACTATTTGGTTAAGTTCTGATACTTACTTCCTTCAGTAAAGAATTTCTCTATGGGTTCTACCATCTGATTGAGATCACTGAATTCTTCCGCTGTTATCTCCGGATATGGGAATACATCATCCTATAATATCAAAAATAACATAATATTGATGTGTATTCAGATTAACAAACCTACATGAGCAATACTGTTGTGCAAATGAGACAACTTATGTGGTTAGGGCATGTAAAGTAATTAGATGGAACAACCTGGCAGATACCATTTTGCAAGGCGGGACAGATGGAGTAAGGAAGAGGGACAGACCAACAAAGCAATGGATGGACAACTTCAAACAGTGGACAAAAATGAACTTCAACCGCCTGATCTGAACAGTCGATGATAGGCAGCTTTAGAAAACCTTGATCTCAAGATCCATCACTGTTTCGTTGCAATGGCCTCTTATACATGTAGCTGTGGGAGTTTTTTCTACATTAGCAATGTACAGTCTGTTTCACTATCCCTATAAGCAGTGTGCAGTTGTTTGTAGAACTAACAATAGGGAGCTTGATTGATAAGATTCCCCTTGTGGTAGCACGTCACTAAATAGTTCCAGAGCAAAACCCAGTATACCTTACACAACTGTATAAGTATGCATATATCTTTGAACCATAACTCGGTTAATAGTCCGAGTTGAGACTTGAAAATGGCTCCAAATTAAAGCTGTTTTTCCGTTACTGGATGAAGATAAAATTTGATGTTGACTTGTGTGGAATAAAAGCCTAAATACCTACTACATGACCCTCACAGGGGCCTTATCATGTTTTCAGACAAGGGATTTTAACAAGCACTTTAACCAATCATTTTCTGATTGAACATTTGACCATGTAGCATTACATTCACGCATTTATTCTTTAAAACGAACTAAAAACCGCCCTAAAACACTGTTCACTGGAGCCACTTGTCCCTGTAGTCATCGCCTGTACAATTATTTGTAAATTAAAATTCATAAAAAGTTAGGTAAATATTATAAATGAAGACACCATCCTCTTTAATTTGATACCCTTTAAGGGCCAAAATTCGAAAGATTACCAGAGATATAGTGGCGACAAAATGTATAACGTATCATAGTAAAAGTGGAGAACAGTTTCTTTGGGCTTGGTGAAGAATATTTAGTGGTGTGCTACATGTACCTTGTAAGTCATCCTGGTTTTCTTTTCCCACAGCTGACAAATTATCCTTGAGCCTTTGCGGATCACTTCACTACATGCACATTTGTGTGCATGATTCGTTCTACATACACTTCTTTTCCATGGGATATTCCCAGGAGATTTTCCAGTCGCACATCAGCCAAACCTTGGCAATGACCTTTTTTTGTCCGTAATATGCATGCTTTACTCTAATAATTTGGTGATATATGTAGCCTATAATTTGCAGGGAAGCAGAATATGGCAATGTCAATAAATTTAATGGGAGCAAAAAGTTATAGCCGCCAATAGCAGTGCCAGATTTTTCATATTGCAATATGCTCAACTTTAGGTCTTACATTCAGTGGCGTAGCCAGAGGGGGCAGGGGGGCAAGTAGTGTGGCTGTTGAAATTGGCACTGTCGGTTGAGATTGGCATTGTCGGTTATCAAAGGCACGATTTTTCGCGCCGGTTTTGGGAACACCATGTCACTTCAAGTGCTTAATAAACTGTGAGTAAGTTGAATCTATATCAAATCTTAAACCGTCAAAATTAATATCATTACTATATATGCTGTAACTACCGTAGAATAGGATACTTTGACCCTTGATGGGTAACTTTGGCCACCCAAAAAAATATATTTGTCAAATTTTGAGAAAAGTTTTATAGTGACATTTTTTTAATTGGTTTAATTACAACAGCATGTAAGGGGTCGTCCAAAATTATCGCCATTTTCACTTACGTACAGAGCGTACGTAACTTTTTACCCCCCCCCCCTCCCCCCTCGAGTTACGTACGCAATAAATGGCGAAATGTTCATGGTTTGATATACCCTCATGTTTTATTACACCAAATCCCGTCAAGAGAGGCCTTACGGATCTTATTTGACCTTGAATGACCTCTGATGACCTTGAAAAATTTAATCAGCAAAAAGAACACACCAACCCCCTTCCCTCTACCAAATCACATCAAGATAGGCCTTACGGATCTTATTTGACCCCAGTTGACCTCAGATGACCTCGAAAAATTAATCAGCAAAAAGAACACACCATCCCTCTTCCGTCCACCAAATCCCATCAAGATAGGCCTTACGGATCTTATTTGACCCCAGATGACCTCCGATGACCTCGAAAAATTGATCAACAAAAAGAACACACCACCCCTTTCCCTCCACCAAATCCAATCAAGATAGGCCTTACGGATCTTATTTGACCCCCGATGACCTTGAATGACCTCCGATGACCTTGAAAATTTAATCAGCAAAAAGAACACACCACTCCCCTTCCCTCCACCAAATCTCATCAATATAGGCCTTACTGATCTATTTCGCCATACGCCGGACAGAAATAGTGATAACATAGTCTCTTCCTGATTACATCAGGCGAGACAAAAAACCATTGTATTAAAGACGAATTTGCCGTATACAACATCCGAAATTGTACAAAACACATTAGAGAAAAATAAACTTCTTTGATTATATGTATTGTTTATCTCTGGTGTTGATTTGATGATAATGCCATTCTTTCTTTGGTAAAAATTATCATTTTCTTTGGTAAATAATTATCAAAAATTATCAAGATATTTGAAACAATGGCATATGTACGTATTAAATACTTTTAAATACAGAAATGATAAACAACAACACTAGGAACTTGAGCCATGGATTGTTTTAAATCACAGAAGCAATATTGTTTCGTCGTGTACATAAAACATTTTTGTCAGTGGCGTAGTTAGGTATTTCATATTGGGGAGGGCAGATCAGAAAGTGAACCGACAAGATTATTGTGACAAAAGAAATGTTCGCGTAGCGCACGAAATTTTCCTAATTTCTGCTATGATTGAGGTACATTTTGGCTCTTTAAACCAGATTATACCAAAACTGTTGCATTTTGGAGACACATGTGCGTGTAGCCCGCGAAAAATTTCCATCTGTGTACTTTTGACCATCATATTAATTAAATGATTCCTCTTGTCAAATGAACCGACAGTGCCAATCTCAACCAACATGACAGTCAGGGCGATGGCCCCTCACCCCCTTCCCCTCTGGCTATGCCACTGATTTCTGTTCATGGCAAAGTAAGTAAATCAAAGTCTGGCTTTCGACGTCTTATATTAAGCTTCAGTGTAAATGCTTAGGACGACCTTTTGTGGCCTTGTGGTCTTGAGTCAGGATTTACTTTGGAACAATGATAGAATACTATCGCTATCCCTTTTCCAGAATGTTTCCTACTGTATAATTATTTTCTACTCCTACTAATTTTATTTGCATATGCATTCTTCATTACAACAGACAAGCATTTACTGGAGAAAAAAATGAAAATTGGGGTAACTTTGGCCCATGTTAAAAATAGTTATGAAAATTCAAAACAATAAATTTTCAACATTAACAGCCCAATCTATTAATTAATACATTGTAAAAAGTCAAAACAAGTAATCGCACTACAAATTAATTGTTTTTTACCATGTTTTATGTTTATTGGGAATATTTACCTCTATTTTTACATTCTAATCCGTAACATTTTCATAGAAATATATTTGTTGTTTTTTAAAAACAATTCAATGAACCTTAATTAAGAAAATGAAAACCTTACTTACGAAAAAAGTTTGAAATATCTAATCATCCAAGAACTTGCAAGGTCTTATGCTGAAAGCATACTAAGGTCGCTTGGCGATTAAATCGCTCCCATGACGAGTTTTACGTCATATAAAAAACCTCGATACATCGATCAAGAGATCGCTTGACTGGAAACGACCAGTCGCCACCAGTTGACTTCAGTTCAACTCGAAAGATCGGTCGCTCATGACGTAATGAACACCATACTTTTTCAACCAATGGGGGGAGGTTATTTTGCTTCGAAATTAGCATAACCAATCAGCAGGTTTGTTGTCGTCTGCGTGTTCGGGAAATACCTGCGACTACCGGCGATTTAGTAGCTCGATGCGACTTTTGGTCGCACCGAGATACTTTTGAGCTAGCGAGTACTACGCGACCCGTGGCGACCAGCGACCGGCTAGTATGTTTTCAGCATTAGGCAGGATTTGAAAGTGTGGGTGTGTAAATTTGTGTAAATTCAAGAACTTGGTGTGTAAATTTAAGAATTTGTGTACAAAGTATAGGCCATGTGGACAAAAACTGGGAGTGTATTTACAAATTTGGGAGTGTAAAACACTCCCTACACGGCTGGCTGCCTACGCCCTTGCCAAGAAGGTTTGAACAAGTTTTTTGCAAGTGGGGCCAAAGTTACCCCATGTGTAGGGGGGGGGGGACTATATGTATACATTATCAATAAGTCTAGTTTACCAACAAAAAGTATATTCCATGAAATGAATACAAATCAAAATGTAAAAAAGTGGGTCAAAGTATCTGTAGCCGGAGCTAACGTCTAGGTTCTTTGGTTTGCGAGAACACCGCTATTCTTCCGTTACTCATTGAAAACACACGAATCACGACTAATGCGAAATCCCAGAACTTTTAACTTGAATCTTTATTTATTGTACCTTGTTGTATACAGTAAAGTTCTTCCTTTCTTGAAGTAAAAGTTGAGGGTCTAAGGTGGTTGACAAAGGTAGAAAAACTGTTTAAATCAATGATCCGTCAAACCGTAATCGTAGAATGCAAATGTCAAGAAGGGCAGCCATCTTGACAAGAGGAAGTAAACACGAGAGGGCGGCATGACAGGCCATAGATAACTAAATTAAAGGGGGAGTCCATAATGCGGGTACTTGGCAGTAACAGTATCCCTATTTTACGGTATTTTTAAGATTGACCAAACATTTCTTCACTGGTTAGGCCTATAATGTTGTGTTCTATATCATGACTTGATGCAACTTGAACTTGAGTTGATCCTAAATCATCCTCTAGGGATTATAACTGAAAGTTCCTGAAACTTAGGAATGGTGTACAGATACAGACCGGGATGATCCCCTACTCTTTACGAAGAAGTCTGTGACCTTTTAACATGCTTGGGGATAGCTCTTTCGATATACGACACCAACATTTCTATGTGACTTCCGAACCACGGTGCGCTATGAACATGCCTACTTCAGTCTGCACGGTCTGAAGGAGGCACAGGGACGAGGCTGTGTTAGTGTATCGTATTGAACTCAGGCTCAAACAATCTACCAACAGAACTACTGTGCACAGCAGTATTACGACGCTCTAGACCACGGCACCACCTCACAACCAGTTTAGCCTACTTGACTTGAACTTTACTTTAAATATTAGATTTACTTGAGTAGACTAGACATCTGTTTGTCACGTGACGTAGGGTGGGGGGCTATATCTTGCCTCACGCCACGTACGTAATAAACAGTATTCGCTACACGCGAATTCTACCCCGGGATCGAACGTGACGGAACCCCCGTGTTGTGTGGTGGCATATAAACCCAATTTTCAGTGGTATGCACTTACCGTCCAGGCTACATTTGACGTCTTAGAAAATGTCACATGGGCTACGCAAATACTTCAGAGTTACAGATATATTTCAAACATGAAAATCGGTGGATTACATCGTCGTCAATTTGTATTTGAATAAGAGATCCGCCACTCAGTCGAACTCACGAAAATAGTGTTAAACAACGTGCGTTGATTAGACTCAATGCAGATTTGTTGCGTAAAACGCTGAAACGCTGCTGTTTCCAACTCATTGGTACATGCGCAGCGTCCGTCTGAAACCACTGTCAAAGAGACTAAAATGCCGCAATGAAACCACGTGAGATCTCGCGATACTTTTGCATTCGCTGGGATATGCCGTATACATGTAGTTCATGAATTTTTCGCCATTAAATAATTTAATAAATCACTTTATAAAGTTCTTGTATGTATTTATATGAATTCTATTTCATCATTTGCATTGTTTTATATGTTTTTGTTGTATTTCTGAAACCTTGATGAGGTCTAATGAAATAAATTTTAAAAAAACACCTATAAAATACTTACATGGATTATACGGTTTATAGAATACTGCTTTGACTATCTGCGGTCCGACAAATCAGTGCGTGGAATTCGGGGACTTTGACAGTACTTTGACAGTTGTTGAAGAGACACAGGTGGTACACACAAAGGAAGTCGCTATCTTAATCCGTTTAGACGACATGTATTCACAAATTTTCATTTTCACACCTCAGATAATGCGTTGTTTTTCTGCTTCCGTTGTTCGGTTTTAAAAATAAGGTAGGTGGGAATGCACTGTAGGAAAACGTATTACTGATAATCTTATTTGCAAACGTCTTACCTTTGCGGTGTTCAAAAAATATTTCCATAGTAAATTAGTCGCTGCTGTGACACAGTGTGTATCTGTTTTGAAACCAGTGGCTATGTCATGTACCATAATTGCAAGCAATTGGTACATGAAGTTAGGTATACGTATTCGCTACAACTACAACGTATTTTAATTGGTTTGAGCATGCACACTTCAGTCACGGGACGTCTAGCCAGACATTGCCGGGTGGGGCATGAGGCCTACTTGATTGATGAGTTTTGACTTGAGTTGTTTTGTGAGTTGTAAGTTGTGACTCGACTCGTCAGTCGTCACTCGAGACTCGAGTCGAGATTTATTATTATTGACTATAAATTTTGACTTGGTCACAACACTGCTATCTCATCTGTCTTCTGTTTTGATTCCGTATTGGAAGACTTATTTGAAAATAATGCTGTCATTATTAAACCGACCTTTTGAAACCTGCCTAAAAATAGGTTTTTAGCAAAAGCAGCTGAATGTGTAGTACATGTGGAAACCTGTCGAATTCGTCTACTTTCCGAACAACATTTGACTCTCCCGCTGCTTTTGCTGTGTTGATGCATCGTTCCGAGCCTGTTTTGACAGGCATAAGAAAGTGTTCTAACATCGTGACATTGGTGTGTCCTCCAACATCGTGATAGATGTCGGCAAAGCATGGTTTTCCGGAGAATTATGACCGTATAAAAACTTATTTCATTCGTGTTTTCGCACACAGAACTTTTTGACCTTTGACCTCATAAATGATCGTAGTCTCAAGCAAAATCGATCAGTCGTTCATCACTTGTTATCAATACAACGTTATCTTGGTTATGGTTATGACATGGTTCAATTTATGACATCATTTTAGTTTTACGGACGACCAAAATTTGTTCTGAAGACGACGACACACAGATATACACTACACTCTTAAAACAAAATGGAGTACATTTTAATAATAACCTACAGTCAATACCTTTGTTAAAATAAACACTGTCGGTGCAGCAGTTTTACGGTCGATGGGGTGGAAGCATGTTCTGCTGTCTACTGAAGACAGCAAAACAGGCTCCGACGATTTTGGGGTGTCTCATGACTCGACTTGCTCGACCGACATCATGAATGGTCTTGCTCGTGTATTTCTCGTTTTGGCTATAATTGGCTTAACCTATCTCTTATGCGGGGTACCTTTTTTGTTTACGCATGTATCCATAGCGTCGATAAGGGGGGGGGGGGGGGGGGGGGGCTCTTTAACGTGTAAAAACGTGTACAAAAACGATGAGTTGGGCATGTGGGGTTTGAACAGGCAAATGAGTTGGGGCATGCGGGGCCCTTCGGGGCGGGTTTTACTGTATGGGGCCCGGTACAAGCATAAGTTGCTGTCAGTGTTATTTTTTGTAGCCTAATAGGCCTATGTAATACTCCTATTCAAAAAGATTCATTTATATGAATGTACCTTAGCTGAATAAATCAGTTGGGGCACTGGCGCCCGTCTGGGGACCCGTTCAGGCAATTGTTGCTGTCATTATAGTATTTCAATTGTATAACCTATCCTGTATAGATCCAATGAAAAAAGATTCAACCATGTAATGTACCTCTTCGGCTGAATAAATCAGATGGGTCCCTTTGGGGCTGCACTCTCTCGGGCTCCGTAGGCCTACAGGCAAAAGTTGCTGTTATTGGTACTATTTTTGTATAAACTATCATGTAATAGTTCCGAATCATAAAGATGTATCCATGTACCTCTTCGGCTGAATAAATCAGCTCTGGGGACGTGGGGCTACTGTATGCATGGTAAGGGGCCCCGCACAAGCAAATGTTGCTGTCATTGGTATTTTACCCTAATGTGCATATATAAGTTCCAATGCAAAAAGTTTCATCCATGTACGTCTTCGGCTAATTAAAACCATATTGGGGGGGGGGGGGGTGGGGGGGGGGCTACTGTCTGGGGCCCCGTAACAGGCAAAAGTTGCTGTCATTGCTACCTTGTTACAAGTACCCCCTCTAAGGAATCATATCCAACAAGTTTTGTCTTAGGCTGATTAAACACATGTTTGGCCCCTCCGTATACAAATTATTGACTTTTGGCCCCTAACTGACTTACTTGGACCATCAAACCTTTTGTACCTTCTCAGCTGATTCTGGGCAGTCCTGGCCTAACACGCTTGTTGGGCTTTTACATATGTTCAGCAATAGGTTTTCAATACACACACAAAGGGTTTTCATTAAGTATGATGAACAACCGGGATCATTCACTCAACGACATTCCAACATTTTGCTCAGGTCTTTTTCAATAGTGAGAGAATAAGTACAAAAAAGGGGAGTTACCAAAAAAGGGGCCACCCAGGGATCGCATAGTGCAGTGGCCAGCGTTCGAAATAAGAAAAATATATTGGTCATCCACCGGATAACCTAGGTTGGGATTTTGGTCATCCGCCAATATTTTTGCTTATCCGCATTTTTTCAGTGGCAAGCTCAAAAATCATATTTTTAAGCGAGTCTTCATATATACACATACATATAATTATTGACAACTCCACATTAACCTCTATGCTCCATAAACATGATAAACAACTTTCTCTTTATTTTACAATCTCCTCTCTTTTAACTACTCCTTTTCTTCAGTCACTTATTTGTTCTAGTCGTCACGTTCTTTCAGTTCGTCTCTCAATAGGACGACCAGCTGTAAGCCCTGAAATGCATCCTGATGATCCTCTTCTTCATTCGTTCATCTCCCGACTCCATTGGATCTGTATCCAGGTCATCCTCATCTGACTCAGCATCATGTTTCACAACTGCAGGGTCGGTGTCGTCCACTGTGTCAGTGTCATCCTCATTTACAGCTTCTAATGCATCCTGATGATCCTCTTCTTCATTCTCTTCTCCCAACTCCATTGGATCTGTATCCAGGTCATCCTCATCTGACTCCGCATCATGTCACAACTGATGGGTCGGTGTCGTCCACTGTGTCAGTGTCATCCTCATTTACAGCTTCTAATGCATCCTGGTGATCCTCTTCTTCATTCTCTTCTCCCAACTCCATTGGATCTGTATCCAGGTCATCCTCATCTGACTCAGCATCAAGTTCCACAACTGCAGGGTCGGTGTCGTCCGCTGTGTCAGTGCCATCCTCATTTACAGCTTCTAATGCATCCTGATGATCCTCTTCTTCATTCTCATCTCCCAACTCCATTGGATCTGTATCCAGGTCATCCTCATCCGACTCAGCCTCAAGTTCCACAACTGCAGGGTCGGTGTCGTCCGCTATATCAGTGTTATCTTCATCATTTGCAACTTTTAATGCATCCGGATGATCCTCTTCTTCACTTTTATCTCCCGACTCCATTGGATCTGTATCAAAGTCATCCTCATCGACGCAGCCTCAAGTTCCACAACTGCAACTGCAGGGTCGGTGTCGTCAGCTGTGTCATTGTCATCCTCATGTGCAGCTTCTATGGGTTGGTTCATTCACGACCATGACTTGTTCTTTCAGTAGGCCTACGTCTCTCAATATGACGGTCAGGTCTATAGCATCTAATGCATCCTGGTGATCCTTTTCTTCACTTTCATCTCCCATCATTTTGGTCATCCGCCGGATGATCGGCCAAGAAAAACTGGTCATCCGCCGGTAGATTAGGTCATTTCGGATGACCGGATGGCCGCTATTTCGAACGCTGGCAGTGGCACTGTAACAGATGTTCGAAAAGGGGGTTCAATGTGTCACTTTGACACCACCACCCCCCCCCCCCCACACCGCCACTCACATTGGGCCTATTATATCCTGTCTTTTTTATGATAATTATAATATTATAATAAAACTGGTTGACTATATTCGCATAGGAGAGGTGTTTTTGAATAATTATTATATATTAGTATAAATAAAAGCGCGCGTCAATAATGCGACGTTTTCTTTGAAATACTCAGTAAATAATCAACGAACAATAATTAAGGCTCACGTTATCATGCATCAGGTCGATCAATCTTAGATTAACAGCTATTGAATTGGTTTTCAAATAGAGTGCACTGAATTGATTTTTTTATTAGCATTTTGTAAAATAAGTTGATTGTTGAGTAAATGAATATTGATATTATTATGTGAAGACAAATGCTGCATGCATGCTGCCCTTGCACACTGTTGTTTTGTTGCCAGTGGACTTATGTGGGCTATACGCGACGTTCAACTTATTACAACCAATTCCAAACAACGCCTGAAACATGGAACAGCCGATTATACTAATCTTCGAAATAATTTGAATCTATAAAATGTCTCGTTTATGAATAACAAATTGCACGAATGTGTATAGTTTTGAGCGACTTTTTGAAATAATTATAGCAACTTTAGACTATGCTCAAAATAGGATTTTCGCTATGCAATGCCTTTTGGTCTATTCTGACCTGGATTATTGTCTGGTGCTACGTTTGTCAGGTAAGAATGATTATGCATGACTTATGACTTTTTATGAGCAAAAAAGAGAATTAGATATTTAATAAAATTATATTAAATTTTGTTAAGAGATCTTCAATGTGTAAGTCTCGACGCGTTGTCATTATCTATATAATATAGAAATAGAAAGCCGGGTAGAGACCTAAATACCGTATGGGGATTATGGTGCAACTGGTCCAAAATGAAGGTTTTTGTAATAGCATGGGTATAGGGGAAGGTGGGGTAATGGCGGACGCGGGGTAATCGCGGACAGGGCTGTATCTAGAGGCAGGTGAAAGAAGGTGGTATTTTGCCACCCTATGATGTTAGGTGCCTCTCCATTGAAATCACACAAAACCTAAATGGGATGGTTGTCTCGCAAATTCTCGCGAGAATTACAAAAATCACTTTTTGGGCAAGTTGATATTTTGGTGCATTACTTTCTCTTTGAAACTGGTATTTCTACATCAAGGAAAACAAAGTCTTATTATTTTTTTATTTAATGTATGATACCTTCTGATAAAAAAGAAATGAATTCGGAGTCACAATGATGAGCATAATAATAAGAGAGGATGTGCCCATACATTGTACATGGATTGGGGTAATCCCGGACATGTACCGTTTCCATGGTAACCAACATGGGCGTGGTCAATTTAACATCATAAATCGGTAATAGTTGTTGACCATATAAATATGTGACATTGTTCTTTGATTTCTGCTACACTTTTAAAAATTGTATTTTTTAACTCCCATTGAAATACTGTATTCCAATAAAAAGAGGGCTGCCATTGAAAAATACGGTCCGGGATTACCCCCAGAGTGTGGGGTAATAACGGACGACGCCATTTTTTTTTATTGCGTCGTAGCTTCGAATTTCAAAATGATGAGTTGATAAAAACTTGATAAAAGGTAGAACCATCACAGTGCTTTGTGTTTACATGATTTTTATTGTTATATGACGTATCATATGTGTGTTATACCTCTCTGACAAAAGGTGTCCGCCATTACCCCACCTTCCCCTACTGATTTCTGTTGAACAGTACGATAGCTCATTATATAGGAATTTAATAACAATACCGTTGAAACTTGACATAATTATATCTTTACCTTCTACATGCCCAACAATTTGCAAATTTGGGGTAATTTCTTATGTGATATTCTCCAGGTTTTTGAAGCCACCTCCTTCAGTGACTGATTGAAAATTCACATAGTAAGGGCGATTTATGCGGGATTTATGAAGATGAGTTTAGATCATGTTTGATGTACTTTATACGATTGATAGAACAGTCATCTGAATATGCTAAGTGCATATTGCAGTGATTGGTGCCAGTTTTGTAGTGTGTTCAAAGACTTTTCGAAATGTGAAAAATGGCACTCATGTTGCTATGGACATTAGCATGGTTTGGTTGAGGTAAATTAATATTAAATACAAGGTATTACACTCTTGGAAAAAGGGTGCTTCAGGGGTTCTTGGCTGTCCCGTATATGGAACCTTATTTAGAACCTTTATAGGTTCCACAAAGAACCTTTAAAGGTTCAAAAAGAGCATAAAATGCGTCTTTAGAACCTCTAAAGGTTCTCTACAGAAGATTTTGGGGTTCTTTAAACTAAAAGAACCTTTAACCGTGAGGGTTCCATATACGGGACAGCCAAGAACCCCTGAAGCACCCTTTTTTCTAAGAGTGTATCTATAAAGAAAGTTACAAATAAAGTTATCATGGTTATTAATTAAGTTGAGTTACTAGTGTTTGCAAATATAATAACGTTTCTGCTATTGAATTACATAGACTTGCTCTAGAATGGTTCAAAACCTCTATATTATGAATTTGTATTATATTTTGAATTGTGTCTGTTAACGTAAAGATATAATGTCAAGAAGAAATACCACGATTTATGTATTGTGTTCACTGCCATTTGTGCATATTAACCATTGGGTCATCATGGTTATATTGACTAACTTCCCCAGTGACATGATAAGCTTGCCAATTATCGAGATAGTTTTAGATGATGATTTTAATTATCAAGTAATTAAAAACAGAAAGTGTTATAATAACTTATATATATAGACATATGTATGGGTTATCTGAACATCGCAACTCTGTTACCATTTTTATACTATATTCATAACGTTTTATTTTTAAAAAAAGTGTAGTCGAAAACTTCGCGCGTAATTTCTGTGTTGTGTATTTTAACCATTGGAACATATTGTTGCGCCATTGATGGGTTAAGTGGTCCACGCCAAGTCAAGCTTTTCAGTTAGTGGTAATTGACTTTTTTTAAATATATTTTTAAAAACATTAATATATGCTATATGTAAACAGATAGCAATTTGGTAAATATTTACCCGCGCTTTAATCTTTTATACCGTAAAATATGCTTAACCTTTTCCTAGTTTCCCCATCCTCCCCTACGAGTATTATATAAATTATGTAGAAATTATAGATTATGTAGAAATTATAAATTAGGTAGAAATTACTTTTGTGTCATATTCAAATACACAATGCAAGGTCTGTGTGACAATAATTAATTCGGCTATCTTTTAAATATAGATTGGCACGGCACAAGTGAATTCAAGTACAACAACTACTGACAGTGTTACTTCGTCACCGATGTCCACGGAAATATGGAAATCTAGCACTCAGGGTAAGCTAGATTTTGAATCTTTAGATACATTTTAAAAGCTTTGTATCTCTCTTCAAATTATTCGCAGTGCCATGAAAACATATTTGAATAGAGAAAAATTGTAGAATTATTTTGATACCCAACTTGACCCATTTCCTGAGGCCCCTTAATATACAACACTCGTTGAAAAGTTTAGTCACATAACTCATACAATACTCACTGTTCAGCTTGCACTGACAGGACTCATATGCCACTGTAATGACACTATGCTGCATGTTCCTAACATTCCATTCATGTGAATTTGTTCATAAAGGCTTCGCTTATATTAGAGAATGTTCATAAATACTTTGGTGGGGGGGGGGGGGGGGGGGGGGGAGGGGGATTGAGCCATGGACATCATTTTTTTCTTGATCTCCACGCCACAAAACAGGGTGTTTTTTTCTTGATCCCCCTTTTAAGAACCTTTTGTGTATCCCACCCCGCCCATGCTGCTTTGTCAAAAATACGTAATTTTGTTGTCATGGTTTTAACCATAAAAGTAAACAGAACAAATTGGTGTCTTTTGTCTTGATTTTGTCTGTGTGTAATGCTTGTGTGAGTTCCCTTCTGGAATTGGGGTGAATAGGAGCTTTTGCAACTTTTGAATTCGACCTTAAGCCACTCAAGTGCCCATAAATCCGCCAAACAACATTGTAGCCCAACAAAAGAGGTGTCAAAATAACTGTGAATCGAATTAATTAATTATTTTTTTGCATACTATTTCAGGTTCCGATAAATCTGACCATTTGTAAGTGTTTAGATACTTTATTGGCGCAGTTTATATAAGTTTAACCAGGAAAGGTGAGAAGAGACTTCTCACCTTAGGTAAATCTTGATTTAGTGGAGTTCTGTCAGAAGGTTTACGTACTTTGAAGAGCCATGAAACGCACAATCACGTTTCAGGCTTAAAAATCGATAAAAACACTTTGTATGCAACAATTAATACGGTATTATGATTATAGAAGTGTAGCCTAAATAACACACAACACGATCTTGATAAACAATTTCCTGTCAAGGTGGTGTACCTAAATACTCAAATACCATTCCATATTGATTATTGAAATGAACCATTTTGAAACTATCAGCATAAGGGCTTTTAAGATTTTATTTATTGTATACATGCCAGCGTTGCTATGGTCCTTAATACATTTCCAGCCTTTCATGTCTGCGACAATTGACCCTTATTTCATCAACATAAAGAGATCCAAAGTAATAAGATAATTGACTCGTATTGTTCAGAGCGTACAGTGTATTACAGATACGTTCACTATCAGGGGTAGATAGCAAAAAAAGTGGGGTGTTTTAGGTTTTTGTTATTGAAAAAAAGGTCGACATTTTGGTAAAAAGGTTCACTTTTACCAAATCCGCCCCACCCCCTTCTTGTAAAAAGGTCCACATTTTGGAGGAAAGAGGAAAAGTTCCCCCTTTGATCGACAAATTCCGCCCCCATAAAAATATCCTGGTTGCGTGATTTGTTCAGTGTATGTTACATGCATGCAGCTATCAGGGGTAGATAGCAACGTTCAGTGTATTACAAAAATGCTGTTATAAGGGGTATAGACGGTAGTTAGATGAATTTTTTTTTGTTGCACAGTCCAAAAAATTTCGCACAGTCCAAAAAAATCGCTCAGTCACAAAAAATCGCATAGTAAATGTACTACATGTACAATTTTGCCTTCTATTTGGCTAATAACCTCTGTCATTTTTCTCAATTTTTTCCTTATTTCCTTTTTTTCTCATCCCTTATTTTTTTTTTTAGGGTGGTGGGGGCGGGGGAAGAAATCGGGTTTTTTCGTCAGGGGGGGGGGGGGGGGGGCATTTCCCCCCCCCCCCCCCCCTGAGCTACGCCACTGTGTTCAGTGTATTACAGACATGCTGTTATCAGGGGAAGATAGCAACGTTCAGTGTTTTACAGAATATGCTGCGATCACTAGATGCTGCTATCAGGGGTAGATAGCAACGTTCAGTGTACAGTCATCAAAAAAGTTACTATACAGGTAAGAAATGGGCTTTTAACTATATATATCCTACTTAAAAATATTAAATTATAAAGTTGTTGAGAAATTTATCTTCTTTAATATGAGATATTGCACGCTAGGATCGGTTGATAATGAAGAAGTGACAATCCAAAATGTAAGGTAGAGTCACAACTTCATTTTCACATTTTACTTTTCAACACGGGGGAGAGTATGACAAGTAGCGTTTGTGTGGCGTATTGATCCATCGGAACAATACGGCCGACTATCCAACCTGCGCATGCATCCCCAATTGCACTACCGGTATTCGATTAAATGTACCCGTAGCTGGGTCCGCGCGTAGAATGAAAAATGTGAAATTGAAAATCGGACTTCACCTTAGATTTTGGAGTGTCACTTCCTCAATATTCAACCGATCCTAGCACGCAATATCTCATTTTAAAGACGATATTTATCTTAACAATTGTATTATTTAATATTTTTAGGTAGGATATATATTTTTAGAGTTAAAAGCATATGTATTACCTGTATAGTTATTTTTTATGACTGTATTACAGAAATGCTGTTATCAGGGGGTATAGACGATAATTAGAAGTAAATTACAAATACACTGAGCCAAAAAAGAAACTTATAAAATTTTAACAGATCACCAAAGGGTCAGTGCACATTTCTCTTGTGTCATTGAAGCAAACAATTGGTTATTGACTGCCATTTGAAGCAATACATTGCAGTAATATTGTATCCAAATTTGGCCATTTTCATGCACAGAATTTTATTTGGTGATCTGTTAAAATTGTATAAGTTTCTTTTTTTATAAGTTTCTTTTTTGGCTCAGTGTATGTTGCTATCATGTATATTATAGCAATGTTCAGTGTATTACAGACATGCTGTTATCAGGGGTAGATAGCAACGTTCAGTGTTTTACAATATATGCTGCTTTCAGGGGTATTTACAGTAAATAGAAGTGAATTACAAATATTTGCTATCAGGGGTAGTTTATAGCAATGTTCAGTGTATTACAGACATGCTGTTATCGGGAGTAGATAGCAATGTTCAGTGTATTACAGACATGCTGCCATCGGGGGGGGGGGGGGGGTGTAGACGATAATTAGAAGTATAAATTACAAATATTTGCTATCAGGGGTAGTTTATCGCAATGTTCAGTGTATTACAGACATGCTGCTATCGGGGGGGGGGGGGGGGGGGGGGGGTGTAGACGATAATTAGAAGTATAAATTACAAATATTTGCTATCAGGGGGATATTATAGCAATGTACAGTGTATTACAATTAAAAAACTTCACCCAAGCACTACGAACACACAATCGTCTCAAGAAAGACAGAGACAAAGAGCTTCAAAAGAAATCAGTCGATTACCAAGAGTCACAATACAGGGAGAACTTTTGGACCTTCTCTAAACAAGTTTGCAATGGCTCTCTGGGCGACAAGTCTGTTTTACCTGGCTTCACCAAGGAAACTGCTGATTTATATTACCCTGGTAAATATTCCCAGACTGTCAACCTCGACCTGACCAAACTGTCCTGGTTCCCCAATATACCTACGTGCAACTCACCCTACAAGGCTACAACATAAACCCAGTCCGCCGCGCGATGTCAAGAAAGTCATCCAGAGGAAGAGCAGTTCATCTTCCCCCGACCCTGATGCAATCACCTATGGTATGCTAAAGAAACTCCCTTGCATCCACCACTTTCTTGCTACATTGTACACTACTAGAACTTTTAAATGTCTCCCAAGTGCCTCCAAGTTCTTGGTGTTCCTCAACCATCACACTGATCTACAAGAAAGGCGACCACAACCTCCCAGAAAACTTTCGCAGTGATCGCGCTATCTAGTGTGTTGGGAAAGACATTCCACCAGATATTGGCATCTCGCACCACAGACTACCTGACTTCAAACAACCTGATTGACAGCTCAGTTCAAAAAGCATTTATCCGCGGCATCAATGGTGTAATCGAACATAACCAAGTTTTAATGAACTTACATCTCATGCCAAAGCCAACAAAAGGACATTACATTGTACTTTTTTTGATCTCGAAGATGCATTCGGTTCTGTTTCACACGACCTTATAAGTCACTCTTTGTCCAGATTTAAGTTTCCACCTCAAATTAAATCTTATATTGAAAACCTTTACTCAAGCCTTGAAGGGCGAGTGGTTACCCCTGGATGGGAATCCACCAATTTCAGATTTCACAAAGGCGTTTTTCAAGGCGACCCATTGTCTCCTATTATATTTTTGGCGGTATTTAACCCAATACTTGAAAAACTGCTTCAAAGTGAGTCGTTTGGTTATTCTATCAATGATACTAAATATATTACCACCCCATTTGCTGATGATTTCAACCTCATTACCACCAAGAAAAAAACTCACCAACGTATTTTGTCTGAAATATCTTCTTGGACCAAATCTATGAATCTCAAGCTCAAGCCTGTGAAGTGTAAATCCCTTTCTATTGTCAGTGGCAAACCCACCCCAATTATATTTCAATTGGGCGATAATGAGGTTAATTCCATCAAGGATGATCCCCATACATTTCTGGGTTCACATTTATCATTCTCAGGTAAGCAGGAAGATGTGTTTGACCATGTCAGGACTCATATCTGCACCCGGCTTGAACGGATCGATACACTTTTGGTTAGAGGAGAGTACCGTGTTAAGATCTACAAAAACTATCTCCTCCCATCTTGTCGCTTTATTCTCACAGTCCACGACATCACTAAAACACATCTTCACGCTCTTGATTCAATTGTTCACAGGTACTTGAAGAGTTGGTGTGGGATTGCTAGATCAGGAGCCCCCGATATTTTACACATTCCCCACCTCACTGACATAAAATCAATATATCAACTATATCTCGAATCCCATGTTTCTGCTCACTTATCGTCAAGACGTAAAGCTGATTCAAAAGTTAACAATGCTCTTGATTCATGTCTCGCCAGAGAAAAGGGCTGGTCCAAAAAGTTCTCTGTCACAGTTTATTCTCAAAACAAGCTTGATAACTCTGACCCAGCTTTACCTTTCAAAAAAACGAAATCCATCTTGTCCAAATCTATCAAAGAGGAAATTACTAAAACCTGGATTAGTCACATCAAAAACCTCGTTGTCCAAGGTGACACGCTTCGCATTGCTATTCTGGAAAAATCTGACCACCTCTGGAAGTCATATATTTTTAATCTTCCAAAAGGTATCATGAAATTTATGCTTAACTCTTTTCTGGATTCACTCCCTACCAAAAACAATCTGAGCCGCTGGGGTAAAAGAACCAACATTAAATGTGACCTCTGTGGCTACAAAGAAACACTTCACCATGTTTTAAATAATTGTAAAACCATGTTAGACCAAGGTCGCTACACCTGGCGTCATGACTCTGTTCTCCGCATAATCCTGGACACCCTTAGTGATGTTAGTGATCCCTCATGGAAGTTTTTCTGTGACCTTCAAGGGGCTACAAAAATTGCCGGGACCACAATTCCGCCCGACATCCTCCCTACCCAACAAAGACCGGATCTTGTCCTCATCAATCAAGGCACAAAGTCGATTATTATTTTTGAACTCACTATTCCGTTCGAGCGTAACATCAATTCTGCTCATGATCGCAAACTCAATAAATACGCCGGCCTTGCCAGTGACCTGCGAGAACAGGGTTATGACACCAAGCTCATATGTGTTGAAATTTGTTCCAGAGGCCTTATTTCAAATTCAAATAAGAGTTCCCTACAATCCATTTTCCCCCTTCTTTCCATCAGCAAAAAACTGAGGACACGGGCGTCAAATAAAATGTTAAAATCCTTGAGTCAACGTGCAATAACATGTTCATATTCTATTTTCTATTCCAAATATGACAAACAATGGTCATCGAGCATCAATTAATTATATCTTGCTTACTCAGTGCAATATCCTCAGTCCTCTCAGTGTTTTTCTGGGCACATTTCATTGCTAAATTTTTATATTTATGATAGTGCAATACTTTTATTATGGAAAGCAGGCTTTCCTGACCCTTTTGGTCCTTTTATCCCACAGTTTTAAATTGGTATTCATTTCCAGCTTTGTATGTTTTCATTTGTATGTGTCTGATTATAATGTATTGTGTGCAATGCCTGCGAATGATGGTGAAAGGCCCATTGCCAAATCCATCCTCTAGTCTGGCTTTATATGTTTACTTTTCAATGTTTTTAAATAAAATTGGAATGATTTAATAAAATGCTGTTATCGGGAGTAGATAGCAATGTTCAGTGTATTACAGACATGCTGTTATCAGGGGTAGATAGAAATGTTCAGTGTATTATAGATATGCTGCTATCATTTTCTTTTTGTTCCATGAAATGACAAAGCTGATTTTCAGATTTGATTTGATTTCGTTTTTTTCGATGCTGCACAAACCATCATATCCTGAAGAGAAAGTATGACCCTATATCTCAAGATCTTGTTCACCTTCATTGGCTTCCGATTGAGTATAGGATTGATTTCAAGATTTTAGTCCTCACATATAAATCTCTCCATCAACAAACACCGGACTATCTTGCAAACTTGCTCCATGTTCAGACTGGTCGCAGGTGTCTACGCTCCACCGCTTCTGCACCACATTTGGTTGAACCTAGAACTCACCTTATCACATTTGCTGATCGTGCCTTCTCATCCTATGCTCCTCGTCAATGGAACCGGCTTCCTGATCATATCAGAAATGCAGATTCCATCAACATATTTAAACGACTCTTAAAATGTCATCTTTTTGAACATGCTTTTGTAAAGTAGTTTTCTCTGTGGTACACTGTGCCAAAGCGCCTTAGTACAAGTTTCTTGGTTCTGGCGCTATATAAATTTCAGTGATTGATTGATTGATTGACACAAAAGGTCAACTTTGTTTTTTTAACGATATTGCTACGATATTATTATAATTTATTGAAATTAAAAATAATGATAATTACAGATGAATAAATTTGAGAAAAAATAACTCATTGGCATTGCGTTTCCCCCTGCTCGAACGACCTGTATATTGTTGTTGGGGAACAAACGGGTCTTTTAATAATTTATTCACAAGCGACAAACTCAAGAATAAAAACACATCTTTCACAATCTTAATACTTTATTATGTCACAAATACATGGTAAAAAAGTTATATGGAATAATGTGAATGTTTTGTTGCTAAAAACATATTATATTAGTCTGTCATCTCAAACCTGGTTTTGTTAAGTCAAAATAAATAAATGTCCCGTTGCCAGTAGCAGGTCAGAAAATACAAACGCAAAATGCATTTTACATTTCGAGTGCTTGGAGCGCAGATGTCTTAAGTGCATTTTGTTCATTTTGAGATAAACGTGTTTGAAAACTAGAAACTCTGTGTCGGGCAATGGGGAATTTGAAGTTGCCATCCAAATTTCACCACCAAAAGATACATTTGCACTTGGTTTATGTGTGCATTAACTCGAGAATGTCAAAGTGTTTTCATATTATGCAAAATCTAAAAATTCATCAAAATGCACTTAAAGGTAGATGACCCGATCACATTTTCGTAACACAGAATTATTTCAAACATACGGAGATTTTCATATCATATGAAAGCTCGTATTTTTCTCATCATCATACTGAAATTTGACGGCCTAAATCGGTATAATTGCGGAGAAATCGATGAAATAACGTCGAATTACCACGAATGGTGGTAACCACCGATATAGTTTGTGTACTACTCAATGGGTACAGTTCACAGCATCTTGTGCGTCTAAAATAAGAACCATTAGAGCTATTCAACTCAAACTTTGGAACACGACTTTTTTAAGGATGACCTTTCATGTAGAATAGAAAACTTCAAGTTAAAAATTGGAATGTGATCGGGTCATCTACCTTTAAGACATCTGCGCTCCAAGTACTCGATTTCTAGAGTTGAGATAAGGCGACAATCTCCCCCCTCCCTGTTCTATGAGCAAACGGACCTTTCAGGTAGGGTCAGTCAGTCAGGGTTTTTTTCCTCCTGTTTCTGTTCGTTTACAAAATGTTCAAAAACATTCGAACTTGTTCTAAAATGTCCCCCAAATTGTCAACAACAACAACAACAAATTATGAGTTTCTTAGAAATTTGGACATTTCAGGGATTTCTTGTTGTTGTCGGTGATTTTGGATGTCATATGAAAAAGAAACGAAGAAACCCCACTGACTGACCGTTCCTGTGAGGTCCAAAAAATCTGAAGAACAGGTGTTGTTTTGTCATTTTGTTATGGGTATTCCCATGGTCATTTGAGGAAAAAAACACTGATTGGGTGACAATCAGATTGTTCCCCATTAACATTGCACATGATATGGTATTTACACAACAATTTTAAAATAAAAATGCACAACATATATTATTTCATTATATTACACAACATGTTGGCATTAATTGGACTATAACATTTGATCAATAGCTGCGTGCATAGACTACTCTGTTCTATTCTACTACAAAGTGAGTCTGACAGGTGCACTAGCTATATGGTCAATGCAGCACAAAGCAGAAAAGCCATAGTTACTTAAAAGTGTATGTTCCGATCACTTTTTTGGGGCTATGATTTTTTTTTTTACATCAAGATATTTTGATATCAGAAGAATCCCCATATTTTTCTCAGTATGTCTGTAAAATCTTAGGGGCCAGAAATGTTCCATTTAGAAATTATAGGCTAAAATGTGGTGAATTACTGCCAAAGGTGGTTAACCACCAACCAGTTTGTGTGCTACTCAATGGGCAAATATTTTGTGACCTTGTGGTTCTAAAAATAGAACCGTTGGAGTTATGCAACTCAAACTTTTGAATGTGACAATTTGAAGGATGACCTTTCATATAAAATAATCGCAATCGGAACATCTACCTTTAAGTCTAAAATTAAGTTTTGTGTACCACAATCAATGCGGGTGATTACGTAAAAGGTCACAAAATATGCAAATACTATGAAAGTGGAAATGTTAGCGCGTGTGTACCACAATCAATGCGGGTACGTGATTACGTAAAAGATCACAAAATATGCAAATACTGTGAAAGTGGAAATGTTAGCGCGTGTGTACCACAATCAATGCGGGTGATTACATAAAAGATCACAAAATATGCAAATACTGTGAAAGTGGAAATGTTATCACGTGTGTACCACAATCAATGCGGGTGATTACATAAAAGATCACAAAATATGCAAATACTGTGAAAGTGGAAATGTTAGCACGTGTGTACCACAATCAATGCGGGTGATTACACAAAAGATCACAAAATATGCAAATACTAGGAAAGTGGAAATGTTAGCACGTGTGTACCACAATCAATGCGGGTGATTACGTAAAAGTTCACAAAATATGCAAATGCTGTGAAAGTGGAAATGTTAGTGCGTGTGTACCACAATCAATGCGGGTGATTATGTAAAAGATCACAAAATATGCAAATATTATGAAAGCGGAAATGTTAGCGCGTGTGTACCACGATCAATGCGGGTGATTACGTAATAGATCACCAAAAATGCAAATACGGTGAAAGTGGAAATTTTGGCATGTGTAATTTTTTTCCGCTTTGCACATTTTGACAATTTTGCATGTTTTTATTTTTACGATTTGAGCTTTCTCACATAGACCTACATACAAAATGAATATATTTGTGTGTTTTTACTTTTGCGTTTGCTGATTTTAGTGCAAAAAGCGCAAAAATAAATGTAGCGTGAACATTTCCACTTTTAGAGTATATCAATACTTGCAACTGTTTAAATTTGGTAGGTGAAAAACATGTGCACAAAAATAGCAACATTTACAGTATTACACCCTGTGTCAGCTCAGGTTGGCAGGTGATGTCAGTGCATCATCTAGTATTAGGTGCACTACTTTCTGTACCAAGATAGAAATTCTGCTTTTTGAGGGCAAAGAAAGTTTTGCTATCCCACGTATTGTAGTTATGCACATGATATTACGTGTTTAATAGCATGTGTTGATGTCACCTCTCAAACTATAGTATAGTATACAAATATTGAATGCCTGAGCGTGTGATAGTAAAAACTATATCACAAGGTCAAATTTGAATTTTTCCATTGCACGTGGCGAAGCCGAGTGTAATGGAATAATCCAAATTGGACCGAGTGATATAGTTTTACTATTGCACAAACAAAAGGCATTCAATATTTGTTTTATATCATGATATCACATGATTCTTTTCCAGCCATAATGATAGTAAAAACTATCACATGGTTGAAATCAGGCCTATCATGATATAATATACAAATATTGAATGCCTGAGCGTGTAATAGTATACAAATATTGAATGCCCGAGCGTGTAATAGTAAAAACTATATCACAAGGTCAAATTTGGATTTTTCCATTGCACGAGGCGAAGCCGAGTGTAATGGGATAATCCAAATTGGACCGAGTGATATAGTTTTACTATTGCACAAACAAAAGGCATTCAATATTTGTTTTATATCATGATATCACATCATTCTTGTCCAGCCATAATGATAGTAAAAACTATCACATGGTTGAAATTAGGCCTATCATGATATAATAAAAACTATATCACAAGGTCAAATTTGGATTTTTCCATTGCACGAGGCGAAGCCGAGTGTAATGGAATAATCCAAATTGGACCCAGTGATATAGTTGTACTATTGCACAAACAAAAGGCATTCAATATTTGTTTTATATCATGATATCACATCATTCTTGTCCAGCCATAATGATAGTAAAAACTATCACATGGTTGAAATCAGGCCTATCATGATATAATATAGTCCCTTTAGCTCCCTTCAGACTGTGACTTCACTATATCAGATTGCATCACAGTACTAAATCATACTTCCACTTGTTCAGTACAGGGCTAGGTAAACATGACTTTTCTGCGTTAAGCTGCAATATGCGCCAGGGTAAGCACACTGAATTTAACTCTATGGTCTATATTCGAGCATCCTCTTGTTAAACAGGAGCTTATATAGTTCAGTCAGTTCTAAATTGGCGAGCCCCTGCACAGAAGTGAATTTATCCAGAAGAGATAATGGGTGCGCATAACGCAACAGGGAATTGTCTGTATAATTTGTTCGACTCTTGCGTTGGCAAAATCCAAGTAAATGCTTGGATTACTTTTGCATATGGAGATATAAAAAGTGCATATTTCTTGCCAATTTAGAACTGACAAAACTATACCAGCATAAAGTTAACTGTAGTAATTTGTCTTACTTAGGGATATGATGTTTAAGAATGCAAAATGGGCTGTAGAGCTAAATTCAACATGCCTATGCCGGCTTACTATCTATAAACACACACACACACACACACAGTGTTAAAACCAGCAATTATATATTGAAGAAGCTTATAGACATTACATATGTTATAATATCTAAATATGGATAATTGTTCGAAAGTTTTATTGGCAAAAATTTCTCTGCATAGTTTAGTTATGTGTATCAGGCTTCAATTGCTATAACAATTGGACACCGTTCCAATTGGCAGTGGAAAGTTAGAAAGTAGTAAGTGGTGCAAATTTGGTTTACTGTAGTGTCATGTTTTTTGTCAAAGTCCTTGGACTGATTGACAAATTACACACATGCATTGGTTATCAATTGACGTGAGGATGATGGTAGTTCAAAAGTGCGACTATTTATAAAATCATCAAGAATGAGTTTGTTTAAACTTAATTTGAACCTAGACATGTTTATCTGGACATGGGCTATGCCCTCCCCAATATTAAATGACCAAATAGAAAAACCTGTACCTCACAACCCCATTTTATAAGTAATAGAATATTGCATAGTCAATTATTGATATCAATCAATAAAAGGGATTTTTACCAGAATTGTTTGATAAATTCAACTTTAAGGCCGACAAGATGCCCCTTTTGAAGTCATGCGTCACATATGAGCGTCAAGCTCTGTCCCTAAGGGTTTTGACGTCATGCGTAACATATGAGCGTCAAGCTCTGTCGCTAATGGTTTTCCATGGGCAGTGATTGGTGATCTAGCACTTTAGGTTGTTGCATCAAAACCTGGTATGTCTTTCCGGCCCTTCAGCATGTACACAGTAAAACTGCCCACCGGTTATGCATAGGAAGTGTTGCTTTATACATGTTCAGGTTCAGGGCAAGAGCACTTACAAGGTTTTGATAGATGTGTTTTTGGCCCTTGAACATGTTTAGAGCATATTGCCCAAAACAATGTGTAACTTTATACATGCTGAAGAGCCAGATGGAAGTACAAGGTTTCGACGGAACAGCGACGATATTATAAGTGCACTTGAAATTGACTCGACTCAAGAAATACTCAACTTATCCCCAGCCTCATGTGTCCTGTAACACACTAAATTAGATAAAAAATGTATAATACCCTGTTTTTGTTTTATGTCTGTTTGCCGTTTCAATTGGAATACCGTATTCTCTCTAATAAAATGCCCCTCTAATGGATTCCCCATCAGTTTTTCAATATAAACCTGTGAGCCTAAGCTAATCGGTTGGAAATTTGAAACATTTACAACCACTTTAGTAAAGATGGATGGTTAAACGTTTCACAATCCACAGCCATTTCACCTTATTGCATCAAAATCCCCCCAATTGTAAATATATGTGACCCGTCACATCAAAATGGACATGTTGGAGGCGCAGGTCAAATCTAAGTTATTGGTATGACTTGAAAGAGCACATTTTAAGCTTACAGATGATACCATGTTAAAGGTAATCAGACTTTGTAAACACAAGATATGATTTGAAGAAGCATGTTTTTTTCTATTATTTTCTTTATATTTAACCAAATATATTGGCCTCTATCTTAAAACTGCGTTTGCTGACAACATGTCCTTTTAGACGCGACTGGTCACATATATGTATAACCCAGCAAAAGTTGCAGAAAATGTTTGATTTCATATTGAAAAAATGACCCAATAAAATATGCCACTGGAAAGTGCAATAACCTGGGGTGTTTATTAGAAAGAATATTGTATACTTGGTTATTCATGTATACATGACAATCTTTAAGTTATGTCTTTTGGCAGTGTATCATTAAAACTGTTTGACACTGATTATCAAAAATGACATTGAAAACTATGTCACTAATTTATATTCCCTGTCAGTGAAACAAAACAAATAGACTATCATATTTGGCCCATGTGTAGTTCCTGTCAAAGATCCAAATGTAAATCAGTCCTATTGTCAGCAAACACTCGCATGTTTTCTTTGTCCGCCTCGCTACGACCGGTGAAAGGTATATCGCGTCCGGTTTGAGGTAGGTCGCCAAAGAGGGAGCTCTCGCGGCCATCGTGGCCGCCATTTCCCGTCTCGCCTAGAAGTGTGTCCATCTGTTTACGTTGGTTATCGGCTAGCTCGTCTAGGCGATTGCGGATGGCGGCAATTTCGTGGTGATGGCGATCCTAGAGGAAAAGGTGTAGAAAATCATAACAAATAATTATGTCAATAAAAGGATTAGGAAAATCCGGTCTACCTGCTGGAAACAAATTGAATTTCTGCAGGTCACATATAATACTAAATAGTAAATAAATATTTGTTTTGCAAAAGGTATCCTTCTTATCTTCTTAAATAGTGGGTGTGGTTTTGGATGTCAACAGGCAATTTGATTGGGTTTTAGCTGATTTTTTTGCTGATAGGAACTATATATTAAGAGACAATTGTATATATACATTTTGGCACCGTATATATAAAAATAGCTACATAACTTATTTTGTTCTCTAAGTATATATTTCCATTTACTGTTGCATGATCTCATCTACTCTAATAAAAGACAACAAACAATAACAAACAATAATAAACAACTAGTAACAAAAGCATTGCATACGTCATGCTCTTTCAAAATCAAAGCATTTACGCTCTTGGCTGGCAGAATTTGTGTATGTTTTTGTTTCCAAGGTGACTAATAGCGATGACAAAAGGCATAGAGGTAAAACTAATATGTCACCATTGTATTAAATTGGAGCGTGTATGAAATAATGCAATGCTAAATCATGCATACTTCAGTTTGGCAGCCTTCTAATTCAGAGCATGTGACGGTATAATGATGGGAGGGCAACAAGGACATGTGATGTGATCAAACAAAAATGAGTCGGAAGTTAATAAATATTAAATGTGCAATTTTCAATGTTGGTCAGTGTTCTTCTTGCGAAAGTCTTAGTACCACAATTACACGTTCACGTTACTCTACCTGTACTGTGTGAATAACCATTGTATATACTACAAAATGAGTTGACTTGCTTTAATTGGTCATTCTTTTCTTAATTGATGATGGATTTTTCTCAATTTTTCATCTTTGGTAGCTGTACTTTGCAATGAAATGGAATTGGTCATGGTTCAGCGATTTTAACCAGGATTAAATTCATCCTAAACGAGTTCTATATTTTTTGATACACCCTGTAATGGGGTTTTCTGCAAAATTTAGCTTTGCAAACCAAGTAGAAAACTAAAAATTAAATATTTTTGACTTCAGACTCATTTTGCTTAATCGCATCACAAACTATTTCCACCCAATGAGTTTCAGATGCTGTCTATGGCCATTTCTGTTAAATTTCTGATAAATTAATAAATAACATATAAAAAGACTCAAGACAATCAAGACAAGCCAGCATGAATGAAATTAACAAAAACCTTGTTAAAATGGAACACTTTCTGATCAATTGGTAGATTTTGTCAAAGCCCTCTAAATCCACTTAACAGCAGCTGAATATTGGAGGCGTAAGACAGAACATGGGAGGCCGGATGGTCTATGCACAAATCACTATTTACCTGTGGGAGCCCTGTATATCAATTAATGTTTGTCATTATGGAGAGGCAAAAGTAGTACCACCCATTTGTATTGATGATATTGTTTGATGATAAGTTTTGATGTTGCTGATGTAACTGATAAAATTACCATATCACATTATAATACCATATCACATCAGTAACTGCATTAAGTGAACAAACTTCGATCATTTTTTTGGCAGGGATGTGCTGCCAGCAAAATGAAAGTTGACTCAAACATTTACCAATATTTGGGGGAAAATAGACCCATATGTTTACCAGAGACCCATCCTATAAATTTGACAGATTTTGCTAAATTTAAGGGGAAAACAGCAAAATTAAGGATTTCAGACTCATAAATTCACCAAAAATGGCTATGGAAAGGGGTCATTCATTTACCAGACGGGTGAAAAACGGGACCCTATTTGACGGCACATCCCGTAACCTCACATCCACTAAGTACACCCCCATGGGGGATTGGACAGGAGATGAGATAGAGCATAGTAAAAACACCACGAAAACAAAATGCAATGCAAAAATGTTAAACAGAGGTAGACTGTGCAAAATAGTGCTCCAATAACCCTAACCCACAGGCATGTATTTGGAAATATATAACTATCAGGGGAGAAAAACAGGTCCAATTTTGGGGGAAAGTCCTGTTGTGCCAGAATTGGGAATCTAAACCAGGTCGCCTGAGTGGAAGTCCAGCCCCTACCTGATCATGCCACGGAGTCACCTTGGAAATCAAATTTTTACACACACATTATTCAGAATGTTATCAATTTCTAGCAATAAAATTTCGGTTTGATATCTGAAACCACACAGGTAGTTCTATCTGTAGTGTTTGTGAACATTTCCTTTCAATATGCTGTTTAACCAACTCTGACCTTTGCTTACATTCCAAACAAAAAATGCATTGAAATGACATCTTTGTGACACAGCCCAGACATATTGATTGCATATGAAAAAGTCAAAATGCTTTTTCTACACAGACAGGACAAGAACCTTGCACAACTATCAAAAGAAACAGGAAAATGTATTTCAACAATTTCTTGGATTATCGTTTAGTAAGTGTAAATACTTCAATCTCATTGGTTAACACGTATGAAATCTGATCGATATCGTGTAAACAAGAAAGTCAAACCACCCGATATATTCCATATCGTCGATTAACCGCGTTCCCAGGACCGCGTTACCAGTAAACCGTGTAAAGCGATTGCTTTGTGTCTGTGGAAGAGTTGCTTAAAATATGATACGTAAATAATAAATGGCAGATGATTTAAACGCAAGTGACTCAATTACTGTTACATTCTGAGACCGAAATAGACTGCGAAAAGGTATAATCCACGACGAAAAATAAATGATCTGCATATAACATAACCAGACATATTTTTTGCGATGATTCTATGGACAGAGGTGCGGCGCAGAGCCTGTTAAAGGGTGGTTTACTTCGGGGGATTTTACGGAGGTAGAAAGGGAAGAGAATTCAGCGCCTTGTTTAAAGGGAGGCTCGTTTTCCGCAAGTGTTTTAAGAATTCAGCGCCTTGTTTAAAGGGAGGCTCGTTTTCCGCAAGTGTTTAAAAATACTTTTTTTTTGTGGGCCTTTGGACTAAACGATAAATGCGGCCTCATGTGATATGACATGCCAAACCATAGGTATTTTTCCGTATTGTGTGAACATGCAGGGGATAACTAATAATATTGCAATATAAAGATATTGTTGTGAGAGGAGTTCTGAACTTTACACATGAATCTGAGTCATTACTGTACTCAGCTAATTATAGTCCTGTATTCAATAATAGTACACACTGTGTTGCCAATAATTAAGGTCTACTTATTTGAAATGACACACAGGGTCAGAAATTTGAGGGGAATCCAAGAATCCATTCTCGCAAAGATTCCCGCCGCATAAGTTGTGAGAATCCAAGTTGATTCTCGTAGATAATCTGTCTAAACACATTATTTGAATGGAGAAGAATCCATAGATTCTCACAAAATCCTTTTGTGAGAATCTAAATGGATCTAAATGGATTCTCGTAACCTTTGACGAACTTCTGACCCTGATACATAAGATGTTTAAAAATGGTATATAAACAAACAAGCAAACAACTTACATGGGGAATCGGTGTGGATGCATCCATTGGTGGAGCCCCGCTCACAAAGGTCACACCACCCACGGGGGCCTGAGCTACTACACTGGTACTTTGAATTAGGGATTTGAACTGGCTATGACGTCGCTGTAACTCCCGGAGTTGACGTAGCGCTTTGTGATATTCACCTTTGGGAATTTGATTTCTGAAAGGAAAACAAAAACAGTTAGGTAACAAATAAAAAAGTAAGTTCTTCCAGCTGCCAGGTCTTTCAAGGAGATCTTATGAGTCTGGTTTCTTTTTCCTTGACATTTTTGGAAAATGTCAGAATCTTCCAACAGTTTTATACCTTTTCAAAAATTCATAACATTTTCATGTTTTCAAAAAAAATGATAAAAATCCCATCAATTATTTCATAATCCTTTTCTTTTATTTGCAAGTTAGAGCTAGCAGAAATTTTTTCACTTTCCATTATTGCTTGTCCCAGTGCATTTCCATGTGTTATTGTTACTTGTTATTTGTTATTTCTCTGTTTTATCACTTTATTCTCCCTTGTCATTGCCTGTTTCCTCACACCCAGTTGGTATATCTTGCTTTTACTCTCTTTGTCTTATTGGTCAATAAATGTGTTCATCTTTATTTCTTTTTTTGTTCAGAATGTGTATGAATTAAACTGCACGGCGTGAGAATGAACATAATTAAAAGAACATAAAAAATCCTGCAAATGTGTGTGAAATTAGACCAAAAAAACAGGCTGAAATTAAAAAAAAAGAAGCAAAAATGTGGACCAAAACACAGCTGAATTCAAGTTTAAACCTGAACATTCTTACATCTAAACTTGATTTTTAACTACAATTTATATTTGTTGTTGATTTAAATGGTAATAAAATGTGTATGTGTATGAGACTAAAAGTTCTGTAATAAAATATGCATGCATGAATTTTCGATTTGCACATTTTTTATGAATAACTAGCGGGACACCCTCGCTATGCTCAGTTCCATGCTATGATTTGGTCCCCGCTACGCTCGGGTCCCCGCTAGATAAGCAAATGAGATTCATGAGTTGCAACTTGATTTCTGGATTTTCCAATTGCTGGAAAACTTGAGTTCAGGAGTTGTAAATAAACTCCAGTGGAATATAATTATAAAATGCGGCGCCACAAGCGGTATGTGAAACTTGGCACCTAATAGGCGGTACGCATACTTCCTTGACTAAAAATGCGCCAAAATGGGCACAAATATGCGGGTTCTGTATTTTTGAAGCTACCCTGTCATGTCTGCAGTTGTAATGTATTAATGGGGCCTTCACATGTATCCGTGTGAGCTGGGCGGCCCCTTACCGTGTGAAAAATTGGTGCGGTCGGCTGCACACATGGTGGGCCGTTTCCTGTCCGTTGAACACGTTCAGGGGACTTTGCCGGCCATCCGGCCATTGTAAATGAATCCTGTGCCCCCAATCTATGAGTGTCGAAAATTCAAACTGAGTTCTCAAGTTTTGTAAAATGTTTATCTCCTTGGACCATGCAGGCGGTTTCTTGATCATCAAAAAATAGCCCAGATAATATTATATATATTCTGTTTAATGACTTTAAGCCCAGATAATATTATATATTTTCTGTTTTGAGCATGCTCAAAACTCCTGCCGGGCGCAGATGTCCGGCAAAGTCCCCTGAATGTGTTCAACGGACGAGAAAGGGCCCACTGTGTGTCCTCAATCTATGGTAGGCATATGCCACCTAACTTCATTAACCCCATAACTCACCCCCCCCCCCCCCCCCCCCCCCCACCTCAATAAAGAAAAAAAGAAAGATGCAGGTACGCGCGCTGCAAACATTTCATCATAAAAGTCATGCACTATACATGAGATGACGTAACATAATCCACAATTAAATTCGGTAATGCATGCGTCACTCTTAGAACGATGACCAATTCACTGATCAGCTGATTGGCACCAAATACACTGTGTCTGCGGTCACGACAGCATTGGACTTCACGCGCATGGTGCGCGCTCTCCATTGCACCGTAGCCATGGTCTATGCGTCACCTCAACAACAACTTGTGTTGATCATTATTTCCCGTATGCGATAACAGAGCGACAATGTAATGTGGTGTAGAGACGATTCTCGCAAGTAATGGAGAAGCATATACCTGCACCTATACGCTACTTGCACGGTACAGATGGAACCACCGAAAGCGAGGCTCTCCCCTCGTGCACTATAAGTCTCGCACTATCACTCCACACTGCGTCGGTGGTTTCACGCAGGTTTGTGCGTCGCATGAGGTGGTTGGGCGCGCTGATAAGAGGGGAGAGCCTCACTTTCATTTTAAAATGGCGATTGCGTGCAAGTAGCGTATGGATTAGTTCAGGGATCCAGGGTGCAGGACCCCAGCATAAAAGTAATAACATTATTTGGTTCTAAAATATATACATTCATTATGTCAAAAACAATTCTATTCTAAATTTACAATCATTATGTCCAAAACAATGATTACAGATATCGACGATTGCAGTTCCAGTCCCTGTCAAAACGGAGGTACATGTACAGATGGAATAAACGTGTACTCATGTCAATGCAGCCCTGAATATACAGGACAGAATTGTCAAAGTAAGTCTTAATACAATGGTGTTTGTTACCATGGTTACTCTACTACTTGTGAAATCGTACATTCATATTATGTTTCATATCAATTAAAAGCCAATGTGTTCCTTTTTCCAACGATACCACATTCAAAGCAATCACCTGTTTCAAGACTCAGCCACCTGCCTAAGAATATTGGAAGGTCTCATTCTAAATATGGCATTTGCACCACTATTTAATCATGTTCTTGCTCAAAACAACTGTCTAACCTGTTCAGTGAATGAAATGTTACATCGACATGGTAGAGTGATGCTCTATTTGACCACTTACTTGAATGCGTCCCTTTGGATTTCAACCTCTTCTTTTTTAGCCTTTAATAATTGCACTTTGTTTTCTAGTTGGTCCATTTTCGATTTGTATTGTTTTCGTTTCTGTAAATAACAACAACAACAACAGCAACAATAATAATTGTGAATAACAATGATGTTGAATGTGTTAAGAACTACCTAACACCTTCATGAAAAATATAAAACATTACTTAATCATTTATACATTTTATGTCATTACACTTTTGAAATACAATGTGATTTCCGAGCATATTACAATAAGTGCAGTTTATCATCAACATTGTTGCATAAATGCTGCATTTATAATTAGAATATGTAATGATGTCATGTTTATACTTCGGGTAGAACAGACTATAGGGTTACACTTTTGAAATACAATGTGATTTCCGAGAGTATTACAATAAGTGCAGTTTATCATCAACATTGTTGCATAAACTCTGCAGTTCTAATTAGAATATGCAATGATGTCATGTTTATACTTTGGGTGGAACAGACTATAGGGTTACACTTTTGAAATACAATGTGATTTTCGAGCGTATTACAATGACTGCAGTTTATCATCAACATTGTTGCATAAATGCTGCATTTATAATTAGAATATGCAATGATGTCATGTTTATACTATGGGTGGAACAGACTATATGGCATACAAGGGCAAAGTTTTATTTCATTAATATTGCGCATGTCAGATATATTTTGGTATTCAGATTTGCTATAATTGAAGCAAATGATTATTGATCCATTTGCCTCATACGTGTGTGTACTATGCATCTACAGGTTGCAGCTATTATCCATAATAGGCCGTTATATGATCTGGCTTTGATGGTGCGTGATCACAGATGAAGTAGGCAATTGTTTGCATCACATTTTTATGCTAAATGTTTGCCACTGTTGATTTTCATGAAGGTGTAAAATTATGCAGTCATGTATGTTGGTCTTACGTGGCTGAATTTCTGCTTTTGTTCGTAATTTTCATCACCGTGTACACAAACGGATAAACTGCCCGTGTACACGCATAGGAAATTACATGCTAACTCCCAGCACTACTACCAGGCATGAATGCAGTGAAACATAAACTTGTGCACATTTGTCACAACCAGAGCCTGCGGGAGGGGGTCCTACCTTCAGGAACTGCTTATCCCTCTTCTTCGCCTCTCCATGGAGCTTCTCCACCTGCTCCTCCATCTCCCGGATCCTCTGTTGGAGCTGCTCCCGCTCCTCCTGAAACTCTGCTCTCTGCTGACTAAACCGCACCTGCGCTGCGTTCTCACTCTTCAAGCCATCGTCCCGCAGCCGCTGCAGCTCGTCCCGCAGCATGTCGTGGGCGCTGCGCACTTTGTCGTAGTCGGCGTTGAGTTCTTGTTCGATGCCGCGGATGCTCTGTAGTTGGGTTTCTTGTTGGTGGAGGGTTTCCCTGAGTTGGCTGGATTCTTGACGCTCTTGGTCTAGATCTCTTTCTAAGGTGGCCTGATGGTCAAATTTGGTCCTGTAAATATCAAAATTCAAAATGAATGGTGAAGTGATCAATTGGAGTCCTACGGAAACATTATCAGAAAATAATCTTGGATATTTAAAAATAAAAAGTAAAATGCTAATTTCATGTCTTAAGGTTGGTGTCAACCCTGTTTGGCGCCAAATTATCAAGCACTGTAACTTTTAAATTATAAATGTGATGTACATAAAAGTGTACATTTTTTGTAATGAAATGAGTCAGAGAATCCATTTTTGGTATCAAATTTTACTAAAATTAGTGTTTTTAACATTTTTGCCCAAAAATCACCTTTTTGGCGTCAAAAATTTTCAGACAACCTAACAATATCAGTTTTTGATTAAAAATTCCAAAATTTCACCAAAATCATCTGAAGTCAATTATCTAGGAGCGAATTTTTTTTTTTGGCTTAAAATTTGTTTGTTTTGAAAATATTGACCAAAAAGTGCCAAAAATGAGATTTTTGAGATAAAAAACATTTTGTTGGCACTTTTTGGTCAATATTTTCAAAACAAACAAATTTTAAGCCCAAAAAAAAAATTAGCTCCTAGATAATTGACTTTAGATGATTTTGGTGAAATTTTGGAATTTTTAATCAAAAACTGATATTGTTAGGATGTCTGAAAAATTTTGACGCCAAAAAGGTGATTTTTGGGCAAAAAATGTAAAAATCACTAATTTTAGTAAAATTTGATACCAAAAATGGATTCTCTGACTCATTTCATTACAAAAAATGTATACTTTTATGTACATCACATATATAATTTAAAAGTTACAGTGCTTGATAAATTTGGCGCCAAACAGGGTTGACACCAACCTTAAGAGCAAGCATGTGCAACCTTTTCTACCACACGGGCCGCATTGCGATTTTGAGATCTATTCACGGGCCGCAGCGATTGTCAAACATTCCAAAACACGTCCGGAGGAGGAGTAATAGGGAGAGGGGAAGTCCATTGCTCATGGAATACCCGCTTCTCTTCGTGTAATTTCCTCTTTTTACTCGCTTTAGCTGCTGCAAGCGCCATTTTAACCAAGAATTTTATCACGCAATCACACCTTGGGTTATATTTACTTAATGCAGCGTGTCACCCTACTAATATAAGGGAGCACACCACCAAATCAATCCGCCATTTGTGTAAAACTAGGGAGTTCCGTTTAAAACGGGCCGCATCATTTGGAATTTTAGGATTGCTTCGCGGGCCGCAGATTAGAGGTCGGCGGGCCGCATGTGGCCCGCGGGCCGCAGGTTGCACACGCTTGCTTACGAGGTTTAAGGGAAGTGTCAACCCTATTATTTTGATTAACAACTTTTGCTTCTAAGTTTGAGACAATTGAATAAAAGTACATAAAAGTATACATCTTTAGAAAGGAAATTTGATAAGGAATCCGATGGTGATATCAATGTGATACCAAATAAACAAAATATTGAGAAATGAACCATAAAGCGATTTTTCTACCCCACATTTTTCAGACAGCATAACTATAAAATAAAAAATGGTAATTTGTTCTAATATACATTTTTGTAAACAAGACAATTTTGTCTAGGAGGCAATTTTTTTCTTTTTCCAAAATAAGGCTTGGTTTTGGAAATATTGCTAAAGACATCGGAAAAGTGTAAAAGTCGTGTTTTTTTGCATACATTTCGCTAGAAATGGATGCATATCTCGAGTTTAAAATCCATAATAAAAAAAATAAAAAATTGCCTCCTAGCGCTGAAAGTCCTCTACACAATAGTAGTAAAGCTTACCTGATAGTTTGATATATATTTAGTTATGTTGTCTGAAAATTCGTAAAATTCCTTTAAATTTGAACTTCTAGAAAACATCGATTTAGTAAAATTATTGACATTTTCCACCATTTAAAGCTAAATTTTCACGAAATACAGGGGCGTGAGACCTAAAAAGCGAGTATACTATTATGAACAATCATAATAAACTATCAGATTCAATTTATATTGTCACAATGTGAAGAAATTGGAATAACACTGAAATTTAAATGATCGTAACATTGGCCTTTGTTTACATTTTTAGACATTGTTTTGCGCTCTTTTGTTTTTCGCGTCTACGTCGCGGATATTAAGCGCCGCGTCTAGTATTACGCGCGGGAAGTTTCAGCGCGCGACGCAATGATCGAACAGCTGTCGCAGCATTTGAAAAGCGCGGAACTCCGCTTAAATTCCCGCCGAATAACCATGCGCCTTTTCCTGACTCAAACTTGCCAAAATAACAATTTAAAATCACCCAAAAGAACGGGAAACAATCCCTTCCGATTAGTAACTTATGATGGTAATGATAGAATACATATAAAAGTTATAAATAATAGAGAAATATGAAATTCAATTTTTGAAACAAGTGCTGGGTTGACACTGCCCTTAAGGTAACAGGGCATTGTGTCGAGGCCAATGAAACCTCAATGTTTGTTTTATAGCATTACAACTATATACCTAAATCTGAAAAATATACCAAACTATTCTATCCCGAGATGCAGGGGTAGCACTAGGATTTTAAATTAGGGTTTTTAAGAACCCTGAACTGCTCATAAAAGTTTGAAAAATAAGGGGTTATTTTGGATTTTTAGCTAATTTATTGCGCCCAAATGAAAAAATATGCGCTAAACGCGCAAGAACCCCCTTTAGCGCTATCCCTGCCGAGATGATAAGTATTTCTCCACATCACCTCCAGGCTATGATAATAACAATTTATTGAGGTCTGTCAGGTGTTGTTTTCTCGCTTGAAATTTACCAATTTACAAAATAAACAGGTAATTTACAATTTATTCCCCATGAAAAATATAATGAAATAATCAAAGCTTTAACTTTATCCAAACCTATCTTGAGTGTTTGAAAATGATGCACCATGCTGTACAAATGGTAAGTTCTTGTAATACGACACAGAGAATTGCATATTGATTCTTCCATCATAGAAGCACAATCACGCTCACCTGAGAACAAGTAATTCCTTCTCCGCACGATCCTTTTCCTGAACAGCATCTTGGATCTGTTTCTCCCACCTCTCCCGGTCCGCTTGCCTCTGCGATTCCACCTCCATCTTGGATTTCTCCATTTCCTGCAGACTGGCATCCAGCTCCAGTTTGTCGCCCTCCAACTGAGTGATCTTCGACCATTCCTCCTCGTGGGCGGCTTGAACCCTGCGAGCGATATCCTTCTCTTTCTCTGTGATGGCGTTGGACTGGAGGTCGACGGATCTTTGCAGAACTACCACCTTTGATTTGCAGTCTGTGTAAATTAAGGAAAAGAAACATGAGATTATAGGTCACTTCTTAATGATGTTATTCATACATTATAAAATGCAATATGCATGTATTCAGACACCAATTTGTCGCAGTGGTGGTGGGGTGGTGGGGGGAGCAAATGTGGAAACATTTGGTATCATTCAGAAATTTGGATTTCTTAATTGAGTCTAAACAAGTATTTTTCTTGTGACCCACAGAAACCATAAAAAATGAAGTTTATTTTCCCTTCATTTTGATGAACTTGATATGAACTTCTGAATACAAAACTCAAAACCTTAATACATTTTTCGACGCTCAACCAAGCGCTTTTCACGATGTGGGACCATCACCATGACAAATACCTCCCAAAACGCGGTAAATTTCTCTTTCTAACACATCACATGTATCGATTTTATGAAAAACTTGCTAAGACCTACATGTACTATCAAAACTTGTACAATGTCATTTCATCAGCAAAAAAAATTGTATTGGCCTATTTACACCAATTATGTGCTGTAATTTATGAATGGGAGCTCGAGAAAATGTATGTGACGTTAAAAGTCAGGCAAAGAGTTCCGCCTGCTGATTGATCCATGGACAGTGTCAACGCTATGAAGTTGACTTGATTTCTACTTTAGCGTTGGCCGCTTTTCTCCAAAGCGTAGACTGATCGAATTATTGGAAAACGCTTTTCTGATCAAGCATTGTTTCGTCATGTTCGTGAGCGGTGTTGCGCAATGCATTGGAGCGTTCATAGAGTATGTTCATCACTTTAAGCATCTGTTTAAACAAGTGCCTAGAATCATTTGCATATATTAAAGCTTACAAAAAACTACTGATGGATTCCTTTTCTCCCCTTTGGGCGGAAAACAAACTAATTTTTAATAGAAAATCGACACTGTTGAAGCCTATTGTATTTCCATTTTCACTCTTATATTCATTCCAGTTGATACAATAAAATGCATTCATTGCTTCATGAATAATCGCGATAGCTGCATATCAAGTGCGTTCCAATCAAATTAATTGTTAGATGATAACGTGCACGACGAGCGCAGGTTACTAATAATTGCCCGAAAGTACTGCGCCAAAGTGTTCGATTGTTTTGCTCATTGCTCAATCAAGTTAAAGCCTCACGCTCCTAAACTGATTATTCAATAAGTTATGAGGCAACACGATTAAAGATTATTTCTGATTGGTTGAATGATAAAATGTATGACCCGACTTGGACTGTTTCAAAAACTAAGAAGGGGTGGACAGAATAAACAGAAAACTAATTAATTATTAGCGCAATTATATCGGTACAAATCAACGATTTGGATAAATATGCATCTTTTTCAGTAAATGTAACACTTATCATTATTTCATTAAGGTTATAACCCTGATATAATTTCACCAATACTTTCCTTCCAGGTGACAGCATACCACCAGTGGTACACAACTGCCCACCAGACATCAACATAACCCTTGGTCCTGGAGAACTCAACACGACAGTTTCATGGCCTGAGCCTACGGTTACCGACTACTACTCGATCAATCTGTCGGTATTCGCATCTCACAATCCTGGCTCATCGTTCGCTACTGGGCAGACAAATGTCACATACACTATTGTGGATGCTACCTGGAATGCTACTGTGTGCAGCTTTCAAGTGACAATAAACAAATTTGGTAAACATACAAACATATGTTTCTTGTACAGGTAGCAGCAAAATATTTAAATATTTAAAACTAACATCTTTATTTGGATTAGTGTAAATTCTGTGTATGGGAGTAGTTGAAACAACAACATCAACAAAAATAACAACAACAAAACAACAACAACAACAGCTGACGACAGCTCCCTCTTCCCAAATAACAAAACCAAAACCAAACAAAACTACAAACACAAGGCGGTTCTCGAACGGCGCATCTCGCCTGTTCATCAAAAGTGACTTGAAAGAAATGATGATGAAACATATGATACAACGTAGCACTGTCACAGAGGTATGCATTGTAGTTAATGCAAGGGATGTAATGCCTTGAAAAATTTAATCAACAAAAAGAACACACCAACCCCCTTCCCTACACCAAATCACATCAAGATAGGCCTTACAGATCTTATTTGACCCCAGATGACCTCTGATGACCTCGACAAATTAATCAACAAAAAGAACACACCATCCCTCTTCCGTCCACTAAATCCCATCAAGATAGGCCTTACGGATCTTATTTGACCCCAGATGACCTTGAATGACCTCCGATGACCTTGAAAATTTAATCAGCAAAAAGAATACACCACCCCCCTTCCCTCCACCAAATCCAATCAAGATAGGCCTTACTGATCTATTTGACCCCATATTTGACCCCCGATGACCCCGAAAAATTAATCAACAAAAAGAACACACCACACCCTCCTTCCCTCCACCAAATCCCATCAAGATAGGCCTTACTGATCTATTTGACCCCATATTTGACCCCTGATGACCCCGAAAAAGTAATCAACCAAAAGAACACACCACCCCCTTCCCTCCACCAAATCCCATCAAGATAGGCCTTACTGATCTATTTGACCCCCGATGACCCCGAAAAATTAATCAACAAAAAGAACACACCATCCCTCTTCCGTCCACCAAATCCCATCAAGATAGGCCTAACTGATCTATTTGACCCCATATTTGACCCCAATGACCCCGAAAAATTAATCAACAAAAAGAACACACCACCCCCCTTCCCTCCACCAAATCCCATCAAGATAGGCCTTACTGATCTATTTGACCCCGATGACCCCGAAAAATTAATCAACAAAAAGAACACACCATCCCTCTTCCGTCCACCAAATCCCATCAAGATAGGCCTTACTGATCTATTTGACCCCCGATGACCCCGAAAAATTAATCAACAAAAAGAACACACCACCCCCTTCCCTCCACCAAATCCCATCAAGATAGGCCTTACTGATCTATTTGACCCCATATTTGACCCCCGATGACCCCGAAAAATTAATCAACAAAAAGAACACACCATCCCTCTTCCGTCCACCAAATCCCATCAAGATAGGCCTTACTGATCTATTTGACCCCATATTTGACCCCCGATGACCCCAAAAAATTAATCAACAAAAAGAACACACCACCCCCTTCCCTCCACCAAATCCCATCAAGATAGGCCTTACTGATCTATTTGACCCCATATTTGACCCCCAATGACCCCGAAAAATTAATCAACAAAAAGAACACACCATCCCTCTTCCGTCCACCAAATCCCATCAAGATAGGCCTTACTGATCTATTTGACCCCATATTTGACCCCCGATGACCCCGAAAAATTAATCAACAAAAAGAACACACCACCCCTCTTCCGTCCACCAAATCCCATCAAGATAGGCCTTACTGATCTATTTGACCCCATATTTGACCCCCAATGACCCCGAAAAAATAATCAACAAAAAGAACACCCCATCCCTCTTCCGTCCACCAAATCCCATCAAGATAGGCCTTACTGATCTATTTGACCCCATATTTGACCCCGATGACCCCGAAAAATTAATCAACAAAAAGAACACACCACCCCTCTTCCGTCCACCAAATCCCATCAAGATAGGCCTTACTGATCTATTTGACCCCATATTTGACCCCCAATGACCCCGAAAAAATAATCAACAAAAAGAACACCCCATCCCTCTTCCGTCCACCAAATCCCATCAAGATAGGCCTTACTGATCTATTTGACCCCCGATGACCCCGAAAAATTAATCAACAAAAAGAACACACCACCCCCTTCCCTCCACCAAATCCCATCAAGATAGGCCTTACTGATCTATTTGACCCCATATTTGACCCCCGATGACCCCGAAAAATTAATCAACAAAAAGAACACACCATCCCTCTTCCGTCCACCAAATCCCATCAAGATAGGCCTTACTGATCTATTTGACCCCATATTTGACCCCCGATGACCCCAAAAAATTAATCAACAAAAAGAACACACCACCCCCTTCCCTCCACCAAATCCCATCAAGATAGGCCTTACTGATCTATTTGACCCCATATTTGACCCCCAATGACCCCGAAAAATTAATCAACAAAAAGAACACACCATCCCTCTTCCGTCCACCAAATCCCATCAAGATAGGCCTTACTGATCTATTTGACCCCATATTTGACCCCCGATGACCCCGAAAAATTAATCAACAAAAAGAAAACACCACCCCTCTTCCGTCCACCAAATCCCATCAAGATAGGCCTTACTGATCTATTTGACCCCATATTTGACCCCCAATGACCCCGAAAAAATAATCAACAAAAAGAACACCCCATCCCTCTTCCGTCCACCAAATCCCATCAAGATAGGCCTTACTGATCTATTTGACCCCATATTTGACCCCGATGACCCCGAAAAATTAATCAACAAAAAGAACACACCATCCCTCTTCCGTCCACCAAATCCCATCAAGATAGGCCTTACTGATCTATTAGACCCCATATTTGACCCCCGATGACCCCGAAAAATTAATCAACAAAAAGAACACACCATCCCTCTTCCGTCCACCAAATCCCATCAAGATAGGCCTTACTGATCTATTTGACCCCATATTTGACCCCCAATGACCCCGAAAATATAATCAACAAAAAGAACACCCCATCCCTCTTCCGTCCACCAAATCTCATCAAGATAGGCCTTACTGATCTATTTGACCCCATATTTGACCCCCGATGACCCCGAAAAAATAATCAACAAAAAGAACACCCCATCTCTCTTCCGTCCACCAAATCCCATCAAGATAGGCCTTACTGATCTATTTGACCCATATTTGACCCCGATGACCCCGAAAAATTAATCAACAAAGAGAACACACCATCCCTCTTCCGTCCACCAAATCCCATCAAGATAGGCCTTACTGATCTATTTGACCCCATATTTGACCCCCGATGACCCCGAAAAATTAATCAACAAAAAGAACACACCACCCCCCTTCCCTCCACCAAATCCCATCAAGATAGGCCTTACTGATCTATTTGACCCCATATTTGACCCCCAATGACCCCGAAAAATTAATCAACAAAAAGAACACACCACCCCCTTTCCTCCACCAAATCCCATCAAGATAGGCCTTACTGATCTATTTGACCCCATATTTGACCCCCAATGACCCCGAAAAATTAATCAACAAAAAGAACACACCATCCCTCTTCCGTCCACCAAATCCCATCAAGATAGGCCTTACTGATCTATTTGACCCCATATTTGACCCCCGATGACCCCGAAAAATTAAGAACAAAAAGAACACACCATCCCCCTTCCCTCCACCAAATCCAATCAAGATAGGTCTTATGGATCTTATTTGACCCCCGATGACCTTGAATGACCTCTGATGACCTTGAAAATTTATTCAGCAAAAAGAACACACCACTCCCCTTCCCTCCACCAAATCTCATCAATATAGGCCTTACTGATCTATTTGACCCATATTTGACCCCGATGACCTCTGGTGACCTTGAAAATTTAATCAACAAAAAGAACACACCATCCCTCTTCCCTCCACCAAATCCCATCAAGAAAGGCCTTACTGATCTATTTGACCCCATATTTGACCCCCGATGACCTTGAATGACCTCCGATGACCTTGAAAATTTGATCAGCAAAAAAGAACACACCACCCCCTTCCCTCCACCAAATCCCATCAAGATCGGCCTTACGGATCTTATTTGACCGCATATTTGACCCCGATGACCTTGAATGACCTCCAATGACCTTGAAAATCTAATCAGCAAAAGAACACCCCACCCCCTTCCCTGACATCAAGCCCCATCAAGATAGGCCTTACGGATCTCTAGATATCGCGTCACAACGCGTCTCAAAAGTTTGAAGCATATTTGACCCCAATGACCTTGTATGACCCCCGATGACCTTGAAAAATCAATCAGCAACAGAACGCACCACCCCCCTTCCCTCCACCAAGTCCCATCACGATAGGCCTTACGGATCTCCAGATATCGCGTCACAAAGGTATTTCTTAGCACACGGCATACGGCGGACGGCGGACGGCGGACAGAAATAGTGATAACATAGTCTCTTTCTGATTACATCAGGCGAGACAAAAACCACTACAAATCATCCAAGGTGGTATATGATACAGATGAACTGAATTCGAGATCCCTTTTTTCTGTCATAAAAAGTACTTCTAGAGCAAAACAAATGCCATATATAAGCCTTTACACATTGAGCCATATAAAGCCAATTGCCAAAGAAAACAACAGCTAAAACAACAACAGCGACAACAACAACAACAACATTGGCAACAACAACAGCGACAACAACAACAAAATTGGCAACAACAACAACAATAAAAACAACATCAACAAGTCTATATTCCCCTACAAAGAGAGCAATCTAAAAATGCAATCCCTCCATCTTAATATCCACAGATGATGTCACACCACCTGTGATAAGAAACTGTCCAGAAACCATAACCCTGACTATCAACGACAAAGTTGGTGCTAATGTAACCTGGGATGTACCAACAGCAGAAGATGACTCTGGAGTTCAGCCAGCAGTGAATAACACAGCAGAACCGGGATCCTTCTTTACCAATGGCACGACAACTGTCCGCTATAACTTCAGCGATGGTGCTGGCAATTCTGCAGTATGCATTTTTGATGTTATCATCATAGGTGAGGTTAAATATAATATAATAATTCTTTTCACCCAGAGCCAACAAATGATCTTTGGATAAACAATTATTATTTTGTAGAAATAATAGGCCGTATTCATATAAACTCTGTTTAAGCTAATGACATGTTTAACATTCTTGAAATGTTTAACTTAAACACATGCCTAACTCGCTGAAAAGTGTCTAACTTTAAACATGGGTATAGGGTTAGTTTAACACATATGTAACTCAACATTTGCACAAAGTCCACATTGTGATTTTCTTATCGCAACACCACCATGGCGCATATGTTCGGTGTGCTTCAATTTGAACAATACAGACGTACATTTGATGCATATATGCATTCCTTTAATTTCTATGGTAACCCATTTGAATCGCTTATTACTGAATAAATACCATTCCGTACAATAGCACGCTTCAACGCCCTTTCTTGGGACAGTATTCATTGTGTTTAACAATGTGTTTTGTCAAACGTCCGGTATAAAAGATAAATTTGCGTTTAACTTAAGGCTATGAGATTAATAAGGGAGTGTTCATAAATACTTTGGTGTGGGGGGGGGGGCTGGATAATTATAGGGGGGCCCAACAAGTTTTGATACTTTGCAAAGGGGGGGGGGGGGGTCAAAAAAGTTTTTGAAAACCCCAACAGAGGGGGGGTCAAAAAAGTTTAAAACACTCATTAGTTTCCAAAATTTTCTGGGGGCTCAATCAACGTAAAAATAGCAAATTTTTGGCACGCTACGCGCGCAGATGTCTACGGCCCTATTTTAATGTACTAGCCCAACTAAAAAAGAATGAATGGCAAATTCATGTCAATAACAAAAACATATTTAAAGCCAGGATATATAATTAGAGGGAGCATCCTAAGTGGAGTAATTGGTTTCAAAAACAGAGATCCAAGCATAAATATGTGAAGTTATTCAGGGGATAAATACCATGGCACTAAACAAAAGATACCTGCAATTGAAGTGGGAGTTCTGATTCACTCTAGATTCTACAACCTGCCCTCCTAGATGTGATGCGTCCATCAAAATAGAATATGAAACATGGTCACAAAAAAAATCCCATAAAAGATACCATATCTATGTTCTCTGAACTTGATAACAATGAACGGGGACAAGAAAGTTTCAGGTGCAGGCAGGCAGTAATACAGGGGGGTGGGGTCAAAAAAGTTTGTAGCATGGCAAGAGGGGGGTGGTCAAAAAAGTTTGTGGCATGGTGAGAGGGGGGGGTCAAAAAAGTTTTGATATACCAAAAATGAAATTATCCAGCCCCCCCCCCACCAAAGTATTTATGAACGGTCCCTAAGTGACAGTTTTAGGCCAAAACCGCATTTAGTATGATTCAATGGCAGTATCTACTTTTGTTACTTATGAAGTCATTTTGAACATGGAATAAGGCTGTGTGCTGTGTACAAGTTGTGGATTAAGCTTAAGCTTTCTCAGTTTGAGGTGAAAATGTACAGTTTGAGGTGAAAATGTAGACATTGCTTTCTTAATAACAGCTATAAGGAGGATTGATCATCAAATTTGGATCATATCACTATGTAAATACAATGACTGATGGTTAATAAAAAGATTAAACACAGGTAAACCCTATTATGCTCCGAGTGATCCATCAATTTTTGTCTGAAAAGGCTAGTTAATAAATAGATTTCAATCAATTTCCCCTTGGTTCATTTGGTAAGCATACAGGGCCCTGACTAAGAGCACAATACAATGACCAACGTAGAACTAAAACCCACAGCCTATGTATTGTTATTCCGATGTTCTATCTCTCTCAATAATGCATGACTGATATTTAAAGTATATACTCCATATTTTCCAGATGTCTCCGCTGATGTCACACCACCAAATATCTCCTATTGTCCCCAAGACATTGACCTCTACATTGACCCTGGGATCAATGGCAGTGTTGCATTCTGGGTTGAGCCTCAGGCGATTGACGATTATGGCATCGAGTGCACGATCAACGCTTCTCATCAATCTGGAGCATTCTTTACCCCAGGAGTCCATAACGTGGTCTACAATTTTACAGATGCAGCAGGAAATATGGCTTCATGCTCATTTGAAGTCAGTGTAATTTTTGGTGAGTTGGTTAAAATTTCTTTAATTACAGTTTATTAAAGTGTCATAGAATCTCACCGATAAGTGTTTTTTTTTTAAATATAAAGAACCTCATCCTCATGGAAGTAAAACCCATATGCTCCTGACAGTGTGTATCTGCTATCTCTTGGTTCGTTGTTGTCATTCTTTGGATTATGGCTGATTCTTTGTGACCCTATTGATGATGGAGTGCCACAGCTGTCTCTTTTGTGACATTTAATGTGCAGATATAAGAGATAGACCTGCTGCTTCATTAATGCCGTCAGTCCAACAGATTTTTGGTCTGCCATGTTTACGCATTCTTTTGATAGCTTCTTGAGTTATCACCTTTTCTAGGTTGTTACCCTCTCGTCTAGCATTATGTCCCAAGTAATGCAGTTCGTTATGCATGATCTTATTACACAAAGAACATTGGTCTCCAATCTGGCTTCTGACAAAGTAATTGGTGTTATGCTCTTTCCATATCTTACACCAACACCATGTTACATTTCTCTTGGTTTAACACCCCTAAATATAATTCATTTTCACAAGGGCAGAAAAAGGACATAATGTGCAATATTATTTAATTGTGTCATTGTATGCGTGACATTGTATGCGTGACATTGTATGCGTGACGCTTGCGTATGCCAAAATCGCGCTTATACGCTTGGATTACTTTTGCTCGCGGATAGATCAAAAACAAATATTTCTCGCCAATTTGGAACTGATTGAACTGTACACATGATACACTCACATTTGACCCTTGACCTTACCTTCTAGTTCATTCTCAATCATATCTCTCTGTCTCTCCAATTCTCCTCTACACTTGACCATCTCCATCTTGGCGTTGGTCACCTCGATCTTCTTCTGATGTAGCGCCTCCTCCAGATGACCTTTGACCTCCATGTTGCACTTCTCGAGCTCGTGCACTTTGGTGGAGTGGGAGCGCTGCATGTCGAGGGCGGTGTCAAGCTCTTTCTGGAGTTGTTCTGTGTGCATTTTGAGGGATTCTTTTTCAGTCTGTTTGAAAGAGAAATATTGTAATAACGAAATATTACCAGACAGCAACGTAACAATTGTGAACAATTTGTTATCAAACTGGTATCACAGATGTCTTGAGAAGAAGAAAAAAACATGGGACTTTGTCTTAAAAGACCATATGGTGCTCAATTGACCAAGGTTATTGAATTAATTGCCCAGAGGAATTGCACCAATATCTGTAAACTGGTACCAGGAGAAAGTGGTATGAGTAAATAATAACTCTGCACTTAAATTTAGCAGAGGTAATGAGAACAAATATAGGCATTCTTATATCAAATCTCAATTCTGATTGGGTAAAAAGTAGAGGGTTTGGTTCACACCATTAAGTTCAGTAAATATTCTCACCTCCAAGGCTTTGATGTTAGCCAGATGTTCTGTGAGCTGCCTGGATTGCAATCTGGTCACATGATCTGATTGCATTCCGACCTGCTCCCTCTGGGCTCGGATCTCCTCCAGCTCCGTCAGCAGACCTTTGACTTTCTGGTTGAGGACGGCATTATCCCGGTGCAAGGTGCGTACTCGCTGGCCGTCGTGGCTGTTCTCGGACGTATACTTGGAGATGATGGCTTCTTTATCCTTGTGTAAGTTGTCAATCTACAGAAAAAAAGGAAAATACAGAACAACTATTTTCATTTATAAAAAAAAAAATTGATGGTTTAAAACATATTGTCTTCTTAATTTAATTGTATTGTGAACTTGATGATAACAAAGCAATTGCATTGTACTATGATCTTAAAAATGCTCAAATGTGGGGTTTTCATACCAAAGAAATAAAAATAGAAACTAAAGTTTGCTGCCACTGCTGTTGTCATGGCTGTCTACAATAGTGCACCCTTGATTATGCCTCGGCCATGCTGAGATCATTGCAGTAAATACGGCAGTAAAAATGAGTGAGTGAAATGCATCAGCAATACACCTACTATAAAAGGTCATATGGGCCATAAGGGATGAAAAACCCCATCCTTCCTGAACATAGTTCATAATGGTTTTCTTTCTTAGTTAAGTCAATGATCCTCTACTGATGGGTTCTGGGAAACAAAAACAACTATGACTTCCGGTCAGGTTTTTCACCAATGTGATGGATTATCAGTCTGCCAGTCTTCAAGAAGCTTTGATCTGCGAAACAGTAAACAATTAACTTAAATTTATTATTCTGATTTAATCGAGAATCACTACTACGCAAAAAAACCATACCTCAGTCTCATACTGTAATTTCATCTCATCCACGACCCTCCTGTGCTCTGCCTGTTGATGTTCGTACTCAGACTTGACAAACGAGTGCTCGTAGCGGAGTTTGTTGTACTCGCTCCTAAAGAACTCCACCTCCTGGTCTAACTTGGTGAAACGCTCCCTGAAAGGCTGCTCCAAGTCTTCTGCTATCTTGACCTTCATCAACTCAAGTTTTTGAGGAGTTATTGCCTGTGGAGTATAAATATTCAAATATATATTTGTATTTTTTATTCTTCAATTGAGAAGTTATTGCCTGTGGATTAAAAATTCAAACATACATTTTTATTCTTAAACAGCTTAAAAAGTGTAAGCAATCCCCATCGGTTCTCAGAGAAATCGATGACATTTATATTGAGACAATATAACATTTTTCATTCATTCATTCATAAGAGGTTTATTAAAAAAGGCCATAGCAGTCATGAACTGAATTGCGGCCAGTATACAATAATACAACAATATCATTATCAACAATATACACAAAATATAAGCAGATAGACAAAAATAAACATTAAACACACCATACTATATGCACAAAGTAACCACGCCAAATTAAAAACCACAGAAATGCAATCTAAATTAAAAATATTGCACATGAGATATTAAAAAGCATTTAATTTTAGGGTAAATGACATATTGGAGATAAAATGCACTACTACTACTACTCAAGACCCTTGCTATTCCATAGATCAGTCATGTAAACCATCGGGCTGTTTTTGTAACGAGTTGTATTGCACTTTTGGGTTGACAGTTTGTTAGCACCACACAGATTTCTCTTATGTACACTACCTCGGGTAGGTGGAATCCAACCACTGAATTTCTCGGATTTCATTAGTGAATTAAAAAAATTCAAGCAAAGTTGCTTCCTTCTAGTGAATTTTTTAAATTTTATTTATAACATGGGTAGCCGAAGCTTAAATTTATTGGCGTGACCACCCTCGCACAACACAGGGTAACTATAGTTTTATTCCATAACACGAACTTCTGCAGTGCGTCTTACTGCGCTTCTCCTGGGTGTTTATGCGGCGCAAATGTTTGTGGGTTATTTGCAGGGTTGTCACCAGGCTAAATTTAGTGCCGGGTAATTTTACTGACGGCAAACGGAGTAAGTGTAGCGAACGAAGTGCAGTGGATCATGGCATGGGATCCAGAGGCCTTCTTAATGTGTTTTTTAAAGATTTTTTAATGCACTTTGAGGGTTTCTGCCACATAATTTCTGGTTTTATGAGGCCGTTTAATGATTTTATCCAGAAATTGTTAAAAAAATATATATATATATTTTTTTAGAGTGCTTGGCGGACATTGTGAGTGCTGGGCGGGTCCCCTCGGCGCTGCCCAGCGTAGCTACACCCCTGGTTATTTGATACTAACTCTCATAAACACCATAAACACTACAACATCCAAATATAAGCAGTGCCGTCAGAGTGTATTCTAATGATCCCAGCTTGATATCCCACACATGATTAAATATGCTGGCATAAGTACCGATACAATGGATGCATGTCACATGAGGATGACCTCACATAAAAGTATGCAAGGTCAACCTTACCCCCAGAACGGTGCAACGGACATCTGTGGTGCGCAATACGTAAGCTTGACCTTGAGTCTTTAAGCATGAGCAGTAAGATGATCGGAGTACGCCCGCGTATGTCGGACTGTGGCCAGGAGAATATGTGCCGTAGGTCCATCGAGCATGAACCCCAGCACTTACACATAAATATTGTACGGCCCACACTCTTGACGACATCACTGCACAGTGTTATACAAAAATGCCTTTGAAAAATACTTCACAGATGATCGCAATCCTAGAAATTAATAACAAATGCATTTTGCATTTCCATTTTTGGACCTGCTACGAGAAACAAACCTTTACGCTTATTTCATTTTGCTTGTTGAAAGAAATATAGGGCCGTATTCTCGTACTAAACACGGTTTTAGCTTAAAACCCTGTCTAACTAGTTAGCGTGATGTGTCCAAAAGGACATTTTGCTGACTTAATCAATGGAGATGGAGAACTGAACGCATGTCTAACTAAAACGCGAGTTTACCTTTTAAACAATGTGTTTAACTAAACACAGTTTTAAAGTCTGCGCATCTCGTCCCCAGGGTGGCTGTGCGTTACTGTACAGGTATTTATTTTTGTTGTGGCCCTAATGGGTTACAATAGATATCGACTTAATACGTCGAACGCACATGTATTTTTAATACTACACAATTTGATTGGTAGCTTACACCGGGCACGGTTGAGTAATCATTCAAGGCATACAGTTTGTGTATTTGTTCAGTTAAATGCGCCTTAAACTACCCCCATACCCATGTTTAAAGTTAGACACTTTTCAGTGAGTTAGAACCGTGTTTAAGTAAAACAAATGTTCAAGAATCGCGTTTAGTTAAACGCTGTGTCTAAAGTCAAAGTTAGACGTGTGTTTAGCTTAAAACCGTGTTTAACTACGTACGAGAATACGGGCCTTAAAGTTCAACACACCTCTGATTTGACATCTTCCAGCTCTTTGGTCTTCTCAGCCAGCTCTTTAGTGGCCTTGGCCATCAGCGACTTGAATCTCTCCTCCATGGCAGCGCCGTCTTCCCTATGGCGATCTAGATCACGTTGGACTCGTCTATAGTCATCATGTATTCTGTATAGTTTATAGATTTAGATGACAGCAAAATAAGACAAACAAAAAAAGTTGTGTTATTTTGTTATTTTTTTTAATTTGATTAAAAATGTCTAAATGTTACTATTTCTTGCTTGAAATGAATAAGTAGGCCAAAATGAATGTTTTTTTAGACTATTGTCACACTAGAAACATTAGTTAAATTGACATATGGGCCTATACCAATTTTGTCTTGACATAAACCATATTTTTCAGCCAAAAAAAAAAAAAATGAAAAAAGATTTTGAAAAAAAAGAAAAAGAAAAAAATTCCGACCGACCCGATTTTAAATTTTTGGCACTTGAGGGCAACACAACATATTTTTTTTGGCCTAAAGTGTGAAAAGAGACGTTCTGTGTTTTGGATTATCAGCCATTTTGGAGAGTTCAATAAATTCTATTCAAGTAACCCTTGGCTGACAATGAATGTTATGTTTTCAAGTAATCTCAACCTTTCAAGACGTATGGTAATTAACACTTACAGGTGGCCTTTATCAGAGCAAGATTTTGTATGCCTAAAACCATGAACATAAACCTAGCCATGTCCTATCGCAACTGAAATTACATTTCTGTTAGAACCAATCTGCATTAACATATCACTCAGTTCCTAATTAACACTGGTTTCGGGCTCGCTATTTGTGTTCATTTACTGATTAGAGAATAAAATATAGTTCCTAGCTGTTTTGCTATATACGATGGTCTTATAATGTATATGCTGTACCATATTTGTGTCGTCGAGTATGGCCGCCTGCGCTCATTCTTATTTAGTTTATTAGTTATTTTGATCTTTTATCATAAAATAAAGCAGTTTGTTAGATTTATTTTAATCAAACAACAACTAATTTCCCCCTTTATAAAATCGGCGAATCCAGCGAGCTGTATACCAACTTCCTGCTTTGAATTAATCACGTTCTTTAGCACACACGCACATGGCAACGCTGCGTGAGACTGGAGAGGGCAGTCTACGTTATTTCCATTGGTCAAGGGAATATGATCTACTACGTTTGTATTAGGTTCAAATTAATAGAAGGCCAGCACCACCCTATTTTTAGAGCTCTTTACAAAGACAAAGTCTATAAATCAAGGAGTTGTTAATAATAACTCCTTGCTATAATTTAGTAAAAATAAGATGTGCGCTATTTTATTGCCTATAAAAACTGCGACACACAATTTAGGAATTGCGATACAAGTCAAAAAGTGTGTAGCAGTTTTTGCTACGCAAAGATAAAGCCGTACATCTGACGTTGTGAAGTGGCATTCTCTATGTTTTGCTTAATAAATATAATAATTTGGTCCTGAAGAAGTCAGAGCTAAGCTAATCCTGACGAAAGCTTGACAGTTATAAACTTGTCTGACGGCGAATCCGTTAAATTCATAACCTATAAAGTTGTCCCTGTTGTTTTATTTAAACTAGAAACTAGAAATTAGTGGCCAAATTGAATGAATTCCATTTTCAGTTGAGGGTTGAAAGACAACAGTGAAATGGCGTTATTCTTCCTGAGCACAAACTACTTACTTAGTGTGTTCTGCCTTGAGTGTCTGATAGTTAGTCTTGTGTGTCTCACAGCGCATCCGCTCATCGGTCAGCATCTTCTGGAGCTCTGTCTCCTGCGTTAGTTTAGGCAGAGACATGTTCCCAAGACCTGCCCCATCGCTCGTCAGCCTCAGGGGAAGGGAGTGAGGCATCGCCATGGTACCCTCGTCTCTGGAGCACTAAGAACACAAAACAGAAAGTTGGGATTTGAACAATATATAGTATCTAAAAGAGAAATTTTAGTGACAAAAAAAGTCTAGACTATCTGTTGCATGCATTGGACTTGGACAGCCATGTTTAAGATTTGTTTAGTTCATTATTTCCACATTTTGTTTTTACTTCCAAATTTTATAAATAAGGATACCAGTGACTACCATACATTAATTTTGGGTCAAAAAAGTTAAGAAACATCATCTCTGCATACCATTCTTCATATGCTTTAATAATTGGTATGCACATCAGCATCATGAATGTCAGATTCAATAGCAAATATGAGAGCTGTATATTTACAACATTTTTGTAACATTATTTCTATGATCAAAACAAAAAGACTTGATCAACCAATATGCACCTGGCCAATATGGATAAGTGCACTATACAGCGTGCACATTCATGTGGCAAATCGATCAAGATATGTTTGTTATGATCAGGGCTCAAATTACAGGAAGGCCATCGAGGCCATGGCCTCCATGCCCTTTGACTTGGCCTTGGTGCCCTCCATTTCAAAGCATTCTTTAGCATATAGTGGTCTCTGGTGCCCTTGTGCACTGGCCTTGAAATGAATATTTGAACGTAAACGTAATTTGAGCCCTGGTTATGATTATAGTACAATTATCTTAGGGATTATATAGAGAAAATGTGTTAAAGCGCAAAAAAACAACAACACTTTTTTCATCCCACAGCACAAGTTTCTTTATTTTTAAAATAATGTCCATTATCCAAAAATCAATGAATTGTATAACTCGAGGGTTTAGTGCAACAAAGGGCTATCTGCATTTCTGGCCAAAATTAGATTTTGGTATCAAAATGATACACACAAGATCAGGAACCTAATTATGAGAAAATAGTTAATTCACCTAATCAAAAAGGTTTAAATAGCATTTCTTTTAACTTGTCAAAACCAATAGGTGACAATGATGGGTACAAATCTTTAATTCACTTTTTCTCAAAATGACTAAAATGCAGATAGATAGCCCTTTGTTGCACTACACTAAACCCTTGAACAGTTCGAATTAATAAACTTGGCAAGATTTTTTTTAAAGTGTCATACAACCAAACTGCAATACAACAAATGTAACATATGACTCCATGGTAGGGGTGGGGTGGAAATGGAAATGCCAGTTACGAAGCTTCCCTAACTTGCCCCCCCCCCCATGTTAGCTCAAGCCCAACCCCATTTTGTTTGCCAAATGATCGAAAATGTTAATCTATTAATGTCAAAATGTTGACTTTTAACCTAAAATTAGGATAAAATTGATTTGAAACATTTGTCTACGTTCATTTCAGACCAAATTAAGCTTATATCTGCCAATTTGACATTAAAAAAACCAGATTTTCGGTGAGCTTTAAATGCACCTTATCCTACACTGCCACTGCCAATACCACACATGGATATAGCCGTCACACACCAGTGTAGTTGGTGTACACTGCACACACCAGACGCTAAGATTACACTCAAAACCAGCAGAGCATTCTGACAATTGACAACTATAATCTATATTACCATCTTTATTTTTATAACCAAATTACAACCAATTTTGTACACTCAGTCAGTCTCATTCATCACGTCATGTACTATATAATCAAAAAGCAAATAATTCTTGATCAATTTGCCAAACACACACGTGCTGTGCTTGTATCAGGCAGAATCGTAATAGGTAACCAAAAACCTGTTCATCTGTTGTACGCACTTTTTTATATTCATGGGTGTGATAATGTGATTTTTATTGTCATTGCAGCCATCCGGCTGAATTAGCTTAGTATTACATACAATTACAAGTATGCACACAATATACATTTGAGAATGCAAGAATGCACTTGACTGTGTTGTCCTGTGCTGCGTGTTTCCGAGATGTACAGTTCAGTTCAGTTAAGGCCAAACAAAAAAAGAGTTTGTTTCCAGTAGTGTAGTGCGCGTGCATTTCATTGAGACGCTTGATTCTTGCGCATTTAATTTTGTTATAGATAAAACGGTACAGGGCGCCAACTTTTGTCAACATTGTGTCCAACATGTTTCAAGATGGCGATTGGCCACATACGGCAAACACTAAGTGACAAATCTGTGGAGAATATCACATTCAAGCGAGTATAAGACTAAAGAGTAACAAAAATGCACAGATTTGACTAAATAAAACAAAAGATAAAATACCGCATTTCGCATTTGACTTTTTAGGCTTGCTACTGGAAACAAACTTGTTATTTTTTTTGGCCTGATCAGTGTCATGTTAAAAATCAATTTTTGAAACATCATGATGATATGAAAAGCAGAATTCGACCAAGTTAAATCCGTTACGGGATGATAAACAAAATATAGCCGACTAAACATTAAGTTTTTAAATGACAATGTTCTCACATTTGGAAAACAGTATTGATGTCCCTAGGTCAGGATGCAATAAAAAGTGGGCCTGGGTAAATTTTCCAACCAAATAATACACTTATCAATTGTAAGACAGACGCACTATATGACGCCGGGAGAGGTGCGTCATGCGGTTGCGTCAATTTACAACCACATTCTTGACGGAGGGTACGTTAGTGGCAGCCTTTGGTCCATCACAAAATTGATGAAGGGGTGTGTCAATGTCTGTCACTTTACCTGGGTGCGTCACAGTGTATAACATGCTTTGCAATATGTTTTCAGGGTTTTTTATCAGTATTTGAACGCTCAGCATGAGCACCTGCCCACGTGAAGTCAAAACCCGATGTTACAACACATTTGTGTGTCCAATCACAGAGTATGCCAGTTGTGTATAGTCCTGTCCAGGTCCCCATCTACCAAGAAAAGCATCGGCAAAGTTGAAACCACCCAGCGTAGTGCAGCACGGTATGTCATGAACAACTACTCACATGAAAATACTAGCGTCACCAACATGCTCAATGAACTAGGATGGAACTCTCTCCAACAACGAAGAGCAGTCGCCAAAGTTATCATGATGTACCGTATTGCCAACAAGCTCATAGACATCCCTGATGATCAACTCGCCCCAGTCAACAGAATGACAAGAGGCCACAACAAGAAATTCACCATTCCCACCACCCGCACCAACTTGATGAAAGGCTCATATTTTCCTGACACCATCAGTCTGTGGAATCTACTGCCCCAGCAAGTTGTGGACTCTCCATCACTAGACTTCTTCAAGACCCAGGTCTGCGACGTCCAGTTCACCTAGCAATCGCTCCGCAACAATATTTTTAATTGTATACATTTTTTTTTGCCTATGGAGTTTTTGTCTACTCCAATCTGAATGCACCTCAACACTTGTGCGAGTATACTCATTTACAAAGGTTTCTGCACAGTATAGGAAGATTGATGATTAATGTAACCATAAAATCTAAAAGTTGATTTGACTTTGACTTTAGAACTCACCATTTTGTATTTGGCAGTGGCGCCTAAGAAGACCTACTGTTGACTTTGTTGATATCTTTACCACTTTTAAAGGCGATGAGTGCTTCACGGACTCCCTAGGCCGTGACTATCGAGGGATAGTTTCAGCAACACAATCCGGTGAAACTTGTCAACAATGGACATCTCAATATCCACATGAACATGATCGTACCCCATCTGATTACCCTGACGCTGGACTTGGTGATCACAACTTTTGCAGAAATCCTGATGACGAACCCGGAGCCTGGTGCTATACTACAAACGATGATGATCGGTGGGATTTGTGTGATATAGGCGCCTGGCAAGTCACGTGTGATAGGGGTAAGACCGTAAGGTAGTTTGTAGTAGGGGTGATAATTCCAACAAGTGGTGCGTCACAGTTTACATCATTATTACGAACAACAAAATACGAACATTATATTTTAAATATAAGCCGTGCGTGCACCAACCAGGCTTTGTTTTTAAAATATATGCAACACCTGTAGAGCAAACATCACTTTTCCGATGACCGCATGTTTTTAAATGCCTGCAATCACTCAATCGCCACTGCAAGTGTGCGAGACTTGGGCATACGGAAAAACAATGAACCTACAGTAGACCAAGAAACCTTTCATTGTGAATGTAGTGTCACAGATAAGATAGGGGATCAGCAATTCGCTATATCATACAGTGCAGTACAATCTAATCACAGTATGTATGAAGATGAGGATACATCATTTAAGACAGTCATGGTCCATCAGAATCAACCAATAACTCTTTTGGCACCAACATCGATTCTAATGACATTTAAGAGGGGTCTTGTTAGTAGTTTACCCCCCCCCCCCACACTCAACTTTTTTTGGGTAGGGGTGTGCCGCCCAGGGTCTCAAAAAGGGGGGCTACAGAACTGAACTGAGTCGATTTTATGACGAAAAATAGGGTCTTAGGAACTGATTTTTTCAAAAAAGTAGGTCTTGAGAACTGGCCTAAATTTCAATTTTGATAAACAAGAACGTAAATTTTGGTGTTAGAATGCAACATTTTCGAAGAATTGGGGCTTTGGAACGCAAAATTTCGCGATTTTTGAATTTTCAATAACATTGGGGGTCTTAAGAACTGATGCAGGCTCAAAAGGGGGGTCATAAGAGCTAGCAGCAGAGGGTGAAAATGGGGGTCTTCAGAGCGCGGCACATACCTATACCCTTTTCCAATGTCAGTCTTTTCAACTACTAACCTGAAACACTAACTCTTTTGGCACAAAAATCAATATTAATGACATTTAAGAGGGTGTATTGTTAGTCGGGTTTACCCCTCCCCTCTCGACTAAACATGAGACACTAACTCTTTTGGCACCAAAATCAATTATAATGTAGTTTACCCACCCCCACCCCCCCTCTCAACTACTAACCCTAACTTATTTGGGGCCAAAATTGATTAGGTTAGTAGCAGGGATAGCACTGGATCAAAAATGTGAGAGGTCCCGTGACATTTTTCAGGACCCTGTAGGACTTCAAAAATCAAATGTGAGGGGTCCCCCAAGAAATTGAGGGGTCCTGAAGTTTGGGTATTTGAAAATTTTACTTTTTTACAGACAGTTTTAATGAATTTATATTGTGAGCAAAGGATGGATATGTAATTTACAGAATTTCTTAAGGTTTCTTTATCTATACATCGTCAAATTTAAGGGTCCCTTCAATTTTGATCGGGACCCGCAAGTCTTTCCAATTTGAAACCTGAAGCGTCACTATTAGAAAGTGAGAGGTCTAGGACGCGCAGACGCGTCAGAATGCGACCCCTGGTTAGTAGTTTACCCTCTCTCAACCATTGTCAACTACTAGGGCGTTTTGGGGTGCCAACATCGATTTGAATGACATTTGATACTCAAAATAGAGTCAGCTCTGACTCTTGACTCATTTCATTAAAAAAAAAACACTTTTATGTACGCATTTAAAATGCTTGATAAATTTGGCGCCAAAAGGGTTGACACTTCCCTTAAAAGGGGACATAAAACGTTAAAAAGTCATTTTGAACTGCACTGTCGTACTGCGGATAAGCTGGCAACCCCTTTTTATTCGCAGTATCGTACTGCGAATAAGCTGTCAACCCCTTCTTATCCGCAGTATCGTACTGCGAATAAGCTGGCATCCCTTCTTATCCGCAGTATCGTACTGCGAATAAGCTTCTTATCCGCAGTATCGTACTGTGAATAAGCTGGCAACCCGGCCTAGGCTTGTTATCCGCAGTATCGTACTGCGAATAGACCCTTCCTTCCTAAACAAAATATAGCCGACCAAACATTGTGTATATGTTCTCACATTTGGAAAACAGTATTGATATCCCAGCCGATATCCCTAGGTCAGGATGCCATAAAAAGTGGGCCTGGTAAATTTTCCAACCAACCAAATCTCGAGAGCAGAATTCGGAAGCCAATCATTTTGATTTTTTGAGAGATAATGATCATATTCGGTCAGCTTGGTATAATTCTGAGCCCAGATACCTAATGAAATGACAAATATATATTTTCACACATTGCTTTATAATATTACACCGTCTAAAGAGTTCAATTACACTTCTTTTTTGCCGTTATTTAACCCTTACCTAGCCGATCACGGTTTATTTCTTCGATCGGTATTTTTTGTTTGGCTACCTTAGAAAATATAACGGTCAGTTAATACACGTAAATTATGAAGTAGCAGCTTGAAAAACTTATTTTAATTATCAAAATGCTTTTTATTATCATTAAATTAGTTATAATATCATTATAAAGTAATAATTTAAAGCAAAACTTATAATTTAGGGGACATAGAATATCATCTATATAAATTATCAATTTTTCTTTGTACTACATAATTTGTTTACTTCTTAAAGTATACGTTAGAAATTGTAAACATTTTTCGAACAGCTGTAGCGTCTGTCATACTGCGCATGTTCAGTGGTTGACAGGAATGGTGAGAAAACCGGGGCTCCACACATTTTATCGCATTGATCTGTATACAGACGAGTATGGGCAGCGATTACCGCCAAAAGGGTCTCTAAGTCTAATCAGAGAAAGGTCTCAAAGTCACGGAAAGGTCTCAAAAGCATTAAAAAGGTCTGAAATAACAGAAAGGTCACTAATGTGTGTGTCGAATAAGATCAAAAAGCAAAGTAAGATCAAATGTGGGCGTCCGTCTCATACGGTCATGCTGGTGTGTGTCGAATAAGATCAAAAAGCAAATTAATATCAAATGCGGGCGTGCGTCTCATACGGTCATGCTGGTGTGTGTCGAATAAGATCAAAAAGCAAAGTAAGATCAAATGCGGGCGTGCTTCTCATACGGTCATGCTGGTGTGTGTCGAATAAGATCAAAAAGTAAAGTAAGATCAAATGCGGGCGTCTCATACGGTCAGTGTGTGTCGCATGTCGAATAAGACAAAAAGCAAAGTATAAGATCAAATGCGGGCGTGCGTCACATACGGTCATGTTGGGGGGGGGGGGTGCGTGCATCTCTGGCGTGTGTGTCGAGTAAGATCAAAAAGCAAAGTAAGGTCAAAACGCAAAGTAAGGTCTGAGCTCTCGTTACGAAGTTTTAGCCTCATGCTGCACGTTCAAAGGGTCGATCGAATATGATGGTATTTAGGCGCAGGCTACTATGCGCACGCAAGCAAGCAAGCAAGCAAGCAAGCGAGTCTAAATATCTAACAAAAAAATCAAAATAATTACAAACCCCTTTCCTTTGGTATGGTACTTACGATTGATTGACAATCAATCAATCAATCAATCAATCAATCAATCAATCAATCAATCAATCAATCAATCAATCAATCAATCAATCAATCAATCAATCAATCAATCAATCAATCAATCAATCAATCAATCAATCAATCAATCAATCAATCAATCAATCAATCAATCAATCAATCAATCAATCAATCAATCAATCAATCAATCAATCCATTGATAATCTGTCAAATCATACTAGCGTTCTATCGGCCCTATCGTCCCTTTACGTACAACATGAGAGATACAAACCCGTAACGAGGGCTGAGACCTTTCTCCCAAAATTCTGATAACGACACGCGTATTTGATCTTTCTCCCAAAATTCTGATCAACACACACCAGCGACAATAACGACACACGTATTTGATCTTACGGTATACACACATTTGACCTTTACGGTATACACACATCTGACCTTACGGTATACACTCACTCATGACACCTTTCTCAACATTTTGATCTTATTCGACACACACCAGTATGACCGTATGAGACGCAAGCCCGCATTTGATCTTACTTTGCTTTTTGATCATATTCGACACACACCACATAACCGTATGAGACGCACGCCCGCATTTGATCTTACTTTGCTTTTTGATCTTATTCGATACACAACTTATTTGACCTTTCTGTTATTTCAGACCTTTGTAATGCTTTTGAGACCTTTCCGTGATTTTGAGACCTTTCTCTAATTTGAGACCCTTTTGGCGGTAATCGCTGCCCATAGACGAGACACAGACATGAGTTAATGGTAATGACAAGCAATAATTGTCTATAGTTCAATCAGTTCCAAGTCTATAGTTCAATCAGTTCCAAATTGGTGAGAAATATTATGTTTTTATCTATCCAAGCGTAGGCTACAATTACAAGCGTGATTTTGGCTTACGCAAGCGTCATCACTCACACATACAATTCCACTGCGACATTGTGCGCCATATTGCGCCGTGCGATTGTATTGCGCCGTGCGATTGTTTTGCGCGCGACGCTCTTCTGAATTCATTCGCTGCTATGAACAGGTTTCGCCAATTTGGAACTGACTGAACTCAGAACTATAGTAGGCCTACAACGTGTTGTTTACACCTTTATAGACAAAAGGGAGAGGGCACATCCTAAAATGTTAGGTTATTTTTGCCTTGTTGATTCGGAATCCTAAATAAGTCCATGAAGGTGGAATAATTACCCAGCTAACCATATTACGTTGTTAGAACGTCGTGGCAAGGTTTCACTTTCGTTCTTGGAACGTTATGATTAAAAGTTCAAAGAACGTTGTGAACGTGATCCAACGTTAGGAGAACGTTTATTTGTCGACACATTTTTACGTTGTATGAACGTTAGTCATGAACGTTTTCACAACGTTATCACAACGTCCTAAACGTTTAAAACACTTTCTTGAAATTCTGTTAGTTATACCATTACGTCCAAATGACGTTTTTATACTGTCTTTATTACGTTATCGGAACGTCGTGACAACGTTCATGGAACGTTGCGATCCAACGTTAGAAGAACGTTTATTTGTCGACACATTTTTACGTTGTTTGAACGTTAGTAATGAACGTTTTCACAACTTTATAACAACGTCCCAAACGTTTAAAAAACTTCTGTTAGTTATACCATTACGTCCAAATGACGTTTTTATAACCTATTTATTACGTTGTTGGAACGTCGTGACAACGTTTCACTTTCGTTCTTGGAACGTTATGATTAAACGTTCAAAGAACGTTTATTTGTCGACACATTTTTATGTTGTAAGAACGTTAGTCTTGAACGTTTTCACAACGTTATCCCAAACGTGTAAAAAACTTTCATCAAATTCGGTTAGATACACCATGGCAACCAGGGAATGGTAGTGGTATTATAGAGGGATGGGGCGGGCATTGACCTTTTCATGTGTACTATGTTCTTGCTCAATGTATATGGCATTAGTGAACAATGACTTGCCTTTAGCTATACATATGAGAACTTACGTATGCAGATCAAAATACTTTCTATAGTGTTAAAAGCTGTTAAATGTATGTATCGACTTAAATTAAAAAAAAAAATAGGTTTAAATAAATAAAAGTTGCAAATTAGCTCATTACCATAATTTAAAGGTTACAAACGAGCACCGGTGCTAATTTTTGTACCATTGAAATTATGCTAATGAGCTATTTCCACAATTTACTCGACTCATGTAAGGCCAGGTAAAATATGCAAATTAGCGATTACAGCCCAGGTAACATAATTTGGTTGTGTAAACGTTATATGAACGTTATATGAACGTCGTGATGAAGCCAGATTCTTTTCAAGCTTAAAAGACATAAATAAATATATTCCACATAAATTATACAGGTATTTTGTCATGAGTTCAAGTTCTATACTCTTTTTCCATGTGCAATACCCACGAGGAACGAATTCGATTCAAACTTTAACGGATTTACACGCTTAGAAAAGAGCATATTGCGCTTGAGTTAAAACGGGAACTAACGGAAAAGCATAAAAATGCCTAAGTTCACAAGGAAACCAGAAAGTCAGTAAAGCAGTCTTTAAAATTGAAATTGAAACATTTCATGCTCTTTGTTGAAATGGTCCATCCAATTAATGTCAATGGTAATACCACCTGTTATAACTTGCTTGTATCGTTGGATAAATGAATGGAAAGATTCAATTATATTCAATAATCGATACATTCTAACTTATGATTAAATGTTGCAATGGTATTGTTACTTTTGAATAACTGCACAATAATGTTTTTGGCATTCTTACAAGTTCGTAATCATAGTTGTAATTAATGCAAATTGGACCAAGTCGATTTTGCTTCCTCATGTTTGCTGAAGCATATCTCCCGTTCTAAATAACCAATTGGAACGCAACAAAATGCAAATGAAAGCTTATTTACTCAGCTTTCATAATACATCAAGATTAGACCCGTGTGTTCCTGTCCTTTTAAGATATCTTATGTGCCCAGAGTGTTAACATTTTTGGGTCACCCTGTATACGCCTAGATTAGTACATCAAATTTGTAATGCCAAATTGTTTTGTATTAAAATTTTGATTCGTAATAAACCTTTTTAAATAAAATGTAATTCATTATTTAATTAGTCCATGGAAACGTGAGCAAAATGTTTTCTGAACGTTGCAGTTAAGTTCTAGTTTGGTTGCACTTAGGTTGTGGTTAGGTTGTCATTAAAACGTTTCTACAACGTTATTATAACGTTGCGGTTTGGGTGTGATTTGGTTGTTTTAGGTTGGTCAATGGAAACGTGAGCAAAAAGTTCTCTGAACGTTGCAGTTAAGTTCTAGTTTGGTTGCACTTAGGTTGTGGTTAGGTTGTCATTAAAACGTTTCTACAACGTTATTATAACTTTGCGGTTTGGGTGTGATTTGGTTGTTTTAGGTTGGTCCATGGAAACGTGAGCAAAACGTTCTCTGAACGTTGCAGTTAAGTTCTAGTTTGGTTGCACTTAGGTTGTGGTTAGGTTGTCATTAAAACGTTTCTACAACGTTATTATAACGTTGCGGTTTGGGTGTGATTTGGTTGTTTTAGGTTGGTCCGTTGAAACGTGAGCAAAACGTTCTCTGAACGTTGCAGTTAAGTTCTAGTTTGGTTGCACTTAGGTTGTGGTTAGGTTGTCATTAAAACGTTTCTACAACGTTATATATAACGTTGCGGTTTGGGTGTGATTTGGTACTTAAAACAAACAACCCGCAATCCAACGTTATAATAACGCTGTAAGAACGTATTTAATGACAACCTAACCAGAACCTTAGTGCAACCAAACTAGAACTTAAACTACAACGTTCAGGGAACATCTTTTTCACGTTTAAAGGATTAAACTAAAACAACCAACTATTTGAGTGTTACAACGTTGTTAAAACATTATGTAAACGTTTCCGATGATCAGCATGCAACGTTCAGAGAACGTTTTAATCACGTTTCCAAGAACCAACCTAAAACAAACAAACCGCAACGTCATAATAACGTTGTAAGAACGTTTATAATGACAACCTAACCACAACCTAAGTGCAACCAAACTAGAACTAAACTTTAACGTTCAGAGAACGTTTTGCTCACGTTTCAACGGACCAACTTAAAACAACCAAATCACAACCAAACCGTAACGTTATAAAAACGTTGTTAAAACGTTTTAAATGACGCAACCTAACTGCAACCTAGGTGCAACGTTGCGGAAACGTTCTGTGTTTGCTGGGTATCCAGCCCTGCCGGGCGCACTGGCAAATATGCCCGCCAAGTTGGAATATTTGCCAGTATTTACTATTTCACAGTCAATCCAAAAGTATACTTTAATTCCACTCAAAATCCTTCATATCAATAGCTTAACTCAATACGGTACCTAAATATTTTGTGTCGCTCCAAAAAAATCTTGGTTGCGTTTTACCAGAAAAAATGATGACATTTCAGTCATATCGTGGCAAGTTGACATTTTGCCAGTATTTCCAAAAGTACATCTAGCACTTCCACACACAATATGGCATCTTCTATCCTTCATATATTGATAGCTGAACTCAATACCAAACTATTTTGTGTCACTTCAAAACTGTTCTTGTTGTGTTTTTGGCAAAAACTATTTTTGTAATTTCATTTTCAAATTCTCTTTGAAAGTGCACTCACAAACAGGGAATCCTCTACCATTATAACTACTGATAGCTTAACTCAAACTCAATACCTAAACATTTGTGAAACTTCCAAAAAATATTATGTTTTTACTGTTAAATTAATTAAATTTCAGTCATTTTGCCACCAAAAATCAAGAATTTGTATAATCTTTTTCAAGATTTGATTGAAATGATAATTGTTGGATATTGACATGGCATACCAAATACTTAATACAATCCCATTCATCACATGTAGTCACAAGTTCAACTGTTTATGATATAAATTAAAAAAGGATGAGATGAAGAATTTGATTTGTTATTCCAAAATTAAATTTGATATAAATATAAATATTTAAATCTTATTTAAGATGTTTATTATAGTAGAAGCACATGCAAACAATTGTAATTTATTCAATTCACCAGCAAGATATTAACATTAAATGGCATCGCCACTTTTAAGGCATAGAGTATAGACAATTATAGTTTATACTTCCAATCTATGAAAATCAATAATTCTAATAAGGGTCACTTGTGGTATTATTATTACGTATTGATTTCACACCTGAATAAATAATTAATTAAGATTAACAATTACACTGGTTTCACCTGGTGGGATCTTCAAATCTTAGATTATATCATTCAGTATTCAATGTAACGTCGCGAAATCAGTACCCGTGGACAGAGTGAAATGGGACAGACTTTGTTCAAATAGCTGTTATTTTGCAACCGTAAGGTTATTTGTAACGATATATTCAGCATAGATGGTCAAGATCATATGATATAGTTGATGCGCGAATATTGAAAACGATTTTTTTTAAATCTACAGAATTTCAAAAAAAAATGGCTTCAAAAAACTTGTCAACGTTTTATTGAACCACACTGTATAATATTTTGTTGTTTTATTGGAAAATAGAATAAATGTCAGTAATGTTTGGCAAAAAAAACCCCTCTCCCCCACCACAACCCTCTCCTCCACCACAACCCCCTCCCCACAACCCCCTCCCAACTCCAAGACAAACCCTCCCCAGATCCCCACTCCACCCAAACCTATCCCACCCCACCACAAACCCACTCCACCTCCCCACCCCAAACCCCTACCCTCCCCACTTTTCCCCCTCACCACCCTGCCCCCTCCCCACACCCCTTCCCCACCCAAACCCTTCCCCACCACACCCTTCCCCCCGAACACCCTAAACCACCTCCACCTCACCCCTACCACAAACCCCTTCCCTCCCCAACCCTACCTCAAACCCTCTCCCCTCCACAAACCCCCTCCCCAACCCGAAAAACCCCCACCACAAAACTCTCCCCAACACAAACCCCACCCCACCACAATCCCCTCCCCACCACAAACCACCTCCCCACCACAAACCACCTCCCCAACCACAAACCCCCTCCCCAACCACAAACCCCCTCCCCAACCACAAACCCCCTCACCAACCATAAACCCCTCCCAACCACAAACCCCCTCCCCCAACCACAAATGCCCTCCCCTAACACAAACACCCTCCCCACCACAAACCCCTCCCACCCCACCACAAACCTCCACCCCACCACAAACCCCCTTCACACCCCAAACCCCTACCGTTCCCATCCCCACTACAAATCCCCCCTTTCCATTCACAAACCCACTTCCACCACACACCCCCACCACACACCCCTCCCAACCACAAACACCCTCCCCTCCACTAACCCCCTGCCCAACCACAAACACCCTCCCAACCCCCACCTCACACCAAACCCCACCACAATCCAGCATCCAAACCCCCAACACCACCCAAATCGACTACCCCAAACCCCTCCCCGCTCCAAACCCCCTACTCTACCCACCCCAAACCCCTAACCTTCCCACCCGCCCACTCCCCACCACACCCCTCCCCATCCAAACCACCTCCATCGACCCATACCACAAACCACATCCCCTTCTCACCCCTACCACAAACTCTCTCCCCTCCCCTCCACATCCTCAAACCCCCTCCCACCACAACCCACTGCAACCCCCACTGCAACCCCTCCCCCACCACAACCCCTCCCCAAAACAAACCCCCTCCCTACCATAAACCCCCTCCCCACCACAAACCCCCTCCCCACCACAAACCCCTTCCACCACCTCAAATGCCCTCTCCCACCACAAACACCCTCCTCTACCACAAACACCCTCCCCACCCCACCATCCTCCACCTCTCCACCCAAACCCCTATCACAAACCCCCACCCCCACCATAAACCCCCTCCACACCACTACCAAAACACATAATTCTCAAGCATGTGGCTGAGTTCTGGAATATGTTCATATTGTGTTGCCTATCAAATGATAGCTGATGTGTATTCATCTCTTTAGTGTACCAAATGTGTAGCAATTTCTTGTTTCAGTCAGAGCTCCGCCACATACTTTAGAATATGGGGAGGTCTCAATCTGAATGTGCCATTTGTCTTCAAAAGTCAATAGACCATCTCTATCTCTACAGTTTTAAACAACAAGGGTTCTTCAAGTTCTCTGCTTAAACAACTTTTGCATATTTAAACATTCGTTTAAGCAGGGTACATGAACAACGACAGGTATGTAAAGATTTTAAGCAGTATTTAACAGTGTAGCTGTCAATTATTGACAGAGTTGTTCTTTTGAGCACACAGAGTTGTTCATTTGAGCACACAGAGTTGTTCTTTTGAGCACACAGAGTTGTTCTTTTGAGCATGATCAAAATAGTGGTGAATTTGGCACATTTTGAATGAGACCTCCCCACATTCTCAAGCAAGGGGTTAAGCACTGTAACAAGTGATTGCTACGAATGAGGTATCGTTGGAAAGAAGAACACATCAGCTTTTAATTGATATGAAACACAACATGAATATATCACAAAATATTTGAGAAATTGGCGTTTGAAAACAAATTTCCAAAATTTATTTTGAGCAGTTTTTTCTTTTCTTTTCAGTTTCATGTTCATGAATGTTATTTACCCAAAAACCTGCACACACAGGACACAATCAAGTATAGATGGCGTTTCATGAAATAAATATTGCATATTATGGCTTTTTTAAAAGGCTGTTTTCTCCTTTTATTTTATTTTTTCACAGATCTGCCTCGATGGTATTGGTTGCCTATTAACGCCACAACGTGCCCCCAAGTTAACACCACATTGGAAAGCTCTGTGTGCATGCTCCCTCAGCAATGGCCGTATCAGAACTTCACCAGAGTTTGTGTATCAGAGCAGGAACTTCTTACAAAGGTTGCTGCTGGGACCGTGATGAATGTCACCCAAAATGGTACTTTGGGTATCATCCAGAATGGTACCGCGAGGATGAATGGGAACGTTGAGGGCCCTTATGTTAATGTCACCAGCTTGGAGGAGTGTGAACCTGGTCTGGCAGGTAATGAATCTGGAGTAGTGGTAGATGTTGAGATGATCCTATGTCATGATGATTATCAGCTATGTCCAGGTAAGGTCTTAAATTGGAGAAATTAGCACATTGGTTATATGGAAGGGATGCACCAGATCTTATGAAAGTGGGTCGATCAGACAGACTATTTTTTTGGACAATATTGTATAAGTCTTCTTGTCCCTTAATGTTTATGTCTTTCTTGTACGCCGAGTTGGGTATGTATAGTTTTAATTCTTTTTTTACGCTTGAGTGTTTAAAAATATTTTCACACATCCATCGAACGTAAAGTCTCAATCAATGGATAGATCAGGCATAGTATTATCATATCCTGGCAGGGGAGAGGGAAACTCCTCATCATTGTTGCCTATGACACTCCTTTAGTTTACCCCTCATCCTTTTTTGCTTATCAGAATACCTTAGCACCCTTTTTCTTTTTAAATTTCATCAATGTTATTTCATCATCATTGATTTGGCAATGTCTTGCTAGACGTCCCGTAACTCATGTGCGCATGCTCAAACCAATTAAAATGCTTAGCAGTTGTCCACCGTTTATTCTGTACCGGACCTCTGGCAAGATATAGCTACTGATTTACTTTTTAATGATGATGATCAATTTGACCATCTCTCTGCACAGATTTTACACATTTGGGTTGTTGGCAGAAAAGCAAGAACTACAAGGTCGTCTCTATAGAACCTCCATTCAATACGACGCACAGAATACTAGTCGACTGGCAGTTCAAGAACCGCTCAGAAGCGGTTATGCGGTGCGCCCTCGCAGCTGCATCATTATTACCCGAACCCATAGCCTTTGCCGTGCTTAATGGTGGCGAGTGTTTGATAGCTGAAGAGGAAGAGGTAGTCTTTATCAGAGGATTTGAAGATTCCTGTAAGGAGGGTCGTGGAGGAAAGGGGTCGTACAATGTTTATTTGTTACCAAGTAAGTTGAACAACATTAGCTGTGAAAGGAGAGCTGGGGGGGGGGGGGGGAGAATATCTGACAAAACATGGTTTGTATTTTAGGATTTTTTATTGACAGGAAGGACATTTTGTAACACATTTTAGAGCTTGAATCAGGTTTTGTGCAACAGCATTCAGCAGTGATTTCAGCAAAGAATTTGATGAAAATAAATTGATTCTCAACAAAAAAAAGTCTAAAGACTAAGATGTGTAAAATAATTCAATTAGAATTTTATCATTTTGTTGTACGGTATACTTCATTCATGGAACTGTGCAGTGCTTCTTTTTTCTCACTCAATTTTTATAGAAATTATCACCAAGACCCTGTAAGCCCATATTATAAATTCATGGCTATTTGTTCATCGATCAGAGTCAGACCAAACTTTATATCATTCGTATAACAACTGTTTCAGCAGATATCTTCAATTGTAAAATCATTTATATTAATAATAATAATAATAATATTACCGTTCTTATATAGCGCTTTCCACAATGCAAGCACAGTCCCAAAGCGCTTTTTAAATCAATTATTATCGCTGCCAGTTTAGATATCAGAATCCTTTGTTTATAGGTTCCATCAGATGGAATACCACTGCATGGACCCAATGGGGGAGTTGGTCCAACTCTTGCACCGAAGCGTGTGAGGGCGGGACTCTTATAAGGAAGCGATACTGCGTAGTAGCTAACGTGGACCAATTGTATTGTGAAGGAAACAATGAGAGTAGAACCGAGACTGAGTATGAAGTTTGCAATATTGATACTTGCCCATGGAATGTTATGGAGCCGAGTGGAGGTGAGTGAAAACAGCTAATACAAACAAATAGACAATGATAGATAATAGCAGTGCTTTACCACAATTTGACTATTTCACTGTCTGTACCATATAACAATAGTTATGGAATTATTTTGTCTTTTAATGTTTGACCTGAAGTAGATAGCGCTATATATACAGGGTGACCCAGAAAAAGTTGAACCCAAAAATCACAAAATTCAATATATTTTTTTACCATTAAAATAACAAAATATTGCATAACTCGTTCACCAGCTATGTGCACCATACATTTAACTTTCTGAAACATTTTGGATCATAAAAATAGGCCACACGAAACTTAAAATACGTGTAATTTTGTAAGAAGTTTTGTTTTGTACAGTAGTGTAAGTGAAGTGCAAAAAAATGGTTTCATGCTCCATGAGCAGAACAAGTGCCTGTTTGAAACCGTGCAATAAACTTTATAAATTATTCTGCACAGTATCTCATCAATATTCATTTATTATGTAAATCAATATTATTATTATATAAGAGACTTTGAAAACAAAAACTGAAGTCCCCTTGACTTCATTTGAAAATGTTAATTTGATAAATACAGATCAAAAGAAAAGATTACTTAACTCATCGTACTTAGAACAGAATTAAGTTTCATATCTGAACCAAGTTACAATTTTTTCACTTTTACAAAAGGGCGAAAACACACCCTGTCACACAATCAAGTGTATCTTTAGTTTGGTAAGGCCAATTTACATGATCTAAAGTTCTCCAGAAAGCTGAATAAATTATTTACCTCGATGTTGAAAACAGAATGCCATATTTATTTATTTTCATTTTTAATTATTTATTTTAAGTTTGTGATTTTTGGGTTCAACATTTTCTGGGTCACCCTGTATACACCATGTCACCTCATTGTTGATCAACAACGTTAGGTGCCTGGTTCCATTCCATGCATGGGGGAACATGCATTGACTCCTGTCATTACAGATGACTGGTTTGGATTAGTGTAAGGTTTATAGTAGACACCGCCCATACTGGTGGACATTTCGCAGGCAAAGCGCATACACACCGGCCGGCAAGCTTTTGTTTGCTTGCCTGCTGTGACATTGCTGGTGACATCGTCTATACAATATATACTTACTGTGTCATTGCTGTTCAGTCAAAACCTTGTATATATTGTCTTTGACTTGAGATGCTCATGAGGTGTTCAGAGTTTGACCTCTAATGACCCCTACATGACCATTGACTCTATTTTGCCAACATTTTATACAGCACTTATTTGCTGCTGTTTAGGTCTCTCGTATGAAAGTCAGACTTCAATCTCAGCCAAACTTGGTGACAATAATCTTTGAATAGGGTAACTTGAGATGCTCTTGGGTGTACACAGATTAACCTCTAATGACCCCTGCATGACATTTTACCCCTTTTGTGTAGGATTTATTGATATGAATCTCACAGCCAGGGGATTCGCAAGTCTTCACTTGCACTATTTTTCTTATCTTGTTGTTAAATAAATTGAAAATCAATGTTTTTTCAGATCCTGTGTTCAAATGGTTGGGGTGCTGGAAGCACCCAGGGGCTCTCTCAATGTCACTAGAAGACAAAGGATTTGCCTTTCTCGATAAACCAGCAAAATGGCGCAATGCATACGAGGAAAAGTGTGCAGTGGCCGCTTACCAATACCACAATCAAACCAATGGGACAACACATCTTTTTGGTGTACACTCCAAGGAATGTTGGGTGGGAGATGACGATAATGTCTTGCATTATCGAGACGAGGGACCGACTTATTGGTGCTCGAGTGAGATGGCGGTCTACAACTTTACAGATAAAGGTAGGTACAGCTGTTCAGACAAAACAAAGTGTATCTTTCCCAGGTCTAAATTCCAGTTGAAACGCTGTCAATTGTCCATATTAAACCAACCGGTTTTAACTGTTTTGAACTAGATCTTAACTGAGCTTCGATCAAAACAAGTTCAAACACCAGTTGAAAAGCTGTCCATTCTCCATATTAAACCATTTGGTTTGAACTGGTTCTTAACTGGTTTGAACTGTGTTTAACTGGATTTTAAACTGGTTGCCATGAAACCAGTTCAACTGGGCTCAACTGGAATTTAGACCTGGGTTTAGTGCTCTAAAACCACTTCAAAATAGACCATTCCCAATAAACATTGGTTATATTATTGAATTCAGATCCAAGTACACCTGTTGATGGTCAATGGGGCCCGTGGCAGTCCGCCACAAGCTGCTCAAAACCATGTGACTCAGGTGTTCAGGAGGAGACAAGAAAGTGTGATAACCCTGCAGCTTTCGATGTTTCGCTTGAGTGTATAGGAGTTGATAGACGCGAAGTAAGCTGTAATACAGACCGATGTCCAGAAGGATTCGGTAAGTATAGACCTTAATTGATTGAATATGATTTAACCCTATCAAGACAAGTCATCTACCGGAGGTCTTGAGTGTCAAGGAATTGATTGGCACAATGTAAGCTGATACAGACCCTGTCTGGAAGGAATCGGTGAGTGTAAAGATCTTAACCCTGATGGCACTAAGTAAAATACTACTTTACTAGGTGCTGATAATGTGCTTAGGTGGGCTATCATATATGCAGACAATAATCACAGCTGACCCCCTGGGCTAGATTTCATAGGAGCGGGGCTGCACGCAGGGGACCCAGGTTTGACTCTTGGTGCTAGCGGAGCCTGTTTTCCCCTCTAATTTGAGCTGTTTGACTACCCTGATAGTTTTATTCCCAAAACCATGTCATCAGGTTTATAGGGTTAATTTATGAAATTTCAAAAGAACTATCATGGCAATGCTTATAGGAAAGTGGAGAGAGACCCTATTTGAAAAGAAAACCTAAACAAGAAGGCCATGCCATCTTACACCTCTTCAAAGGAGTGTCTCCCCATAAACAGTGTTCTAATTAAGTGGTAATCTGGGCTTCCTAAAGCCCACAAATGCTGGCGGATAACCTAAATTTCAATGCAGGTTATCCGTTGGATGACCATACTTTTTGAATACATACCTGATTTCATAACATCCGTTGGAAAACCTGATATTTTTTCTTAATTTGAACACTGCCTATAGAACAGACATTTTTTTCTGTTGCCAAGAAGATATACTTCTTCACTGCAAACTTATCATTCCAGCTTACTAGGATTGCACAATAACTGCCATAAAGCGCTGTTGATATGATCAGTTAAAAATTGAACAGTAATATCTATGAACTTATTCATAAAATAATTAATTGGTGACTACCACCAGTGTCCACCATTTTCTGATGAGTACTCTCAAGCTCTAGTTCACTGGGAAGATGACTGGGATGCCATGTCATTCTATTTGCTATAAATGGTAGAAATCTCTAGAACCGCCACACCATGTTCAGATTTTTGGATTTTCAATGTTGCTAAGCATTTGGGTAAAGATGTGTTTTAAAACCATCTGCTTCCAATTATATTCTTATCATTCAGATGTCTAATGTTTATTTTTTTTTTCCCCCTCCAAAAACATGAATACAGCGTATAAAAACATTGGATGTTGGCTGTCAGGGGATCCACAGACAATGACGGAATCGTTGGAGAAGACTTCCGAGTACCTGGACCAGCCTCTATCTGAGAGACAGAATGCTGTTATGAAATGTGCATATGTAGCCTTCATGATGGGATATACAGTGTTTGGGCTTAAGGACGGAGGGCTTTGCTATTCAGGTATGTGACTGGTGGACTTCAAACACACACCGACAGACTAAAATTATTCAAACCGGTTATTCAATCTTGATAGTTCCTGGAAAGTGTAAATCTTAAGAAAATGAATTAAATGTAAGTTTCAGCCATTGTCAAGAAATCTGCTCACTCCAGGGATTCACAAGGTGGATGGGACCAGGTCCATCCAAAAAGTATGGTTTTCAACTACTTTGATTGTTCTTTCAACTCTTGTTTGAAGTGATTGACCCCGGTCTCATCTAAGTATGTGGCATGAGAAAGGGATGCATTAATGAGGCAATGAAAAAACCAACCTGTTGTATGGGCCCGACCAACCCATTTATTTTAGAATATTGTGCAAAAAAAATGTGTAGAAAATGTGTGGAAAAATATTTACAAAATGTTTGCAATTAATTATTTGATTTAAAAAAAAAGTGTGTGACATTTTTGAAATATTTGGACAATTTCTGAAAATTAAGCTTATTAATTTATTGAGCTCAAATGTTTGCTTCGGTTTGGTGTATGCAACGTCACCCCCCCACCCTGCTTTCAAGTTTTTGACTCGACAGCAATATTGAAGGAAAAAAACCCCAAAATGCTTGACCCTACATGAGAGGTTCGTTTGCCTGCACAACAGGGTTGTTGTTTTGGTAAGTTTTCGCCTGATAGATGATTTTCTTATTTGTTTCAGTTTCTTAAAATGTTAACTTCTCTGGAACCGGTGACTTTTAAAATTGAACTATCTGCAACAGAACAAGTACAAAACATGATACCCTTATTTTTTTCTGTATAATCATCGAACAATTTAAACTCTACATATATCAATCAGAACTTAGTACCTTCAGGGCTGAAACCCCACTTGCCGATAGATGGCCACATATTAATTGCTTGGAGATGACACTAATAGATTGTGCTGTTGTTGGAATGTCTGTGACTTTTGTTGTTGGCTGCTTAGGGGTTTACACGAAATCGCTGCAAAAATATCCTAAAATGTGTGGTTTAGAAAATTACAAACAAACTTACGTGCTTGAGATTTTATGCAAGTCTAAAATATGATCAATTCACATTTCATTGTTTGTTTCACACATTTGACATTCATTTTGGCACTTTTATTGAATATACACGATAGCGTTATTGTTTGATTTTGACTGACTTCATGCATGCAATGTCTACATAAATTCCATGCATATTTTCGGAAAGTTGTTGACGTCACTGCTCTTTGCCTTAACCGGTTGGGGAGCGCAGCACAAATGGCGCTGTTTACCATCCTTAAAAGCTAATTATCATAAATGAAAATGAAACCTGTTATTAACCCTTACAGCCCCGCACCCCATGAAATCCCATTTCCCAGCCTGTCGGTTCCACCTGGCGCTGAGGTTTTTGTGTGAAATAATGGCCCCGGGCTACATAGCTGGGCGAATACACTCGCCCAGCATAGCTCCCCCCGTGGCTCAGTTGGTAGGGCGTTCGACTTGTAACCGAGAGTTCGTGGGTTCAAACCCCGGGGCGTGGCACCTCTTGTTGTGTGTGGTTTTTTTGCTTGAAAAAAATTTCGTTGGAAAATCCTTCAAAAGTGTTAGGGTTAAGGAACGATTTTTTTTCTTCTTTTTAATTTTCACTTTTTTTCTCTAATTTCACTTTGATTAACCCTTACAGCCCTGCACCCCATGAAATCATATTTCCCAGCCTGTCATTTCCACCTGGCGCTGAGGTTTTTGTGTGAAATAATGGCCCCGGGCTACATAGCTCCCCCCGTGGCTCAGTTGGTAGGGCGTTCGACTTGTAACCGAGAGGTCGTGGGTTCAAACCCGGGGGCGTGGCACCTCTTGTTGTGTGTGTTTTTTTTGCTTGAAATTTTTTTTAATTTCAATTTAAAAAAAGTGTTAGGGTTAATGTATGCGCTGCATAGGAGTCTCTTATCTCAAAAGTGAAGAATCCCTAGTACCTTATTTCATGCTGCTAATAACTTATTGAATGACCCATGGCTGTTGTTATTTTTTTCATGAAAAGGTGAGAGAGCTAAGTGTACCTTTGATAGATATGGTACTGGCACATCTTGTCATAATGGTGTGGGATCTGCGGACAGTTTAGATGTGTATTCATTGGATACTAGTCTACCAAACTTCACTATCAGCCTCTCCTTTAAAGGTATGTTAACACTTTCCATGTGGCTATAAGTTTTACCATATACCATATGAACAAGTTTACCCCTGAAATGGACATTAAATCAATTACCTGGATGAACGCGCCCAACCTATACACAGTACACGCAGTCATTGGTATTGTATACAAACTTGGTATATCACTGTATCGATTAATATCGATTGGGTCACCGGAAGTACATTTTTAGTAAAAAAGACGCATGATTTGATGGCCAAACGTCAAGCTTTTCCCATGAACCAATCATATCAGGCCTTATATAATTTTGTTGCTAAACACTTGAATATTTAATATCCATCCGAGACAGATAAAAGTAGCAAACAGTCTATCGACGGGGTTAATTCTAGTGTTGACCTTATGTAGAAAATAGTGCTGACCTACATTGAAAAAGCGATATTTTGATTGATTTACCACATTTTCAACTCAACACATCAAGCTTTTTCCACTTATGGGATTTATAAAATGAAATATTTATATGAAAGAGGAAGCCATGTATATTTAAAATCCGTCCGAGACAGTAGGTTTGATTGTCACACGTTCCAGTGGGGTGGCCCGGAGTGTTGTTTTGGCTAAAAGTGGTAGGTGATTTCCCGTGTTAAATGGAGGGTCATGGTACTGTGTGGAGCAGATGTCCGCTAGTTGTTCATATGAAAACAGATTTTTCAGATACATTTCCCAATTTTCAAAGTATATCCCTAAGAATTACTGAACCAATACTAGGCATGTTTGTACTTATTTTAATACATTTCTCATGGTTATTCCAGATATGGTGATGACATTCAATAATTTTGACGTTTTTGAAACATTTTGTGAAATTTTGGAACTGTCGTCTGCAGATGACTGCCGCATGGAAAGTGTAAAAACATGAATTAGGCAATCATTATGGGTCTGTATGTGTGCAACTATCCATAAGTGTCAGGTATCAAATGGCTTTTTACGGGACCAATTTTGAGATGTATTTGAAATATGGATAATCCAAAATCCTGATCCAAGATTCAATGGGCGATATCCAGACTTTAGAGAAGCCCTTGATGATGACGATGTTAAACAGAAAAGCCCTAACACTAACTATACTTGACTTGGTTTAGATTCATCAGAGTTGTTCATAGAAATAGTACGAAGGATGATTTTCTTCTGACAAATCCATGGTGTAACATATAATAAACGTATACTTACATTTACGTGTACCGTTTAATGCTCACTGAGCACTTCATCAGACTATTTGATATCGGATCTTTGATGAAGTGATCAGTGAGCAAGAAACGTTACACGTAAATGTAAGTATAAGCTTATTATACTTTACACCATGGATCTGTCCAAAGAAAATCATCCGTCCTACTGCTATCTATACTTTTTTTGTATAAAAAAGTATCTCCTGTTTACCGAGTGCAAGGTGCATGACAGATTTGGTACAAAGGTTTTTTCTAGAATCCGATATTTTAAGATATTGGTTTCAATTTTGTATAATCTTTACATTTCTACAAAGTAATAGTTTCCAAAATTAGTGGTGGACTTAACACACTGTTGCAATACAAGTCTGTTTCGTATGGATGGAGGTTAGCCCATCAACACTCCTCAATTGCTATTGAAGAAAGCAAATGTTGAATCAAAAACTGCTTATAATTTTGTATCTTGTATCTATCCTTATGTGTGGTAAATTTACCAACAATGTGATATTATTCCTTCTCTTTCAGATTGTCGTACTAATGCTACTAACAAGACAAATGATATTAATGATCAGGCAAGTAATTATAGTCATATATATGTGACGCGATCAAAACCATGCCAACAGAATTAGAAAATGTGAGTTATAGATGTATCATAGAAAGATAAGCTTTGCACTTTACAACACCACTTGTTTCATTGAAATCAGACATTCCAAACTGAAGTTGTTGAATTCTGAATTTGGACTCCCCGAAATGTTGAATATTTGAAAAAATCTTCAAAAACTTTAGGAAAAGATAAAAATAAATATAAAAAATGTTATTTGCCGATGAAATTTCAGTTTGTAATTTGTGCAGCATATTTTGGACATAACTATCCAAATTGACAAATGTGATGCGATCTGTGAAAACCGGTCGGATGTCGCAAAATGTGAACTAGGGATTATGGGTAAAATAAAAATAAAAATAAAAAAACCTAAAAAAAACCTGTTTCTTTTTTTTAAAGATTTTTTTTAAAGAAAATTAGTTTCCAATACTTTGTGTCATCATTTTACATGAAATTTCACCTTCAAAAACTTACTTAAGTCACTTTTATTATTAACCTTATAATGTTATTATATTGAATTATATATCTTTTTTGGCCTGTTTAAATGATTTCTTGTTTTGTAGCTTTTGATGACATCACAATCATCATTCGCTCATAACTTTTTTTGTAGTAATCATAGAAAAATGATCTAAACAGTTCTGTAATCAGCACAGTTTTAGCTTTCTTATGATATAAATATCTCCAATATGAAAAATGCCACCATGTGGCGGGTTTTCACAGATCGCATCACAAATATAAGCCCAAAACATTTTTGCATTTTTCTCCATCCATATCTCTGCCCAATTCCGCCTGATTTTGATATACAGTGTCATATATAATAATAATAATAATAATGGTAATTTATGTTTGTTGTTTATATACTAGCTATCCAATCAGAATCACAAAGCTTGATCAATTAAGCTTTCTGAGTGATGAACTTGTTTAATCGCTTCACCATTTGTGTGGTGGCATGGGAAAACCCTTCAAATGGTCATTTTCTAGCAACTTGGTTTTTTTCTTTGGCAGAGAGCTTCATACTCTACTGAGTATAGGACTGTTTAAATTTTTCAGAAATTCCATCTAGAACTACAGTTATAGTATTTTAAAGTCGGCAAATTTAAACGCAACACTAAAAATTGAAACTGACAATTCAAAGGTGTACACAAAATCTTTTTAAAATGCTCTTATAATAATAAAACTACATTGTTATATCACACAGCATAGCTTGTCATATGAATAGGACTTTTGATATGAACCTAGTTGTTTGCGATATTATTAACAATTGTAAGTTCTTCACTTTCAAAATCTTAACAATGCATTGTCAGAATTCACAAGTGGTTACCATGGTAATGTCATTTTACGTAAACATAGCATTTTACACGTAAAATTTGATAAACAAGGTTCAAAAAGTACTAAAATAAACTTAACATCTGGAATTTTGCATACAAAACTCCTGGAGACTAAAGTTCAAGGTATAATCTCTATCTTGGGACGAAAGTTGGAAAATTGACTTTGAACTCATTTGTTAGGAATATTTTGGTATGACCCAGATGTCTCAATATTAACACTAGCGACTTCCGACAGGTTTTCCCATACCACCACACATTTAGTAATTGTAAAGGAGTGTTTATTCTAAACCAGATTTGAAGTTTGTAGTCTCTTTATTCATTATTATTTCTCGTATACATATAACCACAGCTGGACTATGTCCGGAGTGCAAGCCAGCTTGATATCTCACAGTCCATAGCCATTCTGGATGAATTAAGTGAATTAAGTGAATTGCCCACCAACATTGGATTACAACCGGATGTAGGTTCTATCACCTTGGAAACATTGGAAGATTCTAGACAGCTTCTGTTGGAGACGGCCAGTAAGACGCAACTGAGAGGAGTGCAATCTGAGGAGGTTGTTGATGTCTATGTGAGGAATTTTATAGAGACGTCGAGTAGACTGCTGGATATCAGGAATGACGAGGCTTGGGAAGAGGTGAGTTGTTCCATCTCCCATGTGAGGGGGCAATGACGAGGCTTGGGAAGAGGTGAGTTATTCCATCTCCCGTGTGAGGGGGCAGTCAGCTATCATAATGTAATCATGCGTGACCACAGAATTTCCAGACCCCCCTAAACGTGTATGTCCTGTGAAGCCAAAATTCACCATAAAATGAGCCCCTATCAACAGGATTGTGAAAAAGTACCCTTTTCTTGAAAATGGTAGAGTTTAGACCACTTTAGACCCCTTAAAACATTATGCGGGTAACATAGTAACAGTGTAAAATAGTCAACCCCCGCCCCCCTCTGGGTCCCATCTCTCCATCCTCTTTAAGCCTCTGGGTCCCATCTCTCCATCCTCTTTAAGAACCCTATTCAAGAAATATATATCAATTTGTATTTCATACTATCTGTCCCTCTGATGTTTTGAATCATTGCCCATCCCTATTACTATTAATTTAGTACTTCTTTATCTAATTGAATGATGTTCGTATTATCAATTTATTTGTCAATTCATTTCTGTCAATTCATTTTTTCTTGTTAACCATGTTTCTCCTCCATATATCATGGTTGTTATACAGTGGGGTGTATGAGGGCGGGTGATTTCATACTTGGGTGCTCCCACAACATTTCCTCTAACCAAAACAAAATATGATTTGTTTTACTTCAGAATCCTAAGGAAAATAGTGACATGTTGCTTGTCCTTGAAATATTCTCAAAACGTCTGTCCTCTCAGTACACATCAGAGAGGGTCAAGAGGGTAGAATCAGCCAATTTGGGTAAGTTGTTAAACATTTTACCTGTTTATTGGTATACCTGTAGTTTTGGGCACATACGGAAGGCTTTTCAGTCTGTATAGTAACACCCATCCAATTTCAACATTCCTTGACTGCGATAGAATAATATTAATTTAATTTAAATTTAAATGTTTATATTTTTAGAGTAGAAGTTCCCATATTTGCTAACATGTTTTTCAAGGAAGGCGTCAATTGCATTCTTGAAGCTGTTGGTTGTTTTCACTTATACAATACGCTCTATAGGAGTTTTGTATTATCCTTCCCTGGCCACAGCATAACTTGAGGGGGGGGGGGGGCAATTTGCCCCACCACTGTCACCTATTTGAAATGTGACAATTCAGCTACTGCCATCAATCTTCTAGTGTGTCAATCCCACCACTGCCACCAATTTGGAATGTTTCAATCCAACCTGTGCCACCAATTTGTAATGTGTCAATCCCACCTGTGCCACCAATTTGAAATGTGTCAATCCCACCTGTGCCACCAATTTGGAATGTGTCAATCCCACCTGTGCCACCAATTTGAAATTTGTCAATCCCAACTGTGCCACCAATTTGGAATGTGTCAATCCCACCTGTGCCACCAATGAGGAATGCAAAAATCCCACAACTGCCACCAATTTGGAATGTGACAATTTGTCTACTGTCATTAATTTTGTAATGTGTCAATCCCACCTCTGCTACCAATTTGAAATGTGATACTCTCACCGCTGCTACCAATTTGGAATGTGACAATCCCACCACTGCTACCAATTTGGAATTTGAAAATCCCACCACTGTCATCAATTTGTAATGTGTCAATCCCACCTCTGCTACCAATTTGAAATGTGATACTCTCACCGCTGCTACCAATTTGGAATGTGACAATCCCACCACTGCTACCAATTTGGAATTTGAAAATCACTCCACTGTCACCAATTTGGAATTTGAAAATCCCACCACTGCCACCAATTTGGAATGTGACAATCCCACCCACTGTCACCAGTTTGGAATGTGACAATCCCACCACTGTCACCAATTTGGAATGTGTCAATCCCAACACTGCCACCAATTTGGAATGTGACAATTTCTCTACTTTCATCAATTTTGTAATATGTTCATCCCACCACTGCCACCAATTTGAAATGTAATATGGTACTAGTGGTAATTTTCGCGCGATTAAATGTGTGCGCTCTGCTGATTTTTAGCCATTACGCTTGATTTTAAATTCAGGATTTTAAATCTCATTACATAGACTTATACACAAAATAAATATATTTGCGTGTTGTTATTTCGTGGTAGCTGCTTAGAGCGTAAAAAGCGCGAACATATCCATGTTTACAGTACTCTCACCACTGCCACCAATTTGGAATGTGTCAATCCCACCACTGCCACCAATTTGGAATGTTACAATCCCACCACTGCTACCAATTTTGAATGTGACAATCCCACCACTGCCACCAATTTGGAATATGAAAATCCCACCACTGCCACCAATTTGGAATGTGTCAAACCAGAAGGCTTGTTCCTCCCCATGAAATGACCAACTCTATGTCTATTAACAACACATAGTCGGTTATAACCCCCCTCCTGATCACAGGTCTGTCCCCCTCATGCACCCCCCCCAAATAAAATAAATTTGAAGACCCTCTATAGCTATTCTACTGCTCCTTGCTGTGGGTTTTTGCCTCTTGTAGCTGCAACCTCTCAGACTATCAAATCTCATTGCAAGCCTGTTGATTGAACACAGGGTTTGTTATTTTCTAATCCTAGCCCCAAACCCCTAACTCATAAAAGTGACACTTAGGTCATGACAAATCTAAACCCTGTTCCTTATGGTCAAATTGGGATAATGAACCTCAGAAATTATAACTCTTTAGGGTAACAACCTGTTCCATGATATCTTTAATATTAAGCTTTATTCATACATATTCTGTAAAAAGATGCATTGACAATGAAGGGAATAATTACTATTTCAAATCTTATTGATTGAGCAAGGAGAAGTTGGCTGAAACAAGTTTTAGAGTTAAATTATAATGCTTTACATCTGAGCTGTATGTCAGCTGAGCTTGTTTTGGAGCTATGATGTAAGGTCATTTTTCTGTGTCGAACTGACAGTGTCATATAGTTTAAATAGAGGGAAATTTAGATTTATTACCTAAAACCATTTTTCCTCCCTGTGCAGAATTTGAGATACTTAGTGTGAATACCGATGACATTGAAGATGACGGGGATTTAGTACTCCCAAGAGGGCGTCCTAACAACAGAATGATGGATGCCTCCGAAGTGTCCGCAAAATCATCTGTTGTTTTATCAGAAGATTTTTTTGAGGAACTAGAGAGTCAACTCCCTGGAGCAGGTAAATCTTATATTTTGGTGTAGTAGCGATAATAGGGGTGAGGGATGTGGGTTTTGGGGTGGGGGTAGGGTGCGCATGGGGTTGGAGTAGGGTGGGGTGGAGTGAGGGGGGCATGCGAGTGAGAACGGGAGTACTCAACAATGGATAATTGATCATAGATGTTACAGACTAAAATTAAGGCAAAAAATAGGGGTGAGATATGTGGGAATGGTAGTGGGGTAGGGTTTGAGTGAGGTGGGTGGTATGGGGTTGAGGATGGGAGTACTCAATAGTGGATAGTGGATTTTCCAGATGTTACGAACTAAATCAGGTCAAATATAGTTGGCACAATTTAGTCATCATAATTCATTATTCACCTTTGTATTACTCTAAATTGTAAGTTGGAGATTAAATGACACAACCATTTCCACAACCGATGCATTGCTTGGCATATGAGTAGCTTAGAGTATATGTTGTGCTCTGGGATTAATCTTTATACATTTTTTGTCATGTTATGGAGAAACCACATAATTCCCTATTATTTCCCATCAGATAATGTTCCAGTGTTTACATCCATAGCCATATATGACAACCTGGACAAATGGATCCCTCAGAATGAGAAAGTGGAGTAAGTAGTACAAAGTTCAAAAATCTAAACTGCAATAAGATCATTTATAGATCCTGTCTCCTCAAAAAAAAAGACATTTGTATCTTGGCACCATCCCATCAAAATTGAGACATTTTACATGTATATTTTCACCAAGTCTTCACTGTATGTCAATACAAAAACCAGAGTTAATGACTTGGTATTCCATTGAAGATAGGGGCTGAAAAACGAACAGAATGTTAACCATTCAAGCAAGGGATGGGGGTGGGGGGGGGGGGACATGTGCTGTTTTATACCTCTTGATTTTAACAGCTCTGGTGGCCCATACTGTAAAAGTGGAATTTTTTGCGCTACATTTATTTTCCCGCTAAAATCAGCAAGCATGAAAACATGCACAAATATAGTAATTTTGTTTTTGTATGTAGGTCTATGTTTTTGAAAGCTCAAAATCGCAAAAATAAAAACAAGCAAAATTACACGAGCGAAAATTTCCACTTTTACAGTATTTGCAAGTCTACCTCTATACCATTAGCCCACATGGTTGAGAGTTTTGCAAAATGTCATTTTTTAGATCAATAAAAGAACTTGCTATTTTACATCATATTGGAGCATCAACTAAGGCCAAAAAAAAAAAAAAGTTGTGTTGCCCTCACAAGCCTAAAATCGGGAGGGACGGCCGGCCGGATTTTTTTTTTTTTTTTTTTTTTTTTTTTTAATTTTAAATTTTACCAAATCAACGATTTTATACCTATTATTTCAGTCAACATGTGTGAAGATACTAAGGAAAACGCTAACTGGATGTATTTTCAACCCAATGGTGAATATTTTGGTTTCTTGCCCATCTCTTTTCACAGATTGGAAGATCTTGAGAAAAAAAATCTTGAAAAAAAATCTTAAAAAAAAAAATCTTGAAAAAAAATCTTGAAAAAAAAAAAAAAAAAAAAAACCCCTTAAAAAAAAGAGATAAAAAAAAAAAATCTTGAAAAAAAAAAAAAAAAAAAAAAATACCCGGCCCACATTCTCAGAATTTTGACCCGGCCGGATGAGGGCAACACAACTATTTTTTTTTTTGGCCTAAGATTCATTTGTTGCATCTCATGCTCGATGAATAACATAGTCTATTTCACTTCCCTTGTACAGTGACGTAACGGTATAATTAGAGCAGCAGTTACGCACACGTATGTATCTTCTATCAGCTTTCCCATTTTGAAAATGTGTGTGCGTGTGCATACGCCCATGCCTTAGAAAGGCGTGCATGGTCATTCACTGCGATCAGTGAATGATGCAGTGACGTCACTGTCTCATGGAAGGGAAATAAACTATATAAACGGCGGCGAGGTGGTGCAGTGGTTTAGAGCGCTCGTATATACTGCTGTGTACCGTAGTTCTGTTGGTGGATAGTTTGAGAGTGAGTTCGATTCGATCTACCAACACAGCCTCGTCCCCATTACTTTTTCAGACCGTGCAGATTAAAGTAGACATATGCTCATAGCGCACTGTGGTTAGGAAGTTAATAGTAATGTTGGTCCCATGTATCGGAAGACCTATCCCGAGCACGTTAAAAGGCCACAGACTCTTTCATAAAGAGTAGGGGATCATCCCGAGACTGTATTTGAAGAGCTGTGTTGCAATAGGGCCTACATCCACGTCTACCTGTTGCTCATTTTGCATTGTTGAATGGATGGCTATTCATTATGTGGAATGTAGCTTGTATTGTTGGTGCACGTGCATGAATGCACTTATCCAAGTCATGAAGACAGCCATACAATAATTTGATTAATTCCATGAAATGAAAATTTGATAATGCAAAATGAGTAACATGTAGGAGTGGTCTGTCAGCCCTTTTGCAAAAAAGCTCTTCATTTGTACGCTCATAATATGTATTCCTAGGTTCCAGGGATACACAGTGCGCTTACAATTCATAATAAATAATGAATTCAGCACCTGTCCGATTGGCTCCCATTAGTGGGGGTTGAACAGTACCCATCCAGAAACATGTGATACAACTTATTGCCTGATCCAATAATTGGGGAATAATACCTATTGCTAGGAAATGTATATTTGGAGTGATTGGTCATCAGTATGCGAAATTTCTTGTGGGTTAAGGCAACATATTTCATTGCATAATTTTAGTTATGTGCAAACATGGAATTAGTTCTAATAATTCCATGGTGCAAATGATTAAGAAGATGCATGGCAACTAAAGTACTAAATACTGTATTTGCTCTATTAAACGGCTGCTTTTTTATTTGGGGTCAATTTTCAAGCGCTAGTTCCGATAAAACACCGCGATGTCAACTGGTTTACATCGCTGAAGGGATCAATTTTCGTTATACAAAGCCAAAGGGATCCATGTTGGTTCGGACTCCCTAAGTTGCTCAAATTTTATTTTCCTATACCACGCCGTGTTGAGTGTCACTAGCTACATCATCACTGTGTTGTCAATCCAGAATGATAATTACGCTGCATCTCGCAACGTATTTTGACCGGTTTTATCCCAAAAAAAAAATCTAAGAAGCTCTACTTTGCAGGCAAACTTGTTGTATTTTAGAACAAGAAAAGTGACTTTTACATACCTTGTTCTATCAAATTTGTATGGCTGACATCTGGATTTTCTGGGGAGCGTTTAATGGAGCAAGGTCGTTTAATGGAGTAAATATGTTAGTTTGAAAGTTAAGCATAAGATAAATGCCACCATTGTATGATAGTATTTTTATTTTGACATAGGCCAGCTTCTTTAAGATATATAGGCCAACATTTATCTTATATTTATGACTTCTATTTCGATCGTTTGAGACTCTCAAGTCACCTAATACGGTATACGGGGATGTGCCACTCTAATGGGTAGCTTTTTTGCAAAATATCCCTAAACAGGGGTATGATTTTGTGCTGGAAAATCCCTAATAATGGGGTTACTTTCTACAAATGGGTCTATCTTCACGAATATTTGCGAAAATTAGGTATATTTTCCCGATAATTTGCAAACATTGGGTCTATAATGAAGCAAAACCCTTAGAAATGGGTACCGTGTTTTCCAAAATCACCCATAGAAATGGGTAGGGGTTTTGAATCTCCAGCCGCACTCCCCCGACCAAACCAAATTCGAGTACCCCCCCCCCCCACACCAAATCCGAGTACACCCCCCCCTCCCGGATTCAAGACTGTGTATTTTTAAGGTATTTGTTAGTTTTATTCATGCTAGTTTGTCTGAGTCTTTATATTAATTTTCTTTTACAGCAATTCCTCCAGTGTAAATTCAAAGCTTGTTACGGTGGTTACCAATCCTGCTCTAAATGGCCCGCTCAAAGGGAAGCCTATTGCACTCAACATGGAGCATACCAACGCACTGAACACATCCGTGACATACAATGTCAGCTGTGTGTACTGGAAGTATGACAGCAGCAGGTATTAATTCATTTTAAAAACCATTTCGAACCCTGAATTGTAATTGTATGTAGCGGTCAACCTTCTCCAGACTCTATAGCCAAAATAAAGACCAGATAGGCAACAATTGTAAGGCTCATATTTGTCAACCAGCAAAGGAATCTCTACACCACAGGCGCACATCTATTGGGGAAGTGTGCTTCCTGCATATCATCCACACATGGTCGTCAGATGCGCAGCTACTTAACACTTTCCCTGCGGCAGACTTCCGCATGCAGACGACAGTCCCAAAAGCTCACAAAATGTTTCAAAAATGTTAAAATTATTGAATTTCATCACCATGTTTGGAATCACCATGGAAAATGCATTGAATTAAGTACAAACATGCCTAGTATTGGTTCAGTAGTTCACGAGATAAGACTGTCAAAGTTGGGAAAGCTTTCTGAAAAACCTGTTTGGTATATGGTACATCTAATAGCCGCGTGGAAAGTGTTAGTTATACGGGCAACCCACTCTTACATCCGCAGATGCATGTTACAATAGGGATTCTCTTTGCACGCCAAACGAGCCTCACATTGTTCGCCTATTTGTTGCTTGCATTATTGACATAAAGTTGTACTGAAAGTGTCAAAGGTCACCTTGACATCTTGGGAAAGTTGCTTTTTACGGCGTAGGCAAGAGATACTAACCCTCTTTCATGCTCCTGAACCAAATTTATGGAACAAAGTGCAATATATATTAAGCTTTATTCTGTTTCACATTTAATTAGGCTATTATTCTTCAGCTTCATGATCTTGATTTGTGTGTATGATACACACACCCCCCAGCACATGGTTCAAACACTTGATGAGAAATATTGTCCCATTTTTATACCAATTGGGTATAGAAACATCAAATTACCCATTTTTTACCTTTAACCCGGATTGTTTTACATTTATTACAGTACCCATGATGCATCTGGTTCGTGGTCATCTGATGGTTGCTATGTGGTATCGTCTAATGAGCAGACGACTGTATGTCACTGCAATCATCTCACAAGTTTTGCTGTACTAGTCAAAGTTACTGGCACAGAGGTAAATATCCATATTTTGTATTAAAGGCATATTTGTGATCTTTTCCAGAGAGCGCCCTCTATTCATGATTTTTTTAAGATTTGAATCAAATCACTCACCTGAGTTGTGATAACTTCAGATAATACTAAAGGTATATTATGTGATCTTTCTAAGGAACGCCCTCAACATCGTAAAAAAACTTGAAAGCAGATTTTCCGTACATACATTCCAAGTTACAGAGCGATACGATTCCTAATTACCTCAAAATCATGGTTTTAGAGTGAATTTAGAGTGAAAATATAAACTGTTGTGTTATCCCGACAGTTTATTTTCACTCTAAAACCATGATTTTGAAGTAATTAAGAATCGTATCGCCCTGTAACTTGGAATGTATGTACGATTTATGATCAGAAATGTAAATCTGCAAGAAAATCTGCTTTCAAGTTTTTTTACGATGTTGAGTTAAGAGTTGATGATTAGTCTTGACTCGGGCTATAAAAACAAGACAACACTTTCACTGCGCCTACTAGTTTTACCATATACAAAACAGATTTTTCAAAAACCTTTCGCAATTTTCAAAGTCTTTCCCAAGGATTACTGAACCAATACTAGGCATGTTTGTACTTACTTCAATGCATTTCTCATGGTGATTCCAAATCTGGTAATGAAATTAAATAATTTTGACATTTTTGAAACATTTTGTGAAATGTTGGAATGTCGTCTGCAGACGCCTGCCTTGTGGAAAGTGTTAACTCAACACTATTTATTGGTTCATAACTTTCTAATAAAAAGCTTGACATGTTTGCAATATCATGGAATCCATGCATTGAGTAGAATAGTTGATTCAACACAAGTGCTACCGCAAGCATATAACGGACATCAAATGCAGCGCCCACTAGCGACCAGCTGAACAATAGGAATCGAACCACAGCTAAACATCAATGGTCGCTTGCTCTGATGTCAATTGTCTAAAGCTAACTATTGGGAGTCAATATATTAGAAAATTGACATATCAAAGTTGTTGTTTAATGGTATGGATGTAATGAATATTAGTCAAACCTCTATTATGGATGAGATGAGAGCCAAATGCCATTCCCCTGCAACATAGCAGATCGATACAGATGAGTGAAAATGAACGTGTCGCAAAAAATTCAAAAATTCAACAAAAATTAAAAATGTTTGCAACTTTCATTTCAAGATTTCTCTGTAATTTGTTCATCAAAGAGAATGATATCGTCTATAATACTTATTTATACATCAAGGAATATTTTGATAGCTTACTTATTGAAATTGATTCTATAAATCGTCTAATATCAATGCTCCCGTAAGTCCCAAAATATAAATAATTTAGTTGTCCCCGGTCAGTCCTTATATTTGGTCGTATCTAAAACATTTTTAGTGAGTTCACATGCTCACCATAGGCCGGTGAACAATGATGTCAATAATAAAGGAACAAACTAATACACGTCAACTTAGCATAATCACACGCTACTACACATGAATGCTTTCCGACATTGCACACTGGTCTATCGGTATGTCAAATCCGGCCACTGCACAAAACTGGTATATCGTCTCAGTGTATGCTCATCGGTTAAGCATGAGCGGGTAATTTGACTATGAACAAGGTTTATACGAGGTTTTAGAACTGACAGAAAATAAGATAGGAATGTCGAGGACAACCAAACAATATTTTATTATTGGCCTAACTGCTGGTTGGAAAATTCAGTCATGGATGATTAGTTCAATAGTTAAATGATGTCACTTGGAGGCGCTGTATTTAATGTCCATAGTCTACCACTTGTGTCAAATAATGTTTCAAAATATGCTCGACAAATCCAAATAGCCAGTACCGAAGGAAAATAGGGTGTCCTATTTCCCCAGTAGTATAAACCATGTTGTATACATTCTAGTTATTACACCTCACTGTGACTCTGGGGATGAGGTTGTAGGGATATGGCAAAATAAGTGCATGAATATTTGTGAGGTGTAATAAAATATTATACAAACACACTTTGTCTCAAGATCTGGTGAGTGTAAGGAGTTGTCATGGCAAAATGGTCCGCTTGATGTGACAAATATTTGACAGACCTTGTTGCAATGTCTCGACAGTGGACAGCTTTATTCTGTGTGCAAAGTGCTGTCACAGGTTACAGATGCAGTGGCGGCACCAGCCTCCTTGGGGGGAAAGGGGGGGGGGGAAATTTAGCTGTTTTATGCTACTATTGTCAACATTTGGTATCATTTAACCTAATTTAGTAAGAAAATGTGCGCGCAGGGCTGAAAAAAAATTGCCTTTTTATGCTAAAATTGACAATTTTTTCCTAATTTTAACTGAATGGAAATTTGTTGTTGAGGGGGGGGGGGGGGGGAGTGGGGGGAGGAAGGCAAGCAAATATGGGGGGAAGCCCCCTCTCACCTCCCTTTCCTCCATGTAGTGCCGCCACTGTACAGATGTAGATAATGCTGTCAGTATCTGAAATTGGGAAAAAATTTGAGATGAAACTATTTCTATTAAACAGCCAAGAAAGTTTAAGCAATCCTTATTGGTTGTCAGTGAAATTGGCAGCATTACTATGAGGCAATATAAACCGGGTAGGCAAAGCTTAGCCCTAACTCCCAGGCGTAGTTTTGTGTATTAAACTATCAGGGAAGAAAAACAGATCAAATTTGGAGGGAAAATTGGTCTCCGTATACGCTGGGGATCGAACCTGGGCCGTGTGAATGCAAGACTGATGCTCTACTGACTGAGCTATACAGGTCTGGTTCAAAAAACTTTTTTTCACAAGTTGAATGCCTGGCAAAGTGTGGTACTACAATCATAGAAAAAAGGTGTTCGAACACTGACCATTGTTTGCACCGTTTAATTACCCTATAGTACGCATTTTTAGAGTCATGTGAAAAATACCAATTTGCATCTGCTAGCCTGAAAGCCCCCCTTCAATATACCCCTCCCCTCCCCCCACCAATCAATGTTGCTAGGCCACGGGCTGAGGTTTGCCAAGTTGGGCGACTCAACATTGATCAGGGGGGAAAGGGGGATGACTTTACATTAGGCCTACTAAGTGTTCGAACACTTTTTTCTAACATTGTAGATTGAATGGATTGTAGCACTGTCGGGTTTTGTAGTGTCTAAGAGCATTAGGGTTAAATTGATTAGCGTGACCACCCCTCGTGCAGTACGTGGTAACTATAGTTTTGTTCCACTATGTGCACTTCTGCAGTGCAACCTACTCTTACTGCACTCTTCTCCTGCATGCTTTATGTTGTACCGCACAGGACTGGATGGAATGTTTCCGGGTTATTCATTATTAACAGGGGTAAAAGTTTAAAAATATGAGCAATTAAAGGTTATAATTGTTTTTAAATAAATTAGATACAATATGACTGTATAAGAATGAGAATAAAGGGTGGCGTCGTTGTTCAACATGAAATAATACTTCAACCCGCATTTATGTCAGACAATATAACACGGGTACAGTCTAAAAACAATACCTTTATTCCCTTATTATAATGATCCTCCCCCAACTTTTGCCCCTACTTTCAGCTATCAGCCAAACACCAGCTTGCCTTATCCATTATCACCTATGTCTGTACTACCATCTCACTTATTGCCCTGGCAGCGGCCTTTCTCATCTTTACATATCTCAAGTAAGTGCTTTTCTATATACATTATATTGAACTCTTTCATTGCAAAGCAACATAGCTCCTATTAATTTCACCCCCATGCCTAACAACATTTGTGAAAAAGTTAGATAAACTGACACTATTAACCTTGTTCCTCTTGACATATTTTTACCCAAGTCAGACAAAGGAGGAGGGGGTTGCAACCCTCTTCATATATTTTTGTTGTTATACACTCCATTGTTATTTGTTTGGTATCTACTGATAGATAGCAGTCTCCTCTTTCTAATCTAAAAATAGGAACAAAAATGTCCATTTGTTGCAAGAATTACTTCTTTATGAAGTGTATGGCCAACCATAATCAGCTCTAAAACCAGAAATGGCCACTTTTCACTGTGTAAAGCAAAACAGTGATTTTAGGTTCTAATTCAAGGAAGTATCCTATGTACTTTTCAAATTTTAAGCAAAAATAGTAAGTAAATGACTCTCCTGACTTGCACTGGAAGTTTCATGCTCATATTACTTAGAGATCTCCATACGTCAGAGACAGGTTACATAATATAATAATTATTACCGGTGATTAAGACACATATTTAGTTTATTATCGCTTATAGTTGTATTATAACCAATATTTATACCTTTTATTCATATTGCATGCAGCAATCTCAACGCTGATCGTAACACCATTCACAAGAATCTGATAGTGGCTCTGGGTCTTGCTCAGCTACTCTTTATAGTTGGTATAGATCAGACGCAGAATAAGGTATGTTGAATTTGTCACAATGTTACTTGCAGTATTATTAGTTATCCCCTGCATGTTCATACAATACGAAAAAATACCTATGTTTTGGCATGTCATATCACATGAGGACGCAAAGCAATCACTCTACATGTAATAACTTTGCCGATCAGACCACGCAATCTGGTGACGCGGTTAATCGATGATATGGAATATATCGTGTGGTTTGACTTTATAGTTTACACAATATGGATCAGATTTCATATGTGTTAACCAATGAAATTGCAGTATGTACATCTACTAAACGATAATGGAAGATATTATGCCTACACCATCATGGGTTTTATTTTGCTGCAAATCTTAGATACAATTTAGCCCAAACTCTGTATCATGTGTGTGTGGATATGTCTAGGATTTAATCAAACAAATTTGGCTAAAGCTTTGTAGAAACAGCAGATATCAGACCAAAGGTGCACAATTTTAAGATTATATTTTGTCATGAAAATAGCAGAATGAATATAATATGAAGCAAATAAAATGTGTCGATAACTCAAGATGAAGGCAGGCTGCAAAAAGATGCATGAAGATTGTTATAATATGGTCCCTAAACTATGGACTCATTTATTGATGCGAACTCTGAATAAAACCGCATCACTACTACCCTCCTGCTGAAACCATCTCGAGGAGAGAACCATGTCAGAAATAAATGAATAGAAAAGGATCAAAACATTAACAAGATAATGTGTCAGAGTATTCATTCATTCAAAAATGCTTTGAGATATACAATAGTTTAAATATCTTATCTTATTTACGGTTGTATGTGAGTGAATGTTTAAACTTCTGTAAATAGATCCTCTTTGCATCAGATGATTCATTTTCCCCAGCACATGTGTACAGGCGGCCATAGTCAATTTTCTATATTTCCTAAACCTGGCCACATTCTCTTGGCTTTTGTGTGAAGGCATCAGTGGCATAGCCAGAGGGGGGCAATCCCCCCAATATTCAAGTTGTGTCGGTGGAGATTGGCACTGTCGGTTACCGAGAGCTCAATATTTTCACGCTGGTGTGGGGGACACTGTGTCACAACACCCCCACCCCACCTCCGCTCACAATTTTCTGACTCGACGGCAATTCTCAAAAGTCCTTGTCGGTTCACTATCATTTTTTGCCAATCCCCCCCCCCCATATAGAAAAAAACCTAGCTTTGCCACTGGAAGGCATTTATGTTAACAATTCTTAATTATGTTAATTTCAAATGTTAATTTATATAGTTATGTTATCACCTCTGTTTGATTTCATTATATGGTACTTATTTCCCAGCATGTGTGTACAGCCATAGCCTGCTTTCTACACTTCCTATATCTGGCTGCATTCTCTTGGATGCTGTGTGAAGGGATTCAGCTGTATTGTAAGGTGGTGCAAGTATTCAGTCCAGACAAGACTCTACCCTTGTATTATGCAATAGGATGGGGTGAGTACTGAATTGCATTATAAGAGAAATTGACATTTAGGTGATGAAACCCACCCCCCCCTGTTTTATGGTCGGTCAGGTTTTTTGTTTTTGTCTTTACCTGAAATGTCTCCAAAATCCGCAAAAATCTGGAATTTTTGAAAAATGTGTTAGATGAAAAATAAATGTAGACAGATTTTCGGTCAAAAATACGCTGATTTTACATGATTTGAGAAAAAAGTGTTAAAAAAAATGTTTAAAAAAATTCTTGAAAAACACAAAAAGTGGGTCATTGGGCCCGTGAAATAGGGTTCTTTTTTTCCTCGCCTTATAGGTCAATAAATGTGTACACATTGTTTCGAGAGAATTAAGAAACATCAATTCACGCGCGCTGATGTTGATGTGTGGATAATGGCACAACCCCATAGGGAGTGCTATTGTGAGCATATTAACATTTGTGCAAGTGCATTGATTTTCTAATTTTTCAAGAAATAAAAGACTTAATTAATACATGGCAATACAAATCAAAGTTAACAAATTTGTGCATACTTTTAATCTCTTTAAAGGAAGGGTCCCGCAAGCACAACATTTAGCATTGTTTGTTAGAAAAAAAATTATTGAGCCGAAATTACGTAATTATATAGAACAAAACACCATACTAGTCACAAAAATGAATAAAAACTGCCATCACTCAACATGCATTTTTTTTTAATTCGCGGCGATCGAAAGTCCCGGTGTCGATGACATCATGGGTATCGGTGCTCAAATTTGTGCATGTGCATTGTATAACTATGACATCATCGACACTGGGACTTTTGATCGCCGTGAATTTTAAAAAGTGCATGTTGAGAGATTGCAGTGTTTATTTTTTGGGGTCATAAGTGTGTTGTTTTGTTCTATTTAATTACAAAAGTTGGGCTCTATAGTTATTTTTCTAACATATAATGCACACTTTTATGCTTGCGGGACACCTCCTTTAATAACGAATAAATACTTGTATATAATACAGATTTTATCACCCACAGTAAAAATCGCTGAACCCGTGCTGCATGAACAATGAAACAAAACAAAGCGTGTGGTGAATGAATGTATGGTGCACACTCGGGTCGAGTCTAATTAGACACTTTCAATACACTCCGCGTAGTTTAGTTTCCTGCTTTCTACTTAGAGTGTATGAATTTTATTTAAAAGCCAAGTAAGAAAAAAGTTCCACAGTCAGACCAATCCGTATCTCCAAATTTGAGATATTCTTGTAAACAAATAATTTGTGTAAAATCAATATAATATTTTTGGTTTGAAAGCTTTTAAAATTCTGTGAGAATATTTGATTTCTTTTTAATTTAAAAATGTTGGGAAATTTTACCAGAACTTCCAAGTTGAATTAAAAATAAAAACATAAAAAAACTGCCCACTACCAAATCCACCCCGGAACTCTACCAAAAAGGTCATTCCACCTGTGTAGAACAGGGTTTTTATTTCATCTTTACCTCATGGCATTGTAACAAAAAGAGGGAATATTTTGATCAAATCAAACGTTTTAAAATCTGATTATAAAGCACAATTTTCCTTATCAACTTTCATGGTTTCCCTATTTTGTTACAAATATTTTTATGGGTCACTTTATCTCTCTTCCACTGTTCTGCCTGTGAGCACTGTCCTTGCTTTTTGAAATTCTCAGAATTATAGTCCATAGTTTAATCAATTCTAGATTGGTGAGTAATATTCGGGGGGGGGGGGGGGCAGAAGGAGTTGATCGTAGATGTTATGCAGCTTGTAGGCCCCCTCGTCCTTGTTTAGTGTTTTCTTTTCTCTCCTCCTGATCCAGATAGCTTCTTTAAGCCATCTGGTGGTCTTATGCGATTCGCGGTCGATTATATGTCCCTCCTCCCAGTCTATGTTGTGGTTTGTAGCCGCTATGTGTTCAGTGATGGCTGATTTGAATTGTTCGCTGATCGTTGTCATTTTTCGTGAGGCTCTAGTGTAAGGTTTGACTTCAAATTTCTTGACCTCTTTCTGATGCTCTTGAAGCCTGACGCCAAAAGCACGTCCAGTCTCACCGATGTAGGTTTTGGAACAGTCCAAACAGGGTATTTCATAAATGACTTCTGCTTTCTTGTGCATATCTATTTTGTCCTTTGGGTGCATTGATTATCGGAGTAAACAAGAAAGGATGCATTTAATTCCAATTACGTCACTTGCAATTTACTCAAGTTTTGTAATGAAATTTAAATGAGAGATGCATTGTGCCATCTATGCATGTTCTGGGTTTCTCATGTGAAACCATCTGTAAAAAGGTTTACCAAAGACAAACAGAAAATGCTATTGACTTCATTTTTTCACACACATTATATTTGTACATCTGCAGGTCTACCTGTTTTCATTGTAGCTATATCTCTAGGAGTAGGATATGATGGATACGGTACAGAAAACTAGTAAGTGATAAACTTATTTAAGAAAAACAACAATAAAAGAAGAGAGGAAATCTCACTGTTCTGTATTTTACGAGGGCAGATCAGTAAGTTCTGTCACCAAAGGCAGTCCCAGTTACACAAGACAGTACTGTCTTTATTGTGTTATGTCATCCTGTACATCACATCCTTAGCTCCCTCTTATGTACATTTAGTGGGGATATATAGCCTGTAAAGAATTTGCCAAGCCCATACCTGTAGCTATTTATCTACCTGTGTAATGGAGCCTATACAAAGACGGTATCAAATCATGCTGCATCACGGCAATGCAAGTCCTCACAAAGCTTGCCTCACCCAGACTTACCCTTGATAAAAATGGTATTCATTTGATGGAACATCCACCCTAATCCCCCAACTTGGCTCCCTGGGACTTCTGGCTCTTTCCCAACAATCAAATCAAAGATTGCTGGGAGGCCTTTTACAAGGGTCCAAGACCTAGCCAAAGTTGTACATTTAGAGATGAGACGATCTTTGGAGTACCGCCTATGCTTTTAGAAGTGGAGGATGAGGATGCAACGGTGTATAGAAGTCAAGGGAAGTTACTTCAAGGGAATGTGACTGTAGTTTTTGAAATTATTTGGCCATCTTCAGAAACATGAACCAAGGGACGAAACACTTGATCCGCCAAACAGTGATTTTGTGTAGTGTGTTTTACACATTCAAAGCAATTGTACTTATTTTATTTTTACTATTACAGTTGCTGGTTGTCTCTGGATGCTGGTCTTATCTGGGCATTTGTGGGGCCTATGCTTGTTATTATTCTGGTGAGTATATTCAACATTTTACACCAAATGATCACACCATTTTATATCAAATTACCTTCTTATTGGTGTCCATGCATTATTATGAACAGAAGCATGCCAGGAAGGAGCACCCACATATTTGGTAACTTCGGTGTTTGATCAGTGAAGTTGCAAAAGCACCTATCTGACTGGTTGGTTAACAATTTTCAAACTCACTTTGAACAAAATTCAGATTTGGGCCAGCGGAATTTTGGCAGTGTGAAAGCCTCTGTGAGTTATAGTTACCTGCCTGACTGGAGGGTCATAAGATACAAAGATCCAGCCCTGAACATAGATGTATAGTTAGTAGGCCCCCCAAAAAGTGTTACGTTGCCTTCAGCGACCGACCCTCAAATCTCAAAAATCAGGGTTGCATTTTTTTTTTAAGATTTAAATCTTTACCCAATTTGTAAAAATATTACTATTTTCTGCTTGAAATGAATAAGTTTGCTTGAATAGGTTGCTTTTAAACTATTATCACACTAGAAACATTATACTCTGTTTGGCCATCTCGAGACAGTGACGTAACTGAACAGGCGCAGCTTTTACGCACGCGTGTGTATCTTCCGCCTTTCAACGCTCGTGTTTGTACGCCAGCGCCGCGAGTATTCGCGCGCGTTATGTGATGAAATTAGTAGAATACGCGGTTACGTCACTGTCTCGAGATGGCCAAACAGAGTATAGTCAAATTGACATCTACTAATTTTGTCTTGTCATGAATCACAGTCTGTCAGTAATATTTGTCAGCAAAATGTTTTTTAAAAAATAAAGGAAAAATGACCGACCCACCGACTACAAGATTTTTTGGCACTTAAAGGTATATTATGTGATATTTCCAGGGAACGCCCTCAACATCGAAAAAAAAAATTGAAAGCAGTTTTCTTGCAGATTTACATTTCCGATCATAAATCATGCATACATTCCAAGTTACAGGGCGATACGATTCTTAATTACTTCAAAATCATGGTTTTAGAGTGAAAATAAACTGTCGGAATCCCGACAGTTTATATTTTTCACTCTAAATTCACTCTAAAACCATGATTTTGAGGTAATTAGGAATCGTATCGCTCTGTAACTTGAATTGTATGTATGATTTATGATCGGAAATGTAAATCTGCAAGAAAATCTATTTTCTAAAAAATATCATGAATAGAGGGCGCTCTCTGGAAAAGATCACATAATATGCCTTTAAGGGCAACACAAGAATTTATTTCCATTGGCTTTAACTACTAATCACACTTTCAAGCGTCGTTGTTGTAATATTAACATGATTTTCTTATTCTATATCTAACAGGTGAACGGTGTGATCACAATCCTCGTTATCCGTATCATCGTTACCTCCTCCACTAGGATGCCAGGACAGGAAGAGAATAACAAGATGAAACAAGTCAGGTATGTTGATGTTCAGTCTCATTTTCAAAAAGAGTTATGGTTGATGTCAAAGGCATATTATGCTAGTCAGTCTGATGAAGGTCTTACCTTAGGAGTGAAACACCAAGTGAATCATCGGGGCCTAGCTGGGAATCAATCTGGGGACCCTCCGCATGTCGGCCTGTCATCACAACCACTAAGCCACGTCCCACAGCTACTCGTTCGCGCAGTATATCGTGCTCACTATATAGGCTCGGTTGATTACATCATTGAAAACCGCCTTCACATGTGCTTGGAGATAGGCTTAGAATATTATTTTTTAGCATTTAGAGGGTTAGAGCTAAACTGAAGTTCCAATCAAGGCAGAGAGCCTAACATTTCAGTAGAGCATATTGAAAATGAATAATTAGGAATAAGCTCACCATTTGCTTGGAAGTTATAGTACAAAAATGTGATGTTTTCCAGCATTCATAAACTAGATTAACACATGAATATATTTGGTATGATTATGATTAAATCTGGTGATTGCTACATCAGTGCTTTCATTTTTTATTTGTTTTTCTTGAAATAAGACATACTAATCTTTTTGATAATCAGTACCAACATTCATAATCAGTACCAACACCCATGGCTACATAAACAACTGATGAATAATAATAACATTGGTATTACGTTGTTGTTGACAGGTCCGGTGTTAAGGGCCTAGCCATACTCCTCCCTATCCTGGGCCTGACATGGCTATTTGGCATCTTGGCTATCCATGAGAGCATCCTGTTCTTTGAATACCTCTTCAATATCTTCAACTGTCTGCAAGGTTTCTTCATCTTTATATTCCATTGTGTTGGAAGCTCAGAGGTGAGGTTTGTTTTGTTTGTTTGTTTCTTTGATTATTTATTTGATCTTTGAATAGATGTATATGTATACATGTGTTGATGTAGTGTCCAGTGGTGTTAGCAGTAGCAGGAATTCGTAAGTGGGGGCCAGGCTGTTATCTCCCATGAATGACGGCGTAGGCTCAAGGTCCAGCTTAAGGTGGGCAAAGCCCTTGGCTGGGGTTCAGGGGGCAGAGCGCCCTTGAAGCTGTGGGGTTTTAGCATGTCTGAATAGCCTGAGCCCTCCTTGCTATAAATATTGACATAACTTTGTTATAAAACTTCCCATCATTTTCCAAAATTCAAAGGACTCTAAGTGATCAATTTTAACATTGCCTAAATAAGTCTTTTCAACTGAATGAGTTTTTTCAACCAAATGATTACACGCCACTGGTTATATATCTCACAACAGTAATGACCATGCGTACCATAAATTATGCAACTTGATACAGCAATCACACAACAAGTGTGGTTTGGCACACTGCACGGAACAGACCTCTACAATTTGGAAGGCAACTATAATATACTAGCCAGACTCTTAATATGAGGGGTAATTACTTGTTAGCAATATTTCATTCAATATCTTATTTGCAAACAAATTATGGCTCATGTCAACTAAATTATTACATAATCATCCATTTGCAAACTTTCACAAAATGTTTCAAAACCATTATGTAAAAAACAAGTTGGTGGCTGACTTTAAAAAAAGTTTTTCATGTTCAGACCCTAGACAGCAAGTTCTCAAGTCATCCTTTTATTTAGTTTGCTGTTTTTGCAAATGGCACTCATCACTGTTATGAAAGTTTCAATCAAAACATATTTTGATAAAATACTAAAGTGGCATAACTACATGTAGCTCTGGCTAGACAGAGCTTGGAGGGGGCGGCAAACAATAGGGGCCCTTTCCAGAATTAAACGGAGCTCGATTTCCCATACAGGATATGATTAAATAATCTTGCGGTTGTGATTTGCTGTAAAATGTGTCATCGCCCCATCCTCTCACTGACCCAACTTTACACAATTGGTAAAACTAGTTCAATTGAAGAATACAAGTTATATGCTTTACTGTAAATTTGCAGGTCCGTGCAGCTTATCGACGTAAACAGGAGCAGAGATCCGTGAGTCATTCAGTTGGTGTTGTATCAACCAGCAGTCACAAAACCAAACCAAGATTAGCAAAGAACCAGGTACAGATGTTTTTGTAACCTAAACCTATATCTCAGGGATGCCAGTTTTCAGGAAATTTACTGATTTTAGGTTTTTTGTTGGTCTACATTTCCATATTTTATTTATTTTCACCCCATTTTGTGGCTTTTTAGGCCAAATTCCCACACTTTTTCAGGCTTTTTCTTCTTTTTTCTTCTGGCTCCTGGCATCCCTGCATATCTATAATGTAGGCCTGTGTTTTTGATCACTCAAAATGGATAATACTATTATAAGAATGAAAATAATTATGAACGTCAGTTTTTATATAGCGCTTTTCCAAATATGCTCAAAGTGCTATTCACAATGACATTTAATCCATATCTTACAACAACTGATAATTGTGTTAAGAAATTATGATAATGTTAACAATGATAATGATTGTAATACTAATTATTATTATTATAACTCTTTTTAAGTTGATCAAAGTGCTATAATTTTTCTTCCACTATTGAATCATGTTGCTTCATCTAACGCACGCCACCTTATAGACTCATACACTGTAGCATAAGCAACACATAGATTGGTTCATCCTCTTTCAACAAAAACATCACCCCCAATTACCCTTGGAATTGGTTTACCTAAAGCTTTCAGACCTAAAGATGATCAGATAATGCAAATGGTTTAAAAGTCATACAGGATTGCCAGTCTGATGAAGCCTCTTGGTAAGGAGTGAAACGTTACAATTTAATTTTAGTACCATCTTCACCTATTTGGTCATATAATGTTTTGTTGTGTTGAATTATTTCCAACAGGCTTTAACACCAACATCAGCCATCACTTTGAACAGCAACGTATCCTTGTCAGCAGAAAGTCTCAAATTTGTGGAGGAGCAAGAGACAAGGAAAGCCTCGGGAGAACAGAGAGATGAAAATTACGAGATGATGGTCGACATGAAAGAGACAAAACAAGATGATGAAGATGTTACTAAATTATGTAGGTATTTAGAGAATAAAAGATGCTAGCCCTTTTTCAATATTTGTTATGATGTGACTGTAGAGAATATGATGGGGGATAAATGTTTCAAGTTGGGAGCAGCATGTTACCCTGACTTAAGTACAGTAATTGGCTATACATGATGTATGATTTTGAATTTTATTTTCAGAGTGTATATTTTAACAAGCTGCTAATTTGGGAAAAGAAAAAGAAAAAAAAATAGAAAAAAAAAAGAAGAAAAAAAATCATCTTAAAACCCCCTTAAATTTCTCTGTAAGCCAGGCACATAAAACAGGTGTTTTTTTACCGTACCCCAAAGGATTGTTTTAGCGTGGAGTCCTCATCAGAGAATCTTGTTGTACCTATTCGAATACCAGTGTACTTGTGAACTATATACCCTACAATGTGAAAACTAAATACATCCATCTGAATTAGTTGCTCATTTTTTCAGTTCCAAATTGGCGAAAAATGTGCATTTTTTATCTCGCTGCGTACAAAAGTAATCAAAGGTAAGCACTTGATTTTGGCATACGCACACGTCCCATACATGTATATGATGCTAGATGCATCTGTTGGCGTTTATAAACGCTCCCACTCCTCTGTATCATTTGCCAATTTTGAGCTGATTAAAGTATAGGAGACAGAATCGGGACTTTCTATAACACCCATATGTGATGCGATCTGTGAAAACCCGTCGGATGTCGCAAAATATGAACTAGGGATTATGGGTAAATTAAAAATTAAAAATAAATAAAAATAAAAAACACTTTTTTTATTTTTAGATTTAAAAAAAAAAATAGTTTCCAATACTTTGTGTCATCATCTTTTATGAAATTTCACCTTCAAAAACTTAGGTCACTTTTATTATTAACCCTATACTGTTATTATATAGAATTATGATATCTTTTTTGGCCTGTTTTCATTCACTCATAACTTTTTTTGTAGTGATTGTAGAAAAATGATCGAAACAGTTCTGTAATCAGCACAGTTTTAGCTTTCTTATGATATAAATATCTCCAATATGAAAAATTCCACCATGAGGCGGCCGGGTTTTCACAGATCGCATCACATATTAAAAAATTCTTTCTTACCAATACAGGTGATACTGGTGATCGATTGGACCCATGGTTAAAGCATCTGCATTCAGCCCCCACACCAATGCCAACTGCTCCCACCCCACTACCAACATCACCCACACTGTCAATAAGCTCAAAGTCAATGTCAATAGTCGAACCTAACAGCGTTAGTAGCGACGACAAATCTACTTGTAGTAGCAGATCTACCAGTAGACTGTTTACGGCTCACGGAGGCGAAGAGGGTGATAATTTTAGTTTAGCTGCGGTAAGTTTTCTTTGGCCATCTTTCATACCTACCATTTTGATTGTTCACAATGAAAATGTGGTGGTAACGTAGCTATATTAAAGGTATATTATGTGATCTTTCCAGGGAACGCCCTCAACATCGAAAAAAAATAGAAAGCAGATTTTCTTGCAGATTTACATTTCTGATCATAAATCATGCATACATTCCAAGTTACAGGGCGATACGATTCTTAATTACTTCAAAATCATGGTTTTAGAGTGAAAATAAACTGTCGGAATCCCGACAGTTTATATTTTTCACTCTAAATTCACTCTAAAACCATGATTTTGAGGTAATTAGGAATCGTATCGCTCTGTAACTTGGAATGTATGTATGATTTATGATCGGAAATGTAAATCTGCAAGAAAATCTACTTTCTAAAAAAAATCATGAATAGAGGGCGCTCTCTGGAAAAGATCACATAATATGCCTTTAAAGGAGCATTATATCAAGACATCACCATTGTTCTGAGAATTCATTCTGTTAAATAATGTTTAAACAGCTTTTTAAAAAGTTGATCCTTGTTTTTTGTGCAATAATGTCAGAATCTGTCACACATTCTAATTGCAAATACTCTATGTTTCTGAGCAAAATGTGGTACTTTGGTATCCCCTTGATATAAAAAGATGGCTCATAGGGGACAAGGTAGTTATAACGCAATGTGGAGCAAATCACATACAAATGTACATTTGCTAGCAGCAGGGGTGTGAGAGTTCCTCTTTTTAGCTGATTTCCTCTTTTTTTCTAATTTTTCTTATGCCAAAATGTCAGTTTTTTTCTTTGATTTTCAGCTCATATTTGGCATTTTTACCCAATTTGATGCTGTTTTTCCTCGTTTTTGTCTGTTTTCCTCTTTTTTTAATTTGTGGCCTCTCACACCCCTGTAGCAAAATATGGTAATTTAGGTGATTTGGCACTCAAAAAAGTGGTGCCAAGAACATGTACCGTACCCACTTGCACTTAAAGATACACCGCTATGTTTGTTTATTCTTTCAGGTTGAGTTCCCAATGACTGCAGGGATACCTACAAACAAAGAGCGTTGGAGATACACATTTAAAAGAAAATGATACCAACATCCACCTTAACACTTTCCACGCGGCTATTAGTTTTACCATACACATAACAGATTTTCAGAAACCTTTCACAATTTTCAAAGCCTATCTCAAGGATTACTGACCCAATACTAGGCATGTTTGTACTTATGTCAATGCATTTCTCATGGTGATTCTGAATATGTTAATGAAATTCAATAATTTTGACATTTTTTAAACATTTTGTGAAATTTTGGAATGTCGTCTGCAGCCGCCTGCCGCGTGGAAAGTGTTAAGGCTGCATGACACTAGAGATGCATCTCACATAATGGCATAAACTGGACTTTGATGTATCGCACAGTGCTACTCCATAGAGGATAACAGTTTTGTTTGCTTCAGTTTTGCAGCCAGGATTTTCATACTGGAGGAAGCTAGTTGTTATTGCATTGACAAACTTGTCCAGTTTACAAGTATTTTATTGACAAATTTGTCCAGTTTACAAGTATTTTATTGACAAACTTGTCCAGTTTACAAGATGTTGAGCGGAGCAGGTAGAGGAGGTGTCCTCTGGACAGTGACGTAACTTAACAGGCGCAGCGTTTACGCGCGCGTATGTATCTTTATCTTCCCTCTTTCAACATGTTCAACGCTTGTGTGTATACGCCAGCGCGTGGAGTAGGTAAGCGTTTTATGTGCTGCAATTAGTAGAATACGCAGTTACGTCACTGTCTCATGATGGATATATAGACTGTAGCAGGGCTTGAAATAAGCAGGAACAGAGAGCAAATTTACCCCGCCAAACTTCAAAATGCCCCTGATTCTTATGTAAATTGTGTCACTAGTAGCAACTTTTACATTGAAAATTTCCCTGGTTATTCCTTTGCACTCATCTTCAGGATGATATATTTCTGTGGTTTTACCCTTTAATATCCCCTGGTATGTGACAAATTACCCCTGGTCCTGATGAAGGGAAATCAGTGAACCAGGGGCAAATTTGTGTAAAAAGTAGCTCCTGGTTCTTAATTTATTATTTCAAAGCCCTTGTGCCCAAGGAACATTAAGAGGTCAAATAGGTCATTGGCCGGATCATGACACTATGCCTATGGGGTTGGATCCCTTTTGGGGTCAGGAATGGCCCCTAACATCAAAATGTGTATTGTTATGTTGATTTAGTTCTATGTAAATACAAATCTGAAATAAAAATTAAAAGTGTGTGATAATATTGTGCAATAATATGCTTAAAAGTGTTTTTTATTTGTCAAACAAAATAGATCTGTGCATTAGGTTCCAAATTAACTACCTTGTTCTATAATAGGTTTGGCGACCATTTTTTTAAAAAAGGTGATAAATGTTCACGTGCAAATGGATACCGACCCAAAACCAATTTTTTGGATTTGTTACATTTTTTACAGTCATTTTGAAGGTTTTTTTTGTAACCTTATCGGCTTAAATATAGAATGCACTCCATTTTGATAGTTCACTATGTTGGTGTGTGTATGTTGATAAGTGATTCTTTTAAAAATTGCATGATGTGGTGTAGTGTATGTAAGACATTTCTAATCTGCTTTGAAGTACGGTAAAACCACTTAATTTCGCAAGGTATTTAATTTCACAAAATTTTGCGATGACATTAAATTCGCGAAAGTAAATCCCCGCAGAATACAACATGGTTAAAGCTTAAAATCAGTGTCAACTTTTGGAATCGCAAAATTTAATCCTATCGAAAATAAAGTACCTGCAAATTTTAAGTGTTTTATAGTACTTTAGAAGTTGTTTCAATTTAGGGTAATTAGGGGAATACCAATACTTAAAATATCTGTGTAAAGTTGAGCACCCAAAATGCAGTGTTATGACCAAATGCTATTGTAAAAGATAAACTAAAATTGTGAATATGTCTAGTGATATGTAATATCTGTAGCTACCGGGTGGTTCAAAAAAAAGTTGACCCAAGTTCAAAGTAATTTTTCTACCACATTTAAAGTTTTAGAGAATTTGTGTTTACATAGTTTTAATCAGCAGTAAGTTTTGAAATGATCCTGAAAAGATGGCACGTTTAGCTTGTTTGGTTCTTCAGATATAGTTCATTACAGAAAACATGTACAAAACTGACTTGTCCACGGGGCGTCATTTAGTTGTTGACTTCAACAAAACATCATGCTCTAGTTTCAGAATTGAAAAGCCCGCCCTGACAAAGTATCCCAATCTCTATGCTTATGTGCCATTCACATTCAACAAAGAAACGTAGGTACGTAAGTAGGTAATGTCAAGCACCAGACAAATGTTTCAGATGTCTTCTTTTTCCTTTTTCTCCATTTTTTACAATTTGTGACCAATCGTGTGTAAGTCCACTTTGTGCATTCCATCTCTACAAAGGACGCTCTCGTGGACAAGGCAGTTTTGTGCATGCTTTCTGTAATGAACCATATCTGAAGAACCAACCAAGATAAATGTATCATTTTTTTCAGGATAATTTCAAAATTTACTGCTGATCAAGACTAAGTAAACACATATTCTCTGAAACTTCAAATGTGTTTAAAAAAATTCCTTGAACTTGGATCAACTTTTTTTTGAACCACCCGGTATGTAAACTATCAATGATATCAGCATCAAATAAAAAATGACCAGTTGGAACTAGGATGAACTATGGTTCAATCAGTCTCAAATTGGAAAGAAATATGTGGTTTTATCTTTCTGCGTGTAAAAGTAATCCAAGCGTGTAAAGCGTGTGATTTGGCCATACACACACGGTTTGGGCCAAATGCATGCGTCACGCATTAGATACACTGTGCGTTTGCTGCATTCATATGTGTGTACACTCTTCTGTATTAATTCGCTGCTGTAAGGAAGCTTGCCAAATATATAGGAGCTGATCAAACTATAGAATATAATGTAAATAGAAAGAGGTTAAAGGACATATCGCCACCTGCTGCGATAACTGCCTACTCATTATTTTTCTTCTTCTTGTTTTGAGTAAACACAAAAAACATGTATCAAGCATAAAGATAAACATGTTTACTAACCACTTTTTTTGAGGACAAACACCTGGTTTACCGGTGTCACCGGTCAGGGTGGCCACATAATGGATAAAACGTGACTTGGCCAATGTCTTTTTATTGACTGGTGAGCTAAATGTGGCTAACAAGTGAGTTAAACAGTTGTTGTAGCAGGGTGATGATATACTTTTGAGTTTGATTTTTTCTTCCTTTTTTTGATTTCAAAAATGTTTATAACAATATTTTTTCAGTAATGGATTTGGAAAAGTGTACTTTATTTCACAGATTCTGGACTGTACTAGTATCGGCCGATACTGGAACACCCAGTATCGCTTGATACTGGTACAAAGTCAGTGTACCAGTATCGTTCAGTACTGGGACAAATCACTAGTGGTAGCATGTGTACCAGTATCGCTCTATACTGGAACATAATTTTGAATAAAATCATATCAGGATCGAGCGATACTATGGATTTTTTATATTTGCGTACAGTTTTGAGTGGTCTGCCCGCCTATGGAGCAAATAATGGATTCAGATTCAAAGAAACACTACCTATGGGATTTACTAATTTCAAACAATTCATACAGACAATTTTTGGGATCCGATTTTGACCACGCAATGATTAAAATTTGTGCCACTGCAATCGACTTGTGCCACTGCAATCGACTTGTGCCACCGCTATCGACTTGGCTCAAATTTGTCATATTTTGTCATATACATCTATAACATGAGGTCACTGCGCCAGTGGCAGCGCCAGCCTCATAAATATTTTTGGGAAAAAGGGGGACAAGATTGTTTTGGGGGCATGAAAAAAAAAATGATTGTGCACTTTTTTGTGCCATTTTACTCTTAAATTGTCAAATTTGGACCAATACTAACTAATTTGGTATGAAAATGCGCGTGCAAAATTTAGCTGTTTTATGCTGAAATTGTCAACATTTTTTTTTTGGGGGGGGGGGGGGTAAACAAATATTTGTAGTGCCGCCACTGTATATCCCATCGCACATTCGGCTGTATTGCAATTCGAATACTGCTACTACATGTATAATCAAAGCAAACAATTTTCGATCAATTTGCAAGCATGCTGGTGCATGTGTACCAGGCATGAACTCAGCGATCCAACAACATCCGCACTTGACTGCATCGTACTTGTGCATGTTTTTGAGGTGCGTGTTAAAAAATCAAATAGTTGATCGAAAATTATTTGTTTTGATTATACCGCTCTACTTTCCATATATCGACTTGATTTGTGCTCAATAAATTATTTCTAAATCATATATAATGTAATTATTAATCAGTGTTGTTATCTTGTCAACGTACGTAGAAGGCTGTCAGATGTAATAGTATGATGTCCAGCAGACTCCAGCTAAAGTTATATCTTATTATAATCATGATCAGTTATATTTGTTAATAACTAATATGTTTGACAATGTTTATATGTATGAAGGGCAGATGCCACTGTTATATGTTGTGTTCAAATAAAGCAAATCAATAAATGTATTGAATTCAACTTATATATTTGTGACAGCCTCATTTTTCATGGTTTGAATACTGCCTAACATGTCTCATGGTTTGAAAGATCATTTCTGCCAACTTCTCATCGCTAATCGCTTGTGTAAATTCTGCCAAGTTATCATTTCTTCATTCTGCCTATGCTTCAAATGTTAGTTCTGCCTAACTTCTCATTGGTTAAAACGCAAATTTTGCCTAACTTCTCATTGCTTAAAACGCAAATTCTGCCTAACTTCCCATTGCTTAAAATGCAAATTCTGCGTAACCTCACATTGCTTAGGATGCAAATTCTGCCTAACTTCTCATTGCTTAAAACGCAAATTCTGCCTAACATCCAAATGCTTAAAACGCAAATTCTGCCTAACTTTATTTTGCTTAGGATGCAAATTCTGCCTAACTTCACATTGTTTATAAAAGGCAAATTCTGCCGAACTTCTCATTGCTTCAAATGCAAATTCTACCTAACTTCTCATCGCTTAAAACACAAAATGTCTGCCTAACTTTTAATTGTTTGTAACGCAAATTCTGCTAAACTTCTCATTGTTTAAAACACAAATTCTGCCTAACTTCTCATCGCTTCAAATGTTAGTTCTCCCTAACTTCTCATTGATTAGAAATTCTGCCTAACTTCTCATTGCTTAAACACAAATTCTGCCTAACTTCTCATTACTTAAAACACAAATTCTGCCTAACTTCTCATCCCTTCAAATGTTAGTTCTGCCTAACTTCTCATTGCTTAAAACACAAATTCTGCCCAACGTCTCATTGCTTAAAACATAAATTCTGCCTAACTTCTCATCGCTTCAAATGTCATCGCTTCAAACTTCTCATTGTTTAAAAGGCAAATTCTGCCTAACGTTTCATTGTTTAAAAGGCAAATTCTGCCTAACTTCTCATTGCTTAAAACGCAAATTCTGCCTAACTTCTCATTGCTTAAAACGCAAATTCTGCCTAAACTTCTCATTCCTTAAAACGTAAATTCTGCCTAACTTCTCATTGCTTAAAACATAAATTCTGCCTAACTTTTCATCGCTTCAAATGTTAGTTCTCATTCCTTAAAACGAGAAAATTCTGCCTAACGTCTCATTGCTTAAAACATAAATTCTGCCTAACTTCTCATCGCTTCAAATGTTAGTTCTCCCTAACTTCTCATCACTTAAAACACAAATGCTGCCCAACTTCTCATTGCTTAAAACGCAAATTCTGCCTAAACTTCTCATTCCTTAAAACGTAAATTCTCCCTAACTTCTAATCACTTATACACAAATGCTGCCCAACTTCTCATTGCTTGAACCGCAAATTCTGCCTAACTTCTCATTGCTTAAAACGCAAATTCTGCCTAAACGTCTCATTGCTTAAAACATAAATTCTGCCTAACTTCTCATCGCTTTAAATGTTAAATGTTAGTTCTCCCTAACTTCTCATCACTTAAAACACAAATGCTGCCCAACTTCTCATTGCTTGAAACGCAAATTCTGCCTAACTTCTCATTGCTTAAAACGCATATTCTGCCTAAACTTCTCATTCCTTAAAACGTAAATTCTGCCTAACTTCTCATTCCTTATAACGAGAAAATTCTGCCTAACTTCTCATTGCTTAAAACGCAAATTCTGCCTAAACTTCTCATTCCTTAAAACGTAAATTCTGCCTTACTTCTCATTCCTTAAAACGAGAAAATTCTGCCTAACTTCTCATTGCTTAAAACGCAAATTCTGCCTAAACTTCTCATTCCTTAAAACGTTAATTCTGCCTAACTTCTCATTCCTTAAAACGAGAAAATTCTGCCTAACTTCTCATTCCTTAAAACGAGAAAATTCTGCCTAACTTCTCATTGCTTAAAATGTAAATTCTGCCTAATATTCTCATTGCTTAAAATGCAAATTCTGCCTTATAATGGCCTGCGTAACTTCTCATTGCTTCAGTGGCTTCAAACGTTAGTTCTGCCTAACTTCTCATTGATTCAAACGCAAATTGTTCTGCTTAACTTTTCATTGCTTAAAATGCAAATTCTGCCTAACTTCTCATCGCTTCAAATGTTAGTTATGCTTAATTTCTCTTTATTTGAAACGCAAATTCTGCCTAACTTCTCATTCCTTAAACCCAAATTCTGTCTAACTTCTCATCGTTTCAAATGTTACTACTGCCTAACTTCTCATTGCTTCAGGGGGGACTCAAGGAAGTTTTGATTTGATTCATGAATTTTTGTGAGTGCTGTAATTATTGAACTATTAATCAAATGCATATAAAAGTATTCATTTTTGGAAAGAAAATGGATTAGAGAATTCAAATTTGGCGTAAATTTTGACCAACAATGTTGATTTTTGGAGAGAATCACAAAGACACTAACGAAGGCACTAATGAAGGGACGATTTAAAAAAAAAACCTAATCCAACTTTTTAAACAAATTAACACTGCCATCTCTCATACATGCATTTCGCGGTGATTTAAAGCCCCAAATTCAATGAAGTCATAGTTATACAATGCACTTGCGCAAATTTGAGCACCAAGAACCGTGACGTCATTGCAATCGGCTTTAAATCACCGCAAATTTTTAAAAATGGCATGTTGAGAGATTTTCATTTGTTTACTTATAATATAATAAGTATGTTTTGTTCAATATAATTACGCGATTAAGGCTCAATAATTACTTTTCTAACATATAATGGACAATGTTGTGCTTGCCGGACACCTTCTTTAAAGGAATATTCTGCCTAACCTGAACTTCTGATAAAATGTGGTAATTCTGCCTCCACTTTGAAAATCAGAAAAATTTAAATACATATCACATGTACTTTGCTAATATACAGACAGTAGCAAAAAAGTTATACAATCGCAATTTTATTTTTAATCCAATGTTAAAATCATGCGATGTCAAAATATTTTACACTCTGTGTTAAGTTCCGTTTTGGCTGCCAGAATCATCATATTTGCTCTTTTTAACTACTTGCGTTTAAAATTTATGACTAATCTACCAAGCCGTCTAGAAATCGGGCTGGGCCACTTTCACAATATTATACAATCTTGCTTGTATAAATTAAATGGTTAGGGTATCTATCATGCAAGGAACATTAACCCTAACCAGTAAAGCTATGATCGCGGGACCATCCGCACATATGCGGGCTAAAACTTCCTGCCCACATATGCCTGCGGTAGGTGATGTCATCGAGGCAATGCAGCAGCACGTGTGTGATTCAGTTGGGTTAGGGTTAAAGAGAAAATATATTTCTTTTTCAAATAGTTTTATTTCATTTGAATAAGAAATTTATAAAATAAATAAATAATATTTGTAAAGACCTAACCTTCTTTGCAATACTTTTAACCACTTGAAATGAACCTTTGTCTAACAAGAGCGCTCTACTGCTATGTTCCTGGTACGATATTCATCCCAGTGGTTTTACCATTGATTAAACCAAAGTGGCCCAGGTGATTTCATGACTACTTTAGAAAATTGATCATATCTCTGCTTGCCGACCATCGATTGTCATGAAACAAAGCTTATTCGAAAGCTAAGAAAATTCCCCTCGCACGCCATTAAACTCAAAACAAAAATTCTACGGGGGATATTTTTAATGTATTTTTCAAAACTGTATAACTTTTTTTGTAACAGCCTGTATGCTTTATTTAGAAAAAACACCTAATTTTGAGAGGGCTACATAAATTGCTATTAAATTTACTTTATAATAATAATAATATACAGGTCTTATATAGAGCTTTCCACCGTGCAAGCAGAGTCCCAAAGCTCTTTTGGCCGATTGTTATTGCTGTCAGTTATTGGATTCCTTTGGTCGCTACACTTAGGCGGCTACCAACCAACAGTACAGATCCTATCAGCACTACTTTGATTGTGACTCCCTATTAAAAAGTTCCCCAAATATACTGTAAAACACTTTAATTTTGCAGATACTTTATTTCATGAATTTAAAATTACTGCTATTTAGCAGGGCATATAATTTCGAGAATCCGGAAATGTTATCGATACTTTTAATACCAAAGTGTCAGTTATGCGTAAGTTTAATTTCACGAATCCACATATCTCTCACAAAATTCGCGAAATTAAAATGAAATGAAGTGATTTTACAGTAGCTTGTGGAGCATTTTGAACCACAATCTGATATGAAAGCGACTTTTCACTGAATATTCAACTGAGTGCAGCTTATTATGGAGCATTTGATGATGATGCCCTGGTGTACTCTCACAAACAAAGACAGATTCTGGTTTCGATGCGCAACTGATCTGGAAATAAGCGGTCAAACAACCCTGGGTCCCCACGGCTATTTTGACCATGTACAGGGATTATTGCAGAGAGAATAATAATAACACAAAGAAATAACCATTTTTTTTACAAAAAATGCAATATTTTTATTGCAGTATCAACATTATGAATAATTCATACAATATACTGAAACATGTAATATGACTAATAAAATATACCGAAACATGTAATATTAATAATTCATGAATAAATCATACAATATACCGAAACATGTAATATTAATAATTCATGAATAAATCATACAATATACCGAAACATGTAATATTAATAATTCATGAATAAATCATACAATATACCGAAACATGTAATATGAATAATTCATGAATAAATCATACAATATACCGAAACATGTAATATTAATAATTCATGAATAAATCATACAATATACCGAAACATGTTATATGAATAATTCATGAATAAATCATACAATATACCGAAACATGTAATATGAATAATTCGTGAATAAATCATACAATATACCGAAACATGTAATATGAATAATTCATGAATAAATCATACAATATACCGAAACATGTAATATTAATAATTCATGAATAAATCATACAATATACCGAAACATGTAATATTAATAATTCATGAATAAATCATACAATATACCGAAACATGTAATATGAATAATTCATGAATAAATCATACAATATACCGAAACATGTAATATGAATAATTCATGAATAAATCATACAATATACCGAAACATGTAATATGAATAATTCATGAATAAATCATACAATATACCGAAACATGTTATATGAATAATTCATGAATAAATCATACAATATACCGAAACATGTAATATGAATAATTCATGAATAAATCATACAATATACCGAAACATGTAATATGAATAATTCATGAATAAATCATACAATATACCGAAACATGTAATATGAATAATTCATGAATAAATCATACAATATACCGAAACATGTAATATGAATAATTCATGAATAAATCATACAATATACCGAAACATGTAATATTAATAATTCATGAATAAATCATACAATATACCGAAACATGTAATATGAATAATGCATGAATAAATCATACAATATACCGAAAAATGTAATATGAATAATTCATGAATAAATCATACAATTTTACGAAACATGTAATATTAATAATTCATGAATAAATCATACAATATACCAAAACATGTAATATGAATAATTCATGAATAAATCATACCATATACCCACCCAATCATGTAAAATTAAAATGGTATCTAATCATGACATAAATACCCATATTTTGACAAATTAACTGAAAAAGACAGAATAACTTAAAAAAATTATTTGATAATTTTTTCTAATATTGATCATCGTAAACAAAGAAAATTTTGCCTAGGATAGTTGTTTTCTTATTTCGAAATAACGCTTATTGACGAAATATTGACAAAAACATCTGAAATATGTAAAAGTTTAGTATTTTGCATACATTATACGGTTAATTGGTAAAATTTTCTCTATAATGTAACAGTAACAGTTAACCATTTTATAGTCTGCATCGTGGGTAATAAGAAGCGCATCTATTATTATGCACAGGAAAATTCAGCGTGGAACGAATGATCGAACAGCTGTCGCAGCATTGAAAAGAGTGAAACTCTGCTTAATTTCCTGCCAAATGACCATGTGCCTTTTCCTGACTCAAACTTACCAAGACAACAATTTTAAATCACCTGGAACTGGAAATGATCGCTTCTGATATTAGTAACTTATGATGGTAATGATAGAATACATACAAAAGTATTCAAATAATAGAGAAATGTGAAATTCAGTTTTTGAAACAAGTGCTGGGTTTACACTGCCTAAGATGAGTTCTTAGATTTTAACTCTTCTCATGAGAATGTTTAAGAATTCATAATTTGATCATTATGAAATGGACCCATGTCATAAAGCTCAACTTAAGGAAAATTCTATAATATATTCTTCTTAACAACAAGAATCATTCTTCGTAAGTCCACTTAAAGGAGGGGTCTCGCAACTTCGCAAGCACAACATTGTTCATTATATGTTAGGAAAATAATCATCGACCCCAACTTGCATAGTTATATAACATCATTTCAGACTTATCACAAAAACGAATAAAACCTGCCATTTCTCAACATGCAATTTTTAAAATTTGCGGCTATCGAAAGTCCCGGTGTCGATAATGTCATGGTTATTGGTGCTCAAATTTGTGCAAGTGCATTGTATAACTATGAATTCATCACCGGGACTTGATATTGGCGCAAATTTTAAAAAGTGCATGTTGAGAGATGGTAGTCTTTATTCATTTTTGTCGTAAGAATGATGATGTTTGGTTCTATATAATTATGCAATTTGGGCTTGAAAATTAATTTTTGAACATAGAATGCTGCATGTTGTGAGATAGAGCATTGCTGTCAGAGCCAACATTACTCTATATCGATATCTTTGTCCGTAGTATGTGTGTTTGCTAGACCTATGGGTAGTCACAAATATGACGGGCTTATAACCATACCATACACTAAAACTTACATAATCAATACAAATATAGCATGCTTTTGTCAAGTTTCTCAAACATGATTCACGTTCCAAAACCTCAAAACAAAACTGGTTTCCTATGTATCCATTTCGCGCATTATCAAGCTAGGTTTGTCATATGGAGAGGGGGGGGGGGGGGGGGGGGGGGGGGGCAAAAAATAAAAGTGAGCCAACAAGGACTTCACCAGGCTGTCAACTTTTGAGAATTGCATATTAGTCAGAAACTTGCCGCCGCGAAAAATTGAGCTTGATAAACCGACAGTGCCAATCTCAACTGATGTCGGTTGATAACATAGTAGTTTTTACGGTAGTAGGTCTACGACCAAATCTGAATAATTGAATATTAATTTATCAATGTATTATAAGGTGCCAATGCCCTTGATAATTTGTTTAACACTTTCTATGTGAAATTGTGTGAATAAATCGTCTTGGTATGGAGCCGAGATGCTCTTATCATACTTTTGTGTCCCACTGCGTATATCAATTTCCGATGTCTACAGGTAATGTAGCATTAGAACTGAACAATAGGAATAAGTAGAAAACTTAAAAATGTGATATGATCTGTCTTCAGACTCAATTTTCTTGACCGCATCACATATATCTGCATTAATCAATCAATCCACAACCTGCAATCATTTATCTGATTGGTTAAAGCAAACATGGGCAGGTGATGAACAAAGTATTTGATTCATTAGGGAGGCATCTAACTGTGTCTGACCATTTTCTCTGCATCGGTGGAATGCATCAATGCATAATGTGCACAGGGTGCATAAGTACCACTCCATGGCAACTGATTAGCCTGGCACAAGATCACACTGTGCAATATTGTAGCATTGCACAGGGCCAAAATGAATGAAATCGCTGCTTTATCAAGTGTTTAAGAATCATCTACGAATGGGCATGGTTAAGTTATAAATATTTAGCTCCCGTAAAATGTCCCATGCTGATGTAGAATGAAAGTGCATAACCAATACATAAATAAATACCAAGCTGCATATTTGTGTTTGTATTCCACTTACACATCTGTGCATTGTATGTGGTATCATGTGAAATCCATGTGATTTCCATGTGAAACCCATGTGCTATCTATGTAAAACCCACATATTCTCTAAGTAAACCCCACATGGTACCCATGTGCGACGTACCATGTGTGACTCTGTGGAATCCTTTTGAAACCCACGAGTTATCCATGTGAAACCCATGGGGTATCCACTAGAAACCCATGTGGTATCCATGTGAAACCCATAGGGGAATCCACTAGAAACCCATGAGTTATCCATGTGAAACCCATGGGGTATCCACTAGAAACCCATGAGTTATCCATGTGAAACCCATGGGGTATCCACTAGAAACCCATGAGTTATCCATGTGAAACCCATGAGTTATCCATGTGAAACCCACGGGGTATCCACTAGAAACCCATGTGGTATCCATGTGAAACCCACATGCATGTAGTATTCATGTGACATCCACGTGGTCACAAAAGTGTAATCCTTGTCCAGCCATATCTCCGAATGGCAACATGAGATCCTCTACATGTTTTGTTGGAGTAATCACATGCACGGTGTTCTTCAAATGTCAGTACAAGACAAGATACAAAAGTTTAAAAAATAAAAATAATTCTTAGCAGCTACTGTTATGTCCTTTCCTTTTTGGCAGGTTTTCCATTATTAGATATTCCATTGTCGCCATTTCCGCTGGAAAAAAAGAAACAAAACAAAACAATTCTTACTTGAAACTGCATCGTAGGGACAACTGTAAAAACCCTACTATATACTTTGATTATAATATTTAATATTTTCTTGCAGGGTATTGCACTCTTAAACATGATTGCTTATTCTTTCTATGTATTCCCTAGCATTTTCTTTCACATTGTATATGTTCACGGCTAAAATGATATAGGTTTTCCTGTCCAACGAAGAATCGTAGTTTGAAAGTGCATCCCTATCTCTGTTATACATGTGTATATTGTGTGCATCTTTCCAACACTATCACCATTTGTAGCAATCATTTGTTTTAGTGCTTGACCACTTGCTTGACAATGCATGAGATCTTATCTCCATCTACAAAAATAGTCCTAGGTCACAAGGCAAGCGGGGTCTTAGGCTTCCTGGTCGGTTGGCTCCAAAATTGGGGCGTTACAAGACAAGACAAGACATGTGCCACATTTGCCACTATTTTGTAATCAAAAGAACAACTCCGCTGTTTATTCAATGAAGTGTTCCATCGACAACTACAGTATAGAGGACCCACATAGAGACGCTCTATTGATTCTAAGTACAAACTAGTGGTGATTTTGGCAGATTCAGTTTGAGAGCTCCTCACATTCTCAAGCAAGTGGCTGAGCACTGAAATTGCTGTGATTGCTACAAATCTGGTATAATTGAAAAGATCAACACACCAGCTTTCCATTTATATGCAACACAATGAAGATATCACAAAATATATGAAATATAGCCAATTGAAGAACATTTCCTAACGTTTATAAAATTGGGCAAAATCCTCTAATATGACTCTCATCGAGAATAAAGGATACAGCAGCAATTATTTTACAATTGAATTACTGATTGCTAACTGCCTTATTTGAAATTCTGCCTCACAGAATTGTTTGAGGATATTATGCACATTTGATTGCAATTACTCACTTATCATTTTGTTCTTGCATAGGTTTTGGGTAGAGTTGTGCGATGAAGCTACCGGCATTCTCGGCTCGGCCGGCAAATTCTATGTGCTTCTTGGAGTGGACGGTGTTCACACGGTTTGACCATAATGACAGCAGTGACTGGGGTCCTGTAAAAATGATTTCAACAATTACAAAATCAAAAAAAATACACAAAATGTTTACAGCATGTGTCACTAATCGGTTTAGATATCCCATGATGAGTGGTATAGCTGTGGGGACCTACAATATTGGTCATAATTAGTTGAAACACCTTGGTAATTACTCTTTAATATGTTCCTGTTTCCACAAAATATGCACTTTTGAAAAAATAGCTGTTTTTGACCTGGATAACTCGCCCACCCCACTGGGAAATGTTGACCCATTCCAGTATCACATACATTATGTTTCAACATGAACCAGGGGGAGAGGGGGAGTTTTTTACTAACATACGCAAAAGCGGTCCAACAATTTCTGTCCAAGATTGTAGGACGCATGAGCACCAGGGGGCACTTGTTAGAATGGTGTCAACATATAATTATAAGAAAAAGTGGGAAAAGGAAGAAGAAGAAATAAAAAAAGGTTTATTTTTTTAAATGTATTTATGCAAATCATTTTTAATCAAATGTTTTTAATTTAATATTTCAATTCCTCATATTTGTGTAGGAGTGCCAGACTCATGGGATAAATGTAGCATTTTTCCCAATACATGACTATGTTATATGACACCTGCCATCATGAAATGAGGGTAAAGTCGGAAAGTTTAATTTTGAGGTTTGTCCAGATTCAGAATGCTCAGAAAACAAGCTTTAAAATGATATGCAAATTGTCATAATTTCTCAATATTTTCCTGGTCAAAAATTGAAAAATGCCTTTGTTTCCTATTGATTTTTGCCATTGGACCATATCTCCTAATGCACACTGGCGACTTAACGCGCATTTTGTGGTGACAGGTCTTACCTCTGCCATGCTTAGATATTGCATCTGTGACTGATATCCTTTGTTTCTTTATGGGTGGCTGTTCAACACCATTCCTTGACGACCTACTAGTAAATTCAACACCCACTTTGGCTAAGGTTGGACTTCTGAAATATTAAAATATATCAAAACCATTGAGTTACACAGTTAACTTTTCAGGCCTTATGCTGGTTCCCTGCATCAACGGGCTCCACACAACTTATCCACAGATACAGGTATGCACAAATCATGTCCTGACAATGCATTCGGTATTCGATGCGTCACCTCAACTACAACTTGTGTTGAACATTATTTCGGGTATGTGATAACAGAGCGACAACGTAATGTGGTGCAGAGTCGATTCTCGCAAGTAATGGAGAAGCCTATACCTGCACCTATGGATAAGTTGGCGTGGGGATCCAGGGTGCAGGGAACCAGCATAATCAGGCCTGTACTATCCAATAGTATTAATAATAATCTCCAAGCACCACTGGTAGCGCAATACAAGAGTAAAAAGAGTATCATGTAAACATTTTTATCTCATCAAATTTAAACTACTTGTTAATACTTTATTAAGATAATATGTATACAATATTTGTCTAATGCAGTGGGTGTGGTCTGATATGGTAATTACTTTATTCAGTTATTTCAATTGACCCCTGAACAATGTCTCGCCATCCATTGTGAGGCTGTTATGATGGCAATTACGTCACCAGTAACCTGTTTGCATAAATTTTACAAAAAGGGGTAATCTATTTTGTATTAAAATATTATGATCACTTTCCCCAGTTACTTTCGCTTAAACTGTTGTTATCTGAAGGGTAAAAAATGCATTAGGAAGAGAATAAAAGATGGACATTTTATTTGGTTACCGGTGTGATCCGGATGGGCTGGTCCATATTTTCATTATTTCCATCTGTTATTCTGTAAGTAATGTACATATCAGGCAGCTGTGGACATCCATGTTTTGATGGTAAAATGTGACCCAACATGAGTAAATGAGGTACAATGCGGCAGTAGCTAATTTGATTTAAGAGCACACATGTGGGACACGGTCAAAATAAGGTCTTATTTCTGATTTGTGATACATCTTCTATATATCTAATCAAAGACTCAAATTCATGAAAATAAAGAGTTAAACAAAATTTTGAGGTATTACATTTTCATTTACTCCATTGATTTGTTAACAAAACCAAAACTTTAAATACCCATAACTTGACCATATATATTTGATGTTTTGAGACAAAGTGATTTTCAATCATCTGTAACTTTGGTTTCGCATGGGATATATCATTGACTTTGGTACCAAAATATCCCTTAACTTATACATAATATCATGATATAATTAACTCAACATTCATATTTACCTCATTTACTCGTGTTAGGTCACAATTGCGTGTTTATTCCTTATGCACCAGTAATAAAAAATTCACCCAAACCATCCCACTCCCATCATCATCATCATACCTATCTGCTGTGGACCGCACAGACAAATCTTGCGGCATCATTTCTGGTTCCGGTTTGACCGCAACTTTGTCTGCTGCCCTCTTTGTCGATCCCCTGTCATCTAACGCCGGTTTACGGCAATCCAGGAGACACTCTAGAATCTGCTGATGGGCATCTGACGTGCTGCTGGCGGCGCGCACTAATACCTCCAACTCTGACCACATCTGTCTGTACTGCTCATCCCTGTTGATTGATAAGGGAATGGAAAACACATTAGGCTAAGTAAAAAAGGGCATTGTGCCACATAGCGAGTCCTTAATCAGAGAAATCATCATTATCATCATAAACTGTTGTCCTTGAACAGAACAGTGGAAGCAGCCGACACAAATTTATACCATGTAGCTTTATTCATCATGAGTCGTGGAATATCACGTTGGTCAAGTCATTTGACCGTTGCAATGCTGTTAGGATAATAAATGTTAATTCTCCTTCCACAATTTGAAAAGCCATAACCAGGAATGAGAGAAATAACTATCCTAAAGGCAATTATTGTTATCGATACCCATTGAAACAGACGGTAATTAATTATATATTGAAATGATTTTGCACAAAGCATGCACACACCTACCGACACATACATGAAGGGAAGGATGCTGCCATAAGATCTTCCCTTGGGACAACTTAAAAATGATTAGGCAATGAAAACAGAAAATATTGTTTTGTGGATTGACAGTCGTTTGTGTCTCTGCATACTCCATCAATATTTATAACAGGCATTCTCAAATAGTTTTTGTGAAGTGCCACTTCCCGAATTGAAAAGTGGTAAAGTGCCACAGTCCTTGCGAGGAAGCGACCAAGCCCCTAACGGATTTTAGGTTTTAAGCTACTATTCCTAAGGTGTGGGTCAATAGGTATTATGTGGGTTATTTAGGGTCAAATATGGGTCATCTAAGGTCCTGTTTTGGACTTGGGAAATGTCTAACAAATATTTAAAACAATTTTTTATTATTTTAAAACCGTAAGTGCGTTCACACGCCACTTAGAACCCTGCCAACTTGTGGCGCGCTGCTATTTGCAGATGCAGGATTCATAATATGTATATAGTTTGTGCCTTTTCCTTCTTGTTCATGTGTTTCAATTTGATCTGAATCCAAGAAACACATCATGTATCCTTACCAGGCCTCACATTACAAATCTGTGAGGGCACTTATTTCAAGGCCAGTGCACAAGGGCACCAGAGGCCACTACTATATGCTAAAGAATGCTTTGAAATTGAGGGCCCCCAAGGCCAAGTCAAAGGCATGGAGGCCATGGCCTCGGTGGTCTTCCTGTAATTTGAGGCCTGATCCTTACTTCTTTGGTCCTTTTCCTCTGAACCCTATAGAGGGCACCGGTAGTGATTCGTTCCTAGATTCCATGGCGACCAGGTGGTATATGGCTTTCTTACAGTCAAGTAATTCCTCCTCGTCTAACGTTGCTTTGGTTACCAAGGACTGCAATGGATCGATTTGCTGTGATTAAGAAAAGAAAGAAATATGAATAGCGATTGATGGTTGAAGGTTATAACCTACAGTTGTAAATGTAGTTTTGATGTAAAGTTAAGATGGCTTCAATTTTGTATAACTCCTAGAATTTTAGGAGTAAACTCATTTTTAGAGAAAATAGGGGAAGAAAGATTCAGATGTTTGCACATTTAACAAAGATAAAGGGAAATGATAGTGCATATATTCTGTGAGCCCCAAATACTTTGAACCTTTGGGGAAATGTTATTACATGGAACAAAGAAAAGGTGAACCTAACTATCATTTTGGATAAGCAGGTTTAGATTTCTAACCTCAAGATGAGTACTCTAAACCTAATACTCTTATTATGCCGTTTCTATATTTATAAGACAAAAATAGAGGAAGGTCAACCATCATTCCCCTTATTTAGGAAAAAGGTAAAGCTATATTATTGTAACGCCTGAGCCTTTACTGCCCTCACCTGATTGTTACTCTTAAATCTTATACATTGTTTAATGTTTACAAATGATTATGCTGACGGACGAGTTGACTTGTGCCAATTTATCTTCGACCTACTGCTATGTTACTCTGGGCTGACATACTGCACGTTGGGATTAATCTCATATGTTTCGATCTTTTATTCTTTTTATCTTGAAATTAGCGCTATTTGCAATCTAAATTGTCCTATATGTTTCCCCTCTAGTGCTGTCTGACCTGTTCTTATTGTACGCAATAGCGGCATAGAAGTGGCTATATTGGAGGCCTGGATGGGCGACGCATTTTCGCGTAAGCATCGCCAGTGACGACTCGCGTCGACTTGCGTGTGTGGCGCCCTTTTGGTTGACGCATATGGCGACGGATGCGAGCATTCTTGGTTTACCTTTTGTTATGATCAGACGTGTTTTATTTTACGGGTAACAAAGCCGACTGATTAGGACTATGACCATTCAGTTTAGCGGCCGTCTCTGTATTTTTAGGATTTCATTATACATGTTTGATTGGATTAAACTTTGATTTACTTGTTGCCGCCGTGCATAAGAACTTTATCTTTTGGTTTGCATGTTGCCTGTATGTTGTCTGTATTTGTTTCGTCTAGTTCATCTCTTGATTTAGCCACCGTAAACAAGCTACACTCTACCTAGCAATTTGTTACATTATGATACCGAAAAAAACATTTTCATGAAAAATGAGAACAGTGAAATTTTTTTTAAAAAAAAGGGATTCATTAACACCACTATGTGATATGTAGTAAAACAAATGACACTGTTGGGGGAGGGGTGATGCAGTCACGAATTCCCTCCCCCCACCACCCCCAGTCAGCTCAAGACAATCGAAAATGTTGACTTTAATTGTCAAAATTACTTAAAATTAGCTTGAAATTGGTCTAAATCTCTAATTTAGAACAAATTTAGCTAATTCCAGGCAATTTTTAATATAAAAGTCAACATTTTTTAGCTTTCTTTAAAAAGTGCTGTCATCAAATAAATTGATAAAACAACTACTTTTACTTACTATTGTACTCAATTTAATGGCATCTTATGCCCTCAGGACTGTTCCTTATCAAAACAAAATGTATTTCAAAATGCTCCAAAGTTGTGTTTTAATCTTCTACATCAGTGGTTCTCAACTATATTTCCTGGCGGGCCATGGAGGGCTAAAGGAAGTTCAAAATTATATGGTTGAGGGCCAAATAAACACCACTTTCTGAGCTTTTCCTATACATTTCTATATATTTTAGAGGTGATCAAAGGGCCAGACTAAACTGGTTGGCGGACCAAATTTGGCCTGTAGATTTGGCCAGTAGGCAACCTACTGAGAACCCCTGTTCTTCATGTTGCTATTTTTTGTACTTACTGAGGGCATGTTAAATATGATGGTATCACTGATGCCCATAGGCCAATGTCTTGTCATCCTCTCTAGTTGACTCTTGGCTGTGGTGATATAGAAAACAACGGATTGAATATTTAAATATAAATGTGTAAACATCTAACTATCCCAATGTTGGTGGCAACTGCAGTAAGCTGGAAAGATGGACTTCAAGGTGGATGTTCCGATCACTTAAGCTTTTTTGGAAAAAGTGTACTTAAGGTCTCAGATTCTGGACTGTACTAGTATCGTCCCATACTTGTACAAAGTCAGTGTTCCAGTATCGGCCGATACTGGCAATCTTTATGTTCCAGTATTGAACGATACTGGTTACCAGTATCTGGGATCTAAAATACTCTTTTTATTTATTTATTGCCCATCAAGACATTTTGATATCAGAAGAATACACATATTTTTCTCATAATATCTGTAAAATGTTTGGTGCAAGATATGTTCCATTTTGACGTTATAGGCCAAATGCATTGAATTAATGCCAAAGGTGGTTAACTACCAGGGCAGTTTGCGTACAACTCAATAGGAAAAATTAATGTCTATCTTGTTTTTCTACAATAAGAATCATTGGAGTTATGCAACTCAAACTTTGGAATACGACTATATTAAGGATGACCCTTTATGTATAATAGAAAACATGAAGTTCAATATCTGACCAGAAATTGGAACGCCTACATTAAACAGGAAAATCAACAGGAAAATCAATGTCAACCTGGGTCTGGTAATTGAGCAGCAACAATTTCCTTAACAATTTCCATGCGGCAGATGTCTGCAGACGACATTCCAAAATGTCACAAAATGTTTCAAAAATGTCACAATTATTGAATTACATCACCATAAGAAATGCATTGAAATAAGTACAAACATGCCTAGTATCAGTCTACATGCTGCTATGCCTAGAATTGGTTCAGTAATCCTTGAGATAGACTTTGAAAGTTGGGAAAGGTTTCTGTTAAATTGGTTTTATATATGGTAAAACTAATAGCCGCGTGGAAAGTGTTAAGGTGTACACATCCTAAAACAGGTGATTCCATCTCAAACCCAGTCAAGAAGCGGTCACTACATGGCCATGGAATTTCACTTTATACACTAGATTTGCCATAGTGACATTTATATTTTAGATAGGAACCCTGCACTCTGTTCAAACTAATGAATGAATGTGACCTTAGCGTGTGTTCCAGTGATAGTGCGTGTGTTCCAGTGATGGAGCGTGTGTTCCAGTGATAGATGCAGCATTTATGCTCCAGTACCTGTATTCATCTTAGATTGCATGAGTACATATGGGAATGTTATGAATTGCAGCTCGCCCTTTACAGGTACGGCTGGGTCATACAGCGTGTCCCAAAAAACTGGGTTCAAAGGTTTGCGAGCTTATAACGAAATAAGTAGGAATCATGGATAGTTTATAATTAAGGATATCAAACAAAATATACCCGACCTTAATTGGGTGAATTCGGAGACCAATCTAAAGTAAAATTTTTGAAATACAAAGATTTGAATAGAGCGTGGTCAGAACCCATTTGTCCTGATTTAAGGAATAAACCATCCATGCGTTGCATGAAACTGTGCGCTATGTGCAGTATTCCCGGCATGGGGTTTATTCTCCGAAAGAACTTAACAATATTAAACTCGGACTATAACAAAGAACTTTTTTTTAATGTTTATGCGAATAATGAACTTGTATTATTGCAATATGACCAAGATAATTTTGTTTACTGCCCAAGTTTTTGTTAAGAATGAATGCAAAGGCAAAACTTGGATGAAGTCACAACAATATGCAATTGCAACACATCGAGGTGATCCTTGAAAAGTGGGATAAATGGGTTTTGACCACGCTCTATTAAAATCTTTGTATTTCAAACAATTTATATTGGATTAATTACAGAGTTTAACCAATAAAGGTCAAGTATATTTTGTTTTATATCCTTAAATATAACCTATCCATGTGTTCAACTTTTTTAGTTATAAGCTCGCAAACTTTTGAACCCAGTTTTTTGGGACACGCAGTATAGATGACACAGGTCAGTCTGAAGAACGTGGCCCAATAACAACACTTTTCCTCCACCCTAATTTGACTCCCACCATGAATCCCCATCTCACCTCTCTCTATTGGCTCTTCTTCATCCGTCTCCTCCATCTCCGGACACGGCGCCAGTCGATTCTCCCGCATAAACTCTCCAAAGTCCACAATCCTGTAATCGGTCACCCTCCCTCCGCAACCCTCGCTGATGGAAGGAGGGTCTTCCAGCTGTGACCTTACTGTGGAGAGACTGTGCAGGAAGATCTCCCCGCCGTGACTAGCCAGCATGTGTGAGGTGACTTTGTTGCCCAGCTTGCGTGGTTGCTCCAGCATGACTTGTCTGCCGTTGAGGAGGAAGTTGGTAAGGCACAATGACGGCCTGCTGTTTACCTGTGGGGTAGAGAAGGACAAAATAAAGTGGTCGGTTTGTTTGAGGCTGAATCTGTACAGAGATTAAATTAAGATGGCCATTTGAGGCTTTAAATAAAAACGTGCAAATACATTCCTTTTTGTATGTAAGGAAGCTCAAAATCGCTAAAATAAAAACAAGCAAACTTGTTCAAAATGTGCAAAGCGCAAAATGTCCACGCGCGAAAATGTCCACTTTTACAGTACCGGATAATGTTGTACTCCTATGTGATAACTTTGAAGCCTCATGATCGAAGAAGAATGCCAGTCTTGGCATGGAAAAAGAATAACAACCCTATCCAGCTTGAGGCGACACAGAGTGTAAATATTTCACAAAATGAATAAATGCATTTACATAAGAACTGCAATAACACCAAATATTTCCCATGAGTACAAAAACAAAATGGCATCTGGGAATATTCCCTTGTTTATGTCTATGGTCTCTAATACTTACGTCACCAGGTGAAACTCTGTGTGATCCGGTGCAGTACAATAATTCTGTTAAAAATCAATAGGTAAACATAACAAATTGAATTATAAACAAATGTATCCATGTACACACAAACAAGGTAATGTGAAGAGATTTATGTTGTCATATTTTCTCATTAGGCACATTCATGCCCAAGTATTTGTTAACCCAAACTCCCCGGGCATGTTTTTTGAGGAATGAAACTATCATGGGAGAAAAACTGGTCAAATTTGAGTGGGTGGGGGGGGGGGAATCTGGCTGTGCCGACGCTGGGGATTGAACCCGTGTCACCCGCATAAAAGTCCGGCACCTACCTGATCACGACATGGGGTACAGCTCAAAAAAACTTTTTATTTGTCATATGATAGCCTGCCTGGTCGTACCACAAGGCTGGGGAAGTGCTGCCAGGACCTAGCAGTGTGTTGAGTTGAGTTGTAGTGTTGAGGAAGGCTAGGGATAAGGGACATTTTGTTGGTGCATACGTTCGAGGACGCCCATGCTTTGGCTTCTGGTGTCTCACAGTTCAAATTTGAAAATCTAGGATATACGCATCACCCTTCTTCAACTCAATAACCTTTCACTAGGAACAGCCAAAGTCCGGAAAACACCAGTTTCCGTCCAGAAATGGCGAGAATTGGCCAGAAATGGCCAGAATTAGCCAGAATTGGCCAGAAGCACTTGACTCTCCTGGACAATTCTGGCCATTTCTGGACGATTCTGGCCATTTCCGGACTATCCTGGCCATTTCCGGACTATCCTGGCCATTTCTGGCCAATTCTGGCCGTTTCTGGCCAATTCTGGACTAGATTGAGCTCAGAAATCTTTTGATTAACTTCAGCAGGAGACAGACTGTCTGCTTGGTAAACACCCAATTAAGTTCTATTGTCAAAGATGGTCATAAAGTTTCTGGCCCAGACATAGCCTTTGTATTGCTGGTAATAAAATCTTCCTGGCAGAAGAAAATAATATTGATTGGATATGGTCACGGCTGGTGCACATGAAAATGTAGAAAAATTGTAGTTCATTTCATTTTACTTGTACATAGCTTCTAAGATATAACTTCTAGTTTTCATTCATTATAGCTATAAGTAACCAGAGGGGTGGGGCCTATACATTGATAAATAAACAATGAAGATGGTAAAGTCTTGTCTGTTCACTTTTATTTCTGTTACACAGGCGCGGATCCAGAATTTCTTTGGGGGGGGGGGGGGGGGAGGGCCCAAAAATTGAAATTGTGCTGGTACCACCAAAGCTGTGCACAGCACAGTTCTCCGAGCTATGCTCGGACAGGGGGAGTCTGAGGGAAATGTGCCCCCTCCGAAGTAGATTTTTTTTTCAATTTTCGAACTATCTGGTGTATACTTTTGAGCAATATTTTATCGAAAAGCCACCTCTAAATTTCCAATAAATATTTTGTTTTTATCAATGCAAGAAAGAAGTTAAGCATAATACTAATATTTTCTTGATTTAAGTATAGATTTTTTAAAAACTCGAACAGGGGGGGGGGGGGGGGGGGGGGGGGGGGGGATCTAAATTGGATTTTTTTCCCTTCAATTTTCAAACCCATTTGGTGCCATTTGGTTTGTACTTTTGAGCAATACTTTATTGTAAAGCAATCACTTTATTTCCGATTAATTTTGGCTTTTTATTCTGGCCTATGCCAGAAAGAAGTTAAACTATATAGTTACAATGTACCTCCAAAGTATCAGATTTCTCGTCAACGTATGTACATGTATGTATCCCGACCAACTTCCAATAAACTTCAAACGTTCTTACTAGTGTCCATCGCATGCCTACCCTCCCGCCTTGTTGTACCTCCTCCTCCGCCACCCTTTTCTTTTTGCTTTTTCGTTTGTCCCCTCTTCTTCCTCTCTATTTCCCTTTTTTTTTGGTGGAGGTGGGGGGGGGGGGGGGGGGGGGGAAGGCCATCCTGCTTTTACACCCCCCCCCCCCCCATGAAATACCTAGCTATGAAACTGATCCTTACATGTAGTTAAAACCAGGCTTCAAATTTCAAATTAAGTTCCACTTCAGAAGAATATGTGGAAGGTCTTTTATGTGGCAGTGTAAAACCATTATATTACCTTAATATAGATAAATATCACATTCTGAGCTCTCAATAATTCTCACTTGGACACACATTTGAAAATCAACCTTGATCACTTTTGAAGGAGTAAAGTACTCCAAAGGAGGTAGTGATACTTGGAATAGAAATGGGCATGGGGATGTACCAAATATATGGGTAATAAAATTAGCCATTTGGATTTCCAATTACCTACTTTTTGATCAAATCTGAAGTCCATTGTCAGGGTTTCTCAGAGTTCTACCCTATATAATGTCAGAAATCAAGTTTTTCATGCCAAATTGTAAAACTTGTGTAACACTGTCAAATTATAATTGAAACTGGGTCAACTGGTATTGCTATGGCTGGGCTACCTGTTTCCACGAAAAATATGATCTTCCTGGGTATAGCACCCCTACCCAACTCTAGTTTCCATCCTTACCCTCCCCTGGGGTCAGGACAAATAAACAACCTTTAGTTCGGTCCGTTACTTTCATGGTTTGGTTGATGCCTCCTTGCAGCAACAGTGAATGAATATAATAGAGGGATGCAGGCACAGATGAAAACAACAAGCGAAATGTGCCTATAAATATTTCTCGCCAATTTGGCACTGCCATAGTGATCTATTTATTTCCATAAGATATGTTTGGCATAAGTGCCAAGTTCAACTTTACCCATACACCACACCCTTTTAATAGTACTATAACAGCACTTAAGTACTAATAGGGTCATTGGTACACGGTTTGAAAAAGTGAGTAATTTGATTGAATGCACTGACAGATAATCCACTTCAACTATCAAGTATCAATAAAGATTCACAAAAGAGCAGTATACTTCAAGTTGAAGTAGCTATTGATTAAATATACTAATTCCAAGGTTCATTTTCACCCATATATTAGACAATTATCTCCTCCACTTCCTCAACCACCCTGACTAATCATGCTTTAACAAGCTGTATTAATTAAATAAAAAGGGATGGAATTGTTTCCCTCTTCGTTAAATTGCCGTTAAAATAAGCCCAAACACAAGTCAATCTCATAGGGTTACATAAATACAAATTCTGTAAGTCCTTCTCCAAGCGTGCATGGAAGGCACGATTAGAGACGAAATGCGCAAACAATGACGATTGAATTATATCTGTTAATCATGTATAGTGCCATTTTCCACGTGTGCCTGACATAATTTCAGATCAGTTTTGTACGATTGACTTTGTGTCTGTATATAATATGTAATCTATCTCATGGTAAAACTTTGTAATTTGTGTATTAATTGTGTATTAATCTTGTGATTTTCTGTATATGAACGCACCGTCGGGTAGACGGGTGCCGCTGTTTTAAAAGCGTATGTTCAAATAAATAAATAAAATAAAATAATAACATCCTAGGGTCTCAAATCCTCTAAATACAATTGAATGTGTTAGACCAGGGGTGGGCAACCTTTTTGAATGAATGGGCCAGATATAAGGAGTTACAAATTGACTGGGCCGCACCTAACCCGGGGCCGGGACTGCAATTGATAAGTGCATAAGTTTGAGTCAGGAAAGGCATATTGTAATTTGGCGGGAAATTAAGTGAAGTTTCACCCTTTTCAGTTTCCACATTCAATTCGCTTTCTATAAATATATACTTTAACACTTTTATTAACTTTTTTCAAACTTAGAAGGAAACAATTGAGAATCAAAAGTGCAACTGTTGACACTTCCCTTAACTCTTTGCAATAATAGATTTACAGGTGTAAACCAATTAGGCTCACTCACTCCAACCAGCTATAGAGTACTAATCAATAATTCATTCAATAAGTAGATTGATTGGTTAATTAAGTGCTGGGATGATAGGCTTTCTTATGCTCTCTTTAATCTTGGAAATTAATGAATGATACACTGAATGGAGGACATTGATACTATTTGATACTATTTGATAATAAGGGCAAGGCATATTACACACATTTTGTGTAGTGCCTTGATAAGGGTAAGGGTACCATACTTGAATTGAATTTGAAAGCCTATTAAAATTGATTATTTTTACTGTTTCACTGCCCGTATCCAAAATATTCAATGTTTTTAAATTTAGGACTTTCATTTCCTATCTTCTGACGTTGATATCACTATTACATATGATAAAGTATTAACAAAGAACAATTAAAAAAGAAAATTGAAGTGGACTCAAAAAAGTCACCTCGCCCGTTTATTGAAACCTGAAACAATAAATTTAGAATGAAGACTGACTGATCTTCGTTAGCGTGAAAAAATGGTTTGTTTATTGATCATTATTTGACTTTTTTTAAGGAGAATTACTCCGTAAAATAACACTTGTATTAAAAAAATATCATGTAATTCATTCATTATGTATGAATCCTTTAGGCCCCCCCAAAAAAATTTTTGTCTGAAAGCTTGCGCATGCATCAAAAGCGGATTTTTTCTTCCATTTTTTACATTTTTTTTATTTGTGTGTCAATTTTTATTCTTACTACTTGAAACCGTTGACACTTTCTTATTTTTTTTCTTTCTATTTGAAATTAATATTGTGATATAGTTGTGGAATGGAAGGACAATAAAGATAAAAAACAGTAGTAAAACAATGTATAGTCATTCAATTTTTTTTCTCCATGCATTTCAGACGCGGTATCTTCGGCATTTCACACGCGCAAGCTTTGAGACAAACCTCAACATTTATATATAAATATTTTGATCAGATTCTGTCTAATGTGGAAAAATCGCAATTCTCAGTGTGAGGCTGTTTCATGACCTCTGTCGTCAAATGCAATGATTTCTGCGTGGAGAGAAAATAGAGTAGGTGTGCATGACCTACTGGAATCAATTTGGATTGACCTACACAGGGGTTATTATAATCAATAATAACAATTTTAACAATGTAATAATACTAAATAATAATCAATAAGCTCACTTAATGTGCAATTTATCTAGAAACAATATCCAATCCAACTCAAGGTGCAAGAAACAGACATCTTATTTGAAAACACAAAATTGTAAATGAAAAAGAGTTACCATAACATTGAATTCTGAAACAGAGAAAACTCAGATATGGTCAGGTTGTCATTGTTATACAAGGATTTTCAAGAAACATCACAAATGATAACTGTTGATCTGAAAATAAGGCATATCTAGTCCGGGATGGGGGTACTCAACTTTTTGCAGTCGGGGTGTGCTGCCCAAGATCTCTAAAAGACAAGCGGTTGGAGACAGCACGATCGACTTCGCCTGTTACTCCAGAGGATTTGTGTGATTATATCGACTTATAGAAAATATAGATTTAGCCCATCGTTAATTTAGGTGAATCAGCTTAGCGCAATTAATTTGCATACAGAGGCCATGACCACAGTTATATTGATTATTGATTGGCCGAAGTATACTTCATGCAATTGTCCCCATATATTTGATAATTTAGTTGTACCTTGTGGGTTGGTAAACTGCTTTATTTATATTTTGTCATATCTGCTATAATCTTATATATATATTTATTATAGGCTTTCTCTAGGCTCAATGGTTTGTTTAATTAAAATTGAATCAGGGAAAATGATTTAATGTTGTAGTTTTTTGTTAAATCACCAATTCAAATTAACTCTTTCTTCTACATCATGATTAATTTGATTGAATTTCTTTCTTCAATTGTCTTGTTTATACTCCTAGTCCTACATCTACATTTTATCCATTAAATTCCAATAGTTACATTCACCTTTCAAGGTGCAAATTTACTTCAATAAAAAGTATGATTTAGGCCACTTAAAACAATAATAGTTTGTAGCCTTCCCTTACTCCATAATTAAAGTCAGTTTGTTTCTTTCTGATAAACCATCATTAAACCTAGGAATTATTAAAAGGTCTCAAACAGGGTTGAAAAAAATAGCAAAACTTAAATTGGGAAGAATTTCATGGGGAATTTCATCCCCCAAAAAGCTAAAATCAACTTTAAACATTTAAATAGGTATATACCCCATACACCCCCTGTAACCATAAAAGTAGTAACTAGCAAAACATCACAGTGCCCAATCTTACTCAAACTGTGTTCACTGACCGTGTCCAATCCAATTAGGAGGATTAAATTCCACCATGAAGTTTTACACAAAGGGATTTCTGGGTGGAGACTGTTTATGACCCTGATACAGACGCACTGTCTGGACTCTGGAGTCTGGAGTAATCCCTTCTGGCCATTTACGGACAATTCTGGCCATTTCGGGCCAATTGTGGACTGTCCTCGCCGTTTCCGGACTAAGGTTTGCATTGATTTCACTCACACTGTCGAGCACTGAAATTTCTTAATTGGTTCTGGCCAATTCTGGCCAATTCTGGCCATTTCTGGCCAATTCTCGCCATTTCTGGACGGAAACTGGTGTTTTCCAGACTTTGGCTGTTCCTAGTGTTTTCATGGTTGAAGCAAATCAAATCATGACAAATATTCAACCAAATTGTAGGCTAAAACTGTCATATGCACATGTAGATCAACAAGTTTCTCCTGCACTAGGTAAGAGGAAGAGATGTTTAATACGTTCAACATACCGACAGATGATGCTCTTGGCTGACACCATTTCAACAGAACACTCTGATTACTGTCTGCTTTTGGTAGAGGAGTCACGCTTGCGTTGCCCCCGCTGGTGGATCCCCCAGCAGCGCCACCGTTGCCGCTGTTATTGGCTGCTTCCACCAGGGCTGCTTGCTGCTGTAAGACTTCCAGCTTGTGGACCTCAACATGGGCACTTTTATGATGTAAGAGATCCACGTCATAGTTGGCTGAACTGCTGGCGTTCTGCTCCTCCTATGAGAATCAATGAAATTCACTTTGGTAAAATATGGGGTTGAACTCTGATCCTACAATGGACACACTTCACATGAGGTTGACCTCCCGTAAAGTAGGCAAGTTCGACCTCACCCCTAAAAACGGTGCAACGGACATCCATGGTTCGCAATACTTCAGCTCGACCTCACGGCTCTGATTGGTTAGCATGCATTTTGTGAATTTTCAAGCATGCGCGCGCAGCTGATCGAAGTACACCGCGTATGGCAGACTGTGGCCAGGAGATTATGTGCCATAGGTCCATTGCCTTGGTGGGAATATAAGTCTCTGATACAGATACACAAATACAAATTGTATTAAGAAGCATCAATATTGAAATTGGTGTGGAGTTTCTGTATCTTATTCTCATGTATAACAATAGGAGAATCTTACTCCTAAAGTAAGTACAAACACGTAGTGTACCTATTGTGTAGAATAAAAAAAATCAACAACAAATTGAAGTAGAGTCTCTTCTCCAATCACACAATAGCTTTATTGGATTTCCAATGACTGTGAGATCAAGGTATTCTAACTGTAACCAGTTCATCTTGTTGGCCAGGAACCAGACCCCTCTAACATTCTGACCTCAGTCCCTTGGGTATCCACACCCTTCCAAAAAATGTTGGTTCAAAATCCCCTAATTTCCCCCCCGCCGAATAGCTAACATAAAGCTCACAACCAAAAATCATAAATATACTTTCATTGGAATTCCGGTGATGACAGTAATGGCAAGATTGTAGTGTTCCAGCCGTAACCGGTCTATCTTGTTGGCCAGGAACCAGCCCCCTCGAACAGTCTGACCTCAGTCTCTTGGGTAGGGTCAACACCCTTTCAACTTTTGGTACAAAATCCTCTAATTTTCCCCCTGCCGAATAGCTAAGATAAAGCTCAAAACCCAAAATCACAAAAATACATTCATTGGACTTCCGGTGATGACAGTAATGGCAAGATCGTAGTGTTCCAGCCGTAACCGGTCTATCTTGTTGGCCAGGAACTGGCCCCACTGACATTCTGACCGCAGGTATTATTGGTTCAACATCCCCTCCTTTTCCCCTGCCGAATAGCTAACATACAGCCTACTACCAAAAATCGCAAATATACATTTATTGGAATCCCAGTGATGACAGTAATGGCAAGATCGTAGTGCAAGTATTGATTCAAACCTATCCCCTTATCCCCACCACCTCAAATACACACCCTACCTTCATCGGAATTCCGGTGATGACAGTGATGGCAAGATCGTAGTGCTCCAACAGTAACCGGTTCATTTTGTTGGCCAGGAACCGGCCCCCTCTGACAGAATGCACCTGACAGACCAGGTTGGGGTTGACCGTGTGGGGTTTCTGATCCTTGATGTGTGCATCGGCATCGACGGGGAAGGTGTTGATGAGGACGCAGTCGCAAAGGTCGATTGGAAGCATACTGTATAGAACAGAATGAAAAAAGGTTGATTAATGTTAGTGCATGGTGCACTGCGTTCTCAATACCCTTTGATAGTTATATCCCCTTGCCAATACAATAAGAACCCTGACACCTTTTTGTCTATGTTTTGTATGGAGCAGAAAGTGTGAAATTACAAACACTAATTTTGACAATCTATCCATATAAATTGTAGAATAGGTACATATTTTGAAGGAAGTGCATTTCTCCAGTATGGGTTTAATTTCAAAATCAAATAATGTCATTTTTTCTTTTAGTGGAAATCTGATGAGTACCAAATTGAGGTATACACAAATGCAGCATGTGTATCACACCAAAGGCAGGAACAGTATCCTGTCTTCCTAAGTAAGCCTTTTTACACTGGCCTGATGATCGATCTTTGGATGCTAAGTGGAGACTAATTCAGCCGTTTTTAAATATGCAAGAAATTTGATCGATCATCGGTCACTGGATTCACACAGGAGAGTGACTCTTTTTCGGCAATCAATCCTCATAGCGACTGCGTCTACAAAAGGACGATCGATCATCCAAAGATCGATTGCCGGGCTAGCGTGAAAAGGTTTAAAAGATACCTCACCTCCTCTTCCCTATCCCTAATCTTTTCTAAGATTAAAGTTGTACATTTGTTGTACTGAACCTGTCTCACCTGTCTGAGCCAGCCGTTGCTTTGTTCTGTTGAATGATAGAATCCCGCACACACTCCTTCAACATTTCTGCATGGGAAGTACTGCATAAGACAAAACAAGTATGAATATGATTACAATTCATCATATCATATGTGATGCGATCTGAGAAAACCCGTCGGATGTCGCAAAATGTGAACTAGGGATTATGGGTAAAATAGAAAAAAAATAAAAAAATAAAAAAATAAAAAAACCTTTTTTCTTTTTTTTAGATATTTTTAAAGACAATTAGTTTCCAGTACTTTCTGTCATCATCTTTCATGAAATTTCACCTTGACAAACTTACTTAAGACACTTTTATTATTAACCTTATAATGTTATTATATTGAATTATGTATCTTTTTTGGCCTGTTTTCATGATTTCTTGTTTTGTAGCTTTTGGTGACATCACAATCATCATTCACTCATAACTTTTTTTTATAGTGATCGTAGAAAAATGATCGAAACAGTTCTGTAATCAGCACAGTTTTAGCTTTTTTATGATATAAATATCTCCAATATGAAAAATGCCACCATGTGGCGGGTTTTCCCAGATCGCATCATATATAAACAAAGCCAATTTATGCGATTGTAATTCTCAGAAAGAAAAGCTGATAAAACTGCAGGGCATGAAGGTTAAAAGTACCAAAAGATTTAGAAGCTCAATTTTTATTGGTTAATTGGATGAACATCTCACTTGTGGAACCAACCATCGACACTGAAAGAAAGTAGACCTCTAAATCCAGTTCATGGTACTGAAAGATTTTAGAAACTTAATTTTGATTGGTTGTTTGGATGAATATTTCAAGTGAGGAACCAACCATAGGCATTGCTTCTGTAGAGTGATGTCAAACATAACATTCCAGTGGTTACAGCTTCTTATTCTAATGTGCTAGCTTATTGGTATGTGCCCATAAAACTCCTGAATCCTGAATAGTCCGGAAAAATCCTGAAAATACATGGATATATTCTGATGTCTCTACAAAGAGGTATATCATTATCAAGGAAGTATAATTTCTATTTCTGAGAGACATAATTTTCTTCAACAATGATTGTGCATGGCAGGGCTCTACACTTTCATACTGTACATCAACTTCCTTTGGTACATGCGATAGACATCATACATCAGGCCTGTGCCACCACATGCTTGCTTGTCAATGCTGAGAATGAAGCTTCCAGTGTGCTAGCGCCCTCATAACATGGTCACATCCTGTGTCTCGGCACGTGCGAGCTGTCAATCCTAGCACTACTCTCTGTTGCTATACATCTCATGCCTTAATTAGAAGGCTCTGCTTTCATGGTTTGAATTTCCTCAATTTTCTCTTCCTGGTTATACCCACTATGTTCTTTATATAGTCTATTTGGCCATCACGAGACAGTGACGTAACTGCGCATTCTACTAAACGCAGCACATAAGGCGTTGGCGTACACACACGAGCGTTGAAATACAGAAAATACATACATGTGCGTAAAAGCTGCGCCTGTTAAGTTACGTCACTGTCTGAAGGAAGCCAAATAGAGTATAGTCTATTTAGAGCCTCTGAACTTCAGAGACCACATATCTGTATATCGAGACAAAATAAAAATCAATTACCTTTTGATACATGTTATACAGACAATACGGCCAGTGTTCCTGATCGTCTCTTCACTATCCTCCATCAGTGCATTCCTCATTTGCTGCTGGACGTCTGTGGGTTCGCTCAACTGTTCCACTGCCGCTGCGAGGCCATGGATGATGCTACATTCACTGCTATCGGCATCTCGGTCAGGGGCACCGATCTTGGCTAGTGAGGAGAGTATCTAACAAGGAAACAATAAATGATAGATGCAGCAATGATAAATTACCAATTGGTCTAAAACTACTTTTGTATAAAGGCCATTTTTTTCTCAAGCCAGTTATAATTCAATCAGTTCAAAATTGGCAAGTCACCTTATCTCCTTATTACGCAACAAGTATCATATGTGTGATGCATGCATATGCCACCATCGCACATGTATGCTTGGATTACTTTTGCACCCGGAGAGATAAAAACCAAATATTCCTCGCCAATTTGGAACTGACTAATCTATAGTTAGGGCCAGGTTTAGCGTTATGGTTAGGAGTTTGGTAAATGGTTTTTAGACCATCTTTTATTGACCAGTGAAATGGTGTCACTGTCAGATCACATAGAAATAAACCATACAATACTCCTTATGATTAGGGGCACAAACCTTTGTCAGTGCACAGCAAAATATCTAGTGAGTCAATAAATAAATAGTATTTATAAGGGGTCCTTTTGGTTCACTCAACAGTTCCTCACATGATGATGATGTTAGGCTACGGATGATGTTGCACTCATTTAGAGGCTGCAGTGAAAAATTTCTTATCCTTCAATGTGCTAGTTCAGTGAACGAGTCCTCATCACAGTTAGGAGGAGCCAGATGTCCCAATGTCCCTAACATTAAGGAGTCAGTCAAGCTTACCTTTGGTATAACTTGGTCTTCTGAATTCCATGATGTGATAGGTCTTGCCTCGGAATCACTAGCTATAAGACTTATCTGACAATGACAAATAATAGTCACAAATAAAGACGTTCAAATATACAGTGACAAAAAAAGGTTTATCCTTCATGTAATTCTTCACCGAATTAGATTCGCACAAAATCTGTGTTAAAGGTAGATGACCCGATCACATTCCGATTTTCAACTTGAAGTTTTCTATTCTACATGAAAGGTCATCCTTAAAAAAGTCGTGTTCCAAAGTTTGAGTTGCATAGCTCTAATGGTTCTTATTTTAGACACACAAGATGCTGTGAACTGTACCCATTGAGTAGTACACAAACTATATCGGTGGTTACCACCAATCGCGGTAATTCGACTTTATTTCATCGATTTCTCCGTAATTATACCGATTTAGGCCGTCAAATTTCAGTATGATGATGAGAAAAATACGAGCTTTCATATGATATGAAAATCTCCGTATGTTTGAAATAATTCTGTGTTACGAAAATGTGATCGGGTCATCTACCTTTAACAAACAATCATAACTTTCAAACGATTTTAAGAAAAATTAAAAAAATCTGATAAAGAAAAAGAAAATTGCCATTAAAAGAAATATGGGTCAGTCAGGCCCGGAGAAACAAGGTTCTTTTCTTCCTTGGCCTAGCCACAATCTAATCATCTACCTTTAAACTGTGTTAAAGGATTAAAGGATTAGACAGCCTTATTCAGTAATAATAGAGGCTTAACACCAGTCTAACAACTCATAAATGAATTACACCAAGGATACACCCCAAAAAAAGCAGAGGAACGTTTAATTAATGAATCTAGTGATGCTAAATGATGTTGTCTTGTTTCTAATCTAGAAACGATACCGTGTCTCAACAATTGAGTAGGAGGGTATTGTTTTGATCAATATATGTTCAACACAAGTCATGAAATGGGCTGAGTGTTGGATCAATTCAAAATGGCATACTTTGTCACTGTCACTACATGTACAATATGGGCCTGGATTGTGATTATGTCATCAACACTCACTACACAATTACTCCATTCACTCCGAAATAAACCGTCATGAATATAGGCCTACAATGTATGTGATGAATATTCTGGTACCATGTCAACTATATTCCATCTGATCCACTACTAAAGGCCAATAATCAAGCCCTCGTCAGGTCTAACCAATCCACTTACATGTTTTCCTGTTGGGTATACATCGTATACAACTCGGCAGTACTCCACGATAGCCTCCACACTACACGTCCACAATGACTTTGATAAGGGTTCTAGTGGAATCAGCCCAGATGTGCGAGATTTGCTGATCAGGTCATATTCAATTGGTTGATTGCACGACTCAGCAAAGAATGGACCATGGTCGATAACAAAAACAGTCTTGTAGGATGCCGGAAAAGACATAATACCAGCATCAGCGCAGGAAAAAAAGCTGTAAAAAAGGCATAAGTTTTTTTATTAATAGGTATTATCTTTTTCTCTTTAGTTAGTGATGTACAGTTTCTTTGAATGAGTTGTGAGATACAGACCAGGGAAAATTGGATGGTTCCAGGGGTTCAAATACCTTTTGGCTACGAGGGCTATTTTGAGCAAATTCTGCCAAAAATTGCCCCCTTTAGTACATTTTAACATAGGCAAACATTTTCTCAGGGGGCTATTTTGTGAAAACTGGGGGCTAATCGCCCTTCGCCCCCGTATATTTTGAGCCCTGGATGGTTCAATCCAATCCTTTTAGTATTAAACACTGCGTGTCAATTTAGCTTTGAGTCAACAATGATACTGCACCTCCGTTGTATTTTTAAAACAATGTGATGAATGGAGCAAAGCATTTTCAAGCCATTTCCCTCTGAATTTGACAGAGATAAAGCCATTTAACCAAATTCTAAATCTTCTTGAAATAGATCTAAGTAGACCTATGACCAAATTGGTTCATTTAATGTTATCCTTTGTGAAACATGGGTAATAATAAACTTATAATGCATATTCACTTTCAGTTTCATGCCATTGAAGTCATATACTAACACACAAAAAATGATCTCTCTCTTACTACGAGGGGCAGTCAATAAATAATGAAAGTGATCATGGTATGGGATGCATGAGTGATTCTATTGAGGGGATAATGTGATCAATACAAAGTATGAACCTTTGTCTTTCAAACAATACACTTTTGGATTGTTAGATACCTTTGGTTATGTAACGTCATTAACATAAACACAATAGGTTACAGACACTGACTGAAATCTGTCAATTATTTGGCTGGATATATGTAATATGTTGAATATGGGTTGATTGATACATTTGCGTATATCTCGGCAATGCAAGCATAAAAACAGATATCACTTGGCACATAGTTGAAATACACACTTATCTCTGTTTGACACTCTTTTTAAGATCTGAATGCCTTAATACGAACAAGAAGGGACCATCTCAAATACGCTTTTATTTAGCAAAATCCGCAATAATATACCTTAGAAAACAACAAAGGATAAAGAACAATGAAGGGATTATAATTTAATAAATTGTTGTGGGATGTAAAGCAATAATAGTGGGGATTTCAAAGGGAGCTGTTCATAAAATTTCCTCAAACCATTGAAATTATATGACGATTACTTCACAATACATATCTAGTAGCTCTAAAGATAACAGTAATAAGAGACGTTGTGGCAGCCATCTTTGATTGATACATTCATGTATATCTTCATTTTGACTATCTGTATTGTTTGAAAGCCAAAGGTTCATACTTTGTATTGATCACATTATCACCTCAATAGAATCACTCATGCATCTCATACCATGATCACTTTCATTATTTATTGACTGCCCCTCGTATATATAGGAAATGAATAAACCATAAAAGATGTCCTTTTTTACTTGATACTTGATGTGTTAATTCCTATGACAGCTGTATACAGCTAAACTGGAATGTGGCGCAGATGTCAGGTCAAACAGTCAGTTACCAAATTAAAAGTAAAAAGTGATGGGTGGGAGCAAAACAACGACAATTACAATTGATTGATATTGCAAAAAATGACATCCCTGTGCTTTATTCAATTTTGAAGACCTATTTCAGGATAGGCTAGGCCTTTGGGGCCTGAATCTATCTATATTTCTGATCATAAATAACTTCAGAGTTACAGAGGGATACGATTCCTAATTACCTCAAAATTATGGTTTTAGAGTGAATTTAGAGTGAAAACCGGAGGAAATAGACTGTCGGGTTAACCTGACACTTCATTTTCACTCTTAAGTTAAACCATGATTTTTAAATAATTAGGAATCGTATCGCCCTGTAACTTGGAATGTAATTACGATTTATCCAAATGTAAATCTGCAAGAAAATATGCTTTAATAATTTGTTCTCTCGAGGATTGAGGGCATTCCATGGAAAAGATCGCATTTGCACCTTTTAAGTCTATACGCTACCTTAAAAGCAGATGACAAACGCCACCAAAAATATGCGCACAGCCAAAGTTAAACTTAAAAGTAGCTTCAGATCGGCAAGTTGAGTCCCACACTGGGTTGACTTGACAGAATGTCGAGTTGACCCATATTCAAAAAGTCGCCTTATCACTATTCACTAATATAATTATTATAATATAACTCTACTCTGCAAAAAGAAAGTAGGCCTAAATGCTAGTCTCGATAGATACCAACCTACGTACCTAAATATTTGGGTACTGTTAGGACTACCTAAATGTCCTAATTGTCGGCCGGGTAAGGGGTCGTCCATAATTTTCGCCATTTTCAGTTACTTACAAAGCGTACGTAAGAGGGGGGGAGGGGGTCGAAATATACCCCAACCGTACGTAACTTAAATGGCGATCTTGCGAGGCGGGATTTTTTTTTTTTAAAGTAAAATTTTGCCATTTATTGCGTACGTAACTCGAGGGGGGTAAAAAGTTACGTACGCTCTGTACGTAAGTGAAAATGGCGATAATTTTGGACGACCCCTAACACTAACAGAACACAGCATGCCCAGAACACACAACTGTCCTGACTGTAAAATGTAACAGGATCCCAGGAAACTGACTTTCATTATTATTTATTAATAGGCCTAAGCCTTATCAAATTCTAGCTCTACAAATTAACATTTTATATGATGTGGAAGTTTGTCATTTACAATATTACTTCTGACTTGTAGTTAAATAATTTATAAATACATTGGGGGGCAGTTCCAAGCAAAACAGGACATTTCAAAATAATTGAAAAAAGGCTGTAAATTTACAATTTAAAGTACTACCATCACATATTTAGTATCAAATGAAAGATATTTTCAAGCTCTTTCAAATGAGCTATTTTTCTTTTTAATTGATATACATTAAGTATGATTTTTGTGTGAAAAAAACTGATTTTTGGTAAAAAATTGTTATTTTTTTCCAGAAAAATGCCCATTTGTAGCACCCTTCTCTGACCCCTTCTTATGCTTTTATATAAGTTTTGTTGGTTTAAGTTGCTAACTTACAGCTTAAATTTTCATGAATTTACACTTTTGACATGATTTTGTTTTTTCTTATGTATTTTATTATGAATTTTGCATTGTGGACAAAACGTCATTCCGTAACGGTCATTCCCTAACGCTCTCATTTGTCGGTCTTTACGTCATATTTCAAAAAATATTTAACCAATTTTAACCAGGAAGTTGTCATATTGTAGGTAAAGGTACATGTATACAGAATCACCCAGAAGTCAATAAAACGTGATACATTTCTAAATGTCACAAAGTTTTATCAATGTCTAAATGACTAGAAAAATCATGTCCATTTTGTGTCATTCCGTAACGGCAATTATAAAAATCAATATTTCATTAATTAAAAATCTGATGGTCAAATTTTGTACCATATCTGAAAGTGTTTAGTAGTTGCTATTAAAATATATTATTAGTTTGGTGAGAAGTAATAAACTTTTCAAGATATTATGATTTCAAACATAAAAATGCTTTGTGAATGTCATTCCGTAACGCTTGGAACTGCCCTGGGGGCACAGCACTAAATATACTGCCCATTGGATTACGTTTAAAAAAGAGCTTATAAAGAGTCGCGATTTTGGGTCCTTAGTAACTATTTTTGGAATGTCTCGAATGCTTTATTCTAACAAAACAAATATTAAAATGTCATATAAAAAAATTGTCAAGAACAGATACCCCTTCCATTCCAATTAGATTTACGATATGTTCATTTAAACAGTGCCACCCCTATTTTCAGCCCGGACGCTCGCCAGCTGACCGCCTCCGAGCATGTGTGTTCATCCACGTGATAAATTTTCAGTACAATCGAAAATCATTATTTCGCAATATCCTGAGCACAGTACAACAAGAGATTATCTTTCATTTCATTTTAATTATAAAATGCTACCCTCACGCCAAACTTATTCCCAAAGCAAAATAAGGACCCCAATTTATCACAACCTCGGTTTTTGTTTTTGCCGGAACTTACTACCATTACACAAAACGAGAAGTGATTTAGTGCTGTGCGCCCTTATTGTAATGTAAATGTAAGCTTACTAACTGTAAAATTGTTACTAAAAAATAAACTGACAAGCTGTTGAATTCGACTACTTTCGTCATTAAAACGATGAAAACGTAACTTTTTAGGGCATTTTTTTCACCTAAAAACAGCAAAAAATTAATCGAAGTTAGAAATTAATAAGTTACAGCTACTACTTATCACCTGTGATCCCCTTTGACAATAATAACACAAACAAAAACGCTTTAAACCGTGTTGTTTACCTGCTCTTAAAATCTCGGAAAAATAAATTTAAACAGCGCCCTCCAGTGTGAGCCTTTTTTTGTTAAAAAATAAATAAAAAGGAAGTTTTGATTTTAGAGCATTCAAATTACTCCAAAAAAGGATGTAAATATCACAGTGAACTTTTCTTATCAGTACCTCTTATGTACGTACAATAAAAACGCATTCACAGACAATGATATATAAATATAGTATTGATTTTAATTTGAGTGATAAATTTAAACTTCTAGAAATGTTATTATAGTTATACAGAGGTCAGAGGTCAACAAACTTTTCGTGCTTGGCAACGTTTGTCAACAACTTGAAATTCTATACATTTTCCATCTGATTTTACCTGTTTGACGACAGAATATCTTTCAGAAATGGGAAATCCTAGAGAAAAAGATGCCCAAGCTTACTTACAGGAACACAAAGTTCTTGAACTATTTGATGGCATAACCTCAGAACTAATTTTCAACAGACCAGGTAGGCCTGCCAAATCGTGATTTAATTTTAAATTTAGGAAATTCATGAAATTAGCCTAGGGCCTAGGTCCTAATTTAAAAATTACTATAGACCATTTCAAATCCGAAAATATACGATCGGTTCCGAATGTTCACGATTAGCCGAGTGTTTGACACTCGGTTTCATGACCTGTCAGCTCCTGACAGGTCATGGCCATGTGCCGGAGAAAAACAACGTGTTTTTCACCCGTCTGCCCGTGTCGTAGATTGCGCTGGTGATGGTGATAGATTGTATCCCTCACAAAGTTGATGTTGCGGCATTTCAGTTACAAAAACGAGTGAGATGCAAGAGATTTGGGGTAATATTTTCACTTTTTACCGTCTGCTCGATACATTTGGAATTTGTCCGTCAGCGCCTTTGTTGATAAAAAAACAAAATAGTCTCGTTCCACGTTTTACTTCTCATGTGTGCACGCGTGTATGTAAACATAGGCGGACAATCAACTAGGGCAATGCTGTGAACGCGATCAACTGTTGCGAAGAACGCGCAACGCACCTACTCCACGTGACCTGTTTTTCCGAAGATTTCCGATCTCAATTTGAAATGGTCTATAGGTTGGGGCGGACCTACATCATGCCGGTGAAAACAATCAAATGCTGGTGAAAACAAAAACAAAAACAACTTGCGCAAATCAATCAATTCATGAATTAAATAAGGCAACCGCACATTATTGCGCCTACTGCGAATCAATCAAGTGCATGCCATAACGCGTACGCCCAGCGTTGAGTGCCTGCATGGAATGTTTTGCTTTTGAAACACTGGTTGCCAACAAATTTTCTAAAAATAACTCAAAGTGCCCGTATGTGCCCGTATGTCCTCGCCATCCTAGACTGTCAAATTAATAAATGAACGAACACGTAACCATGATGGTATACGCTCTTACATTACAAGATACGCAATGGCGCTAGCATACCGTGGGGACTTGTACATTGAAGCGCCACGAGCACTTCATAATTACGCGCTATTCCTGGCCCGTGAGTTTATCAATATTAAGTACAATTTGACCTTGGCCTACACTTAAAAATTGTTGAGAACGTGCTACATGTAAGTTAAGTGCACAAAAGTATAAACCACAGAAACAGAATAGAGCCTAGAGGTTTACTGTATCGCACTAGAGTAGAGTAGACTGGTTGATTTTCTTTTTTTATGAGGGGGGGGGGGGGGGGGGGGGGAGCTGGCAACATTTTATGGAGTTACTTACTCAGCTCTACATTTGTCTTTTGCCTTTAAGGAGCTACTTACTCAGCTCTACATTTGTCTTTTGCCTTTATGGCATGCTTAACCACAACAGTTTGTTACAATTATTGAAAATAAAATTCTTTTTTGATCTTCTCACAGACAATCCAAAGGCCTTCATGTTGGACTACCTAGCCAAGATGAAGGAAGCCAGAACCACCCAGATGGACTACCCGTGTTTGTTTGATAACTCCAATATAGAATCTGTGTTTGGAATGTTAGATCCAACCAAGAAAGGTTTCATCACATTAGAGCAATACACACAAGGTAAGACCGCACTGTGAAACAAGTAGGTATGCAGCCTATAAATTACAATTTACTAAATGCTATATAATCTAAGAGTGTACAGTCATCAAAAAAAGTAACTATACAGGTAATAAATGGGCTTCTAACTCTAAAAATATATATCCTACCTCAAAATATTAAATTATAAAGTTGTTGAAAAATTCATCTTCTTTAATAATAAGATATTGCACGCTAGGATCGTGTGATTATTGAGGAAATGACACTCCCAAGGTGAGGTCCGATTTTCATTTTCACATTTTTATTTTCTACACGCGGACCCATCTACGGGTACCTTATCGATTACCGGTAGTGCAATAGGGGGATGCATGCGCAGGTTGGACAGTCAGCCGTATTGTTCCGATGGATCAATACGCCACACACACACAACCTGTCATACTCTCCCCCATGTAGAAATGTAAATTGTGAAAATGAAATTGTGACTTTACCTTACATTTTGGATTGTCACTTCTTCAATATTCAACCGATCCTAGCGTGCAATATCTCATATTAAAGAAGATACATTTCTCAACAACTTTATGATTTCATGTTTTAAGGTAGGATATATTTTTCGAATCAAAAGTCCATTTATTACCTGTATAGTTACTTTTTACTGTATAGCAGTTTTATACTATGCATTTAAATGTTACAGTTTATCATTTTTAACGAACAGTTGGAATTTGACAACAATTTGCTACACAAATTTTGATTGGAGCCATATTTTGTCATTCTGCATCACCCAACGTGCACCCATGAAAAATTCAAGCATGCATGAAAAATTCAACTGAGACCTATATGTAAATATGCCCATGTCCGAAAGAATCCATCGCAACCCATCGTATATACCAGCGATTCATATCGATCTACTTACAGTGGTATAAATTATGTGTTGGCATTGGGGGGATGATTGGCCAGTGGCGGCACCAGAATCAAAATTTGTGGGGAAAGAAGGCAAAAATTGGGGGAAAATGAGCGTGAGGCGCGCAGAAATTGTGATTTTTTTATTGTCATAGTTGCCTGAATTAGCTTAATTTGTTCTGAATTAGATATTTCTATTATGGTGAGCATTTTATCATGCATAACATTGGGGGATACAATGTCAAATAGTGGTGGGGGGAGGGGGGGGGGGGGGGGGGGTAAACCCCCAACCTCAGATTTACTCCATAACAAGCCATTCCATTATTTTAAGCATAAACTTGGTTATTGAGTAGCGCTCCTTGGAATATCATAAAGTTGTTACCAGCGTTGGATTTCCAGCATTTTTTATTATTTCATCAACTTTGCACGTTCTACATAATCTGGCATGCGCACGACACAAGGTTCATCTGTGTAACGCACGTATAACCCGTGTCCCGTAAGCAAAATACAGTATACGTAACGTGTACATGTACACGATCTAGATTTTACAATTTGAACTAACACATTTTAGTAATAAAATACAAGGAAATACTAGGCATTATTTCGCTCACTAGTCACGATGGATTTCATAATTGTTTACAAAATCATCTTCTTACTAAGCGCCATTTTGTTATATGATTCCTTCAAGGAATTTCCTTGTGTCTGTGGTGCACCACTAGTTTTAGTTGGCACCTTTTCGATTCGCCTTTTCGTAATACTCGGTGGTATGGGAATAAAACGAGCATCAAAAGTGACGTCATGATTATAACATTGCTCCGATGTGCGCAGAAACCGCCATTTTTTAAATTTTAAACCGACAGCTAGACTTTTGGGCACGTGCATGTAAAGCAATGGGGATTTTGACTGACGAAATCGAAATATGAACTGCCGATACTTGAGGATTTATCATACTTTTATTTAGTCATTTGAAGATGAAACTCAATCTTTTTAGGTTTGGCTTTGATGGAACGTGATCAAATATCAAGGGAATCTTTTTGCGTCGCACTTTTAGCTACACATTTGTGCAATTGAATCGCAATACTTCGAAAGTGCAGCGCATTTCGCAATGCGACACCGGTTATCACGAATGCTGGTTGTGACCTGTGCCAATGGATGTAATAATGATAATTTAACTGGTGGGGAGCTCAACCTTAGAAATGACAGAGATGATGACCATATCAAAACTAGGGCTCATTTGTTCATTGACAGGGTTTTTACATAAAAGGGTTCAATCTGTGAGAATCCCATGTGTTGCTCAAAAAGTTTATCCCACATTCCGCATGAGCTGGGGATTTGCTTGGCTCATTTAGTGCATGCATACAGCCAGCAGGGAGGTCACGCTGCGTGTCAGATTTTGTTATACGCAAGAAAACAATGGAGTATCAGTGACTGCAATATTTGCTAGAAATAGCTTCGGAAAATGCGTCTATTTGGGCATCTCAAAAACTGAGAAACGTGTTAAAAATCATGTAGAATTTTAGAGGAGGGTCATTAGCATCTGCAGAACAGTAAAAAAGTATAGTATTAAACACGTTTTGTGACCAAATTTATGTCGTAAAATGTTGGAAAATTCACGTTCTTAAAATCTGTGGTCTTCGAAATTACAGGAATCCTAACTCATTCTAAACCTCACCAAATCATGAAATGAACCCTCGTCTACAAAAAAGTCCATGTACGTATTGCTCTATCTGCTTGGAGATAGCGAAGACCACGCAAACATCATAGCTTCATACAACGGAATGAAATCCGCCATAGAGATTACACAGCGAAAATCGTAGAGATTTGCACTGCAGTCCTATGTGTAGGGAGTGTTGACAAAAGCAAGGTCGTTTGGCTATTGTGTTTGTGCATGTTTGTGACGACTGACCCCGTTTAAACAATCTTCATAGCTTTCATATAGGGCTTGGGTGACCTAACTATTGACTGCATACAACATCAATGTAGTCAGTGACTGTGGTAGTTAAATCATGTTGCCTATGAATGCATCTGAGTAAGATGTTTTGGGCTTTTATGAGCCAGGGTGCAACAAAATCAGTATGTCTTGCAGGTAATATCAAAGCCAGGGTTGGGCAAGGGTCGGGACAAAGTGACTTGTGTCGGCTTCCAAAGATACTAAGATATGTCACAAGGCAGGAATCCTTTAAGTAACATGCCATCATTTTTATTTTCCCTTCTAACAGCATTACAGACGCTGGGTTGTAAAGACTTTGATGAGAGGCCGCCCGGTAGTGACCAAGATAGGATAACGCAGGAATCATTTGCAAGAGAAGTGTAAGTACATAGCAGTCCAAAAATATACCGATGCGACCCAACGTGAGTAAATGAGGCACAATGAGGGGAATATGAATATTGAGTTATTTATATCCTGATGATATTATGTACAAGTTAAGGGACATTGTGATGCCAAAGTCAATGTTATATATATCACATACCTACCAGAGTTATAGATCATTTCAAATCCGAAAATATACGATCAGTTCCGAAAATATACGATCAGTTCCGAATGCTTCCGATTAGCCGAGTGATTTGATGCTCGGTTACATGACCCGTCAGCTCACAGGTCATGGCCATGTGAGCTGACATGGCTGTCTGCCCGTGTGGTAGATTGCGCTGGTGTTGGTGATAGATTGTATCCCTCACAAAATTGATGTTGCGGCATTTCAGTAACAAAAAACGGTGAGATGAAAGAGATTTGGGGTAATATTTTCACTTTTTACCGTCTGCTCGATACATTTGGAATTTGCTGGTCAACGCCTTTGTTGATAAAAAAACCAAAATAGTCTCGTTCCACGAGTAAACATAGTAAATCACTAGGCGGACAACCAACTAGGACAATGCTGTGAATGCGATTAACTGTTGTGAAGAACGCGCAACGCACCTACTCCACGTGACCTGTTTTTCCGAAGATTTCCGATCTCAATTTGAAATGTTCTATGGATTGTTGAAAATCACCTTGTCTCAAAACATCAAATACAAATCATCGAGTTATGGAAATTTGAAATTCTGGTTTTGTTAACAAATAAAGAGCAAATGATAATTAAATAACTCAAAATGTAATATTTAAGCCCAAAGCCAATAAGCTACCTACTTACCCCTGTACAATTGTACCATCCAACTTCTGCCAAAACACTTGTTTACACTCAGCTGTGCATGCTGCAATGCACCAATTATTTTACACAAAAAAACCCCTCTGCTTCATGACTAATGATGATACATAATACTGTGTCCCCCTTACCAGGCCTCAGATTAAGAAATGGAGAGGGCATGCAAATTAAGGCAATTTGAAAGGGGCACTAACTTTTTCCAAAGCAATTACGTACTTTTGAATGAAGTGAAAACAGCCAAACATTGAGTGCATCAAAGCAACTAGGTTGAGCATCCAAGGCAATTGCCTTCTATGCCTTCGATTAATTTGAGCCCTGCCACTAACTCTTTGGCTGCTATGCCATATTGTAAAACAGAGTAGGGAACAACTTCCTGGCTCTTCATTATGATACTTTAATCAAAGCAAACAATTCTCGATCAATTTGCCATGTGTGTGTGTTGTGTGTGTACTGTAGTCTGATTAATTATTGAACGAACAAGTTTATAGCGATAGCCTGTACTGGGTTTACGCATCATACAGAACAAGTGTGTACGCATTTTGCAGCACATGCTGCTTGTACTTCTTAACACAGTACGCTATTCCTATATTGTTTGTTCAATTATAGGAATGAACACAGCAAACCAAAACACCTGCGTGCACTCGACTGCATTGTTTCATAGGTGCGCCTTGTTGAATATGACCAATTGGACAGAAGCCATTACTGTGGTGTCCTTACATTAAAAGTTAAAACTGTTGTGTCCTGAGACTGGGGCTTATACCATTTGTTGATTGTATAATGTAGTCAGCGTCACAATGCTATTGATATAATTCCAACAATGCGTGCATACGTGCGTAAAGCCGGAAGTGCGTACTGGACGAAATGACCGCGATCCTGATTGGTCAATCGTGAAATCGTCACGCGCAAGCATGCACAGTTGTTCGCGCATTTCATGCATCTGGATGCAGCTCCGTGGACAACAACAAAACTTCCTCGCGTGAAATAGCTTGAATTTCATCCATAGCATTTGACAGTGACTATAGCTAGCAAGTAAGGATATTACACAGTGGATTCTAGTATATAATCAATGCATTGATATGCTGTACTATAATCAAATTTATTTGTGGTTCCATTTCAAGAGGACCAAACGAGAGACGCTCAATGGAATGGATTGATGTAACGATTCATAACTTTTTATCATAAATTACATGACTCATTAATTGATTGTTTTTTATTTGTTCTTGTTGCAGTAAACAAGGTCTTAAGAAATCATCGTCAGCATACCGCCCTCATTGATTACAACTAAGGATTAGATGAACTCTGGAGGAGATGTATAATGAATGGCCAATGACAATTGGTTTATCCTTGGTTTGGAATTAGCCTAGCTAGCACAAAATCTGCAATGCATTATAAGTCACCTTGTCAGGCTCAGACAGAAACTTCAGTATTCCTTTCTCGGAGGACTCAGTTGAGAGCTAAAGGAAGCTAAAATGGTATCTATCAACAACCAGTGGTGGAATTACCCAAATCTAAATTAAAAAAAGGGTTTTGGTATGTTCTCCTGCAGCATTTCCACTAGGAGTTACCATTTGTAACGCCATTCTTGTACTGTATTCCTCAATTGACTTGTATATTGTATATAACTTTAAATATAATGCTACCTATATGTGCCTTGTGAAAGGGCTTCCATCCTCTTGGATTGTTGGTGCATGGATTAAATTTTAAGGTCAGAAGTTTGTCAAAGGGTGCGAGAATCCATTCAGAATCAACTTGGTTTCTCGCAAATTTACAGGTGGGAATCTCTGCAAGAGTGGATTCTCCTCAAATTTCTGACCCTGATTTTTTAAAAATGGTTTAAAGTGTGCAACGTTACATTAATACTCTTGTCTCTTGCATTTTGAGACCGGTCACATCAAAAAGGACACGTTGTCGGCAAACACAGTTTTGATATATATTTGGTGAAATATCTTGTGATTACAAAGTCTGATTACCTTCAACATGGTATCATTTCAAAGCTTAAAATGTACTCTTTCAATTCATACCAATAACTCGGAATTGACTTGGGCCTCCAACATGCCCATTTTGATGTGAGGGGTCACATTTGTGTATGTGACAATTTGCCATTGAACCAGTGTTCAGATTGGGGGAGGGGGCAAAATTAGCCGGCAAGTTTAGTAATTGGTGTGGGAGATTTGGTGGCAAATTTAATAGTAACATTGAAAGATATTTGAATTGCTCAAATTGTACCCTACTACAGGGTGTCCCAAAAGTCTATGCACGTTTTTGAAGAGTCATATCTCATAAAATATGAATCATATGGTATAAATTTAACCATATTTTGATAGACGAGATTTGGGAAATTAATTTGATACCAAACACAACCCTATTGGTGTACCCACAACATTATAAAACTGGTTGAAAGTCATCGGCCGTGTGCCAGACCAACCCATACCAAGTACAACACATTGTTGCTAAAGGTGCGCATAAATTAACGGTATGAAAGCAACGTTGCGCATTAGTCACAGTTCACTGCTTACCTTGCAACATTAATGTTATTTTTACCAAACTCGGTCACTCACAACATAAATAAGCATAGTAGACAACATTGCACAGCAAAAGTCTTCATTCAAGATGGTTTACAGCATAGATAAGCGAATACAAATTGTATGGTTCTACGCTGAAACACATTCAGTTCAACTTACTCAACAAAAGTTCAGAAAACATTTCAAAGTGAAACGCGCACCAGGAAGAATATCCATTCTGAAGTGGTTGGTACATTTTTGAACACAGGAACATATTCTAAATGGGTAAAACAACCTTCGATGAGGCCTTCAAGCAGCATTAAAATAATCCGCTAAGTTAAAATTTTAACATGTTTGACAGCTGTGTGATGTGTGTGTTCACTTTTCTGTTACGTTATTCAATTTTTTAGGTCTGTGTTTTTGCATTAGCACACGTCTCTGTATATATGGAAAACATTTAAATTAGATTTCACTATAGAAACGAAAATTATGTGTGATATAGTTTGTTATTATGATGATATCACTGTAATGTAAAATTTTAAATATTACAATTGACGGATCACTTTCCGTGTAACCAACTCTACCCGTATTTTTGTTAATCTCAAAAGGTATGGATTTATGAACTTTATTCCTCCAAAGTATAAAATTACATTTTTGCAGTAATACATATTTTACTTCTAAGGTGGCATTACAAACAGATGTTACTCCAATGTTTGGTATCAAAATTATTTCCCACATCTCCTCTTTCTAAATATGTATTCATATTTTCAATACAACTTATATTTTGTGAAATACAAAGCTTCAAAGTCGTGCATAGACTTTTGGGACACCCTGTACATGTAGCAATTGGCATCAGATTTGGAGCTTACAACCAGCAACATACACACCAACGAAGCTTCTCTTTCTCTAGATGATAACTCTGCTAATTAATGTTGCCATTTATAAAAAGCAGACATTTTAGAACTATTTGTTTTTTAGAATTCAAACCACTACTATTACAAAACAAAACTCAACACATGCATTATTCTATTAGAAGCAATATTTATTGCGGTTTCTTGAATACTGAATTTAACCAAATACCATTACATTATTAAGAATAAAGCTGTTAATACATATTTATATTTGAAATACATTTTGTGATTGTTGTTATTTATCCAGGTAGATATAAACAATAAAATGATTAAATCTGTTCTCTTCAACATGTATTTATGTCACCATTTGATGGTGAAATAAAATAACATGTTTTATTGAGAAAAAAAGGAAAACATTGTTGTTATTGAAAAGTTTTAACAACTCACATTTTCAAATTCTGCATCAATTTGGCCTGTAAAACAGGGTTGTTTATTGTTGCCTTCCCCACCTGGTAACCTTAAACATTTACAAAAAGTTGAATAATGCAAGCAAATACAAAATAGAAATCTGGGTACAAAATATTACAAAACCTAAAAGCATTAAACAAGTGTGATCCAAAAACGAGCACACTTTTTTTCAAAAGCAGATTTTTCAACATCTAGGAAGATATGCGATGATCAATTTGGCATTCATAAACTGCAATATCTTGGGTGAATATGGTGAAGAAGTGTTGGAAACGAATCTCTGATTATAAAACAGTAGCATTTGATGGAGAAGAGGTAACACAAAGGGCGAAACATGGATTTTTACTGTTCGTTGTTAATGTGCATGGAGTGCAGATATTATTGTAGTTTAGAGATGTGTGAGGCAATCAAGGAAAATGAGTCTGAAGTCAAAAATATCACATTTTTATTTGTCTGCTTGATTGTATTGGCCATTTGCAATGCAACATTTTGCACAAACCCCCATTAAGAATGGTATTAATTCCAAAGATATGAGCTAAGGGTTTTCAAAACAATAGAAAACAAAAGAATGCCTATCCTTTGTTTGGTTGTAATTCAAAATCAATATTTGCCACTTAGGCCAACAACAAAAAAAGAAGTTTGTTTCATTTCACTGAGACGCTTGATTCTTGCGCATTACATTTTTAAAATAGGAAAAACGGGAACAAATTATTGTTAGGGCGCCATCTTTTGTCGAAATTTATGTCCGACATGTTTTCAAGATTGCGATTGGCCACATACGGCAAACAGGAAAGTTTTATCAAGCATAAGAGTAACAAAATTTAACAGATTTGACTAAATAAAATAATTTCAAGTGAATCTCTACTATGAATTTGAAACAAAAAACCCACCGCATTTCGCATTTGACTTTTCAAGCTTGCTACTGGAAACAAACTTGGTTGTATTTTTGGCCTTACAGACTCATTTTGCTTGATCACATCACATAATATGTACAAATCTTTCGATGTATAATTATTCAGACACTCGACCTAATTTTGAGAAATCCGCCTCTGAAAGTGTCTTTTTTAAACTCCCTGTACGATACGCAGTCTTGCAATTTGTTGGCTAAGGCTACGATTATAAAAATACATTGTGCAATTTTTAAGCTATATACAGTGGTTAAACAGTGAAAAATGTAAAAAAGTTATAAAAATATAAATGTTACAAACATGTACAAAAAGTTCAAGCGCATTTCGAATCCATTTATGAGATGAACAAGCATTGAGTTTTTATGAAACATTTATGATGATATTAAAAGTTCATACACATTTTGAATCAATGTAAAATATTGTACAATTATCTAAACAATTTGTTCGAGTTTACTATTAGCAGTACTGGCCCTTTCGATCATATTTTCATATTCATTATTTGATCTGTATTATAAGTTCGAGTCTATTCATGAAAATAGCCTGATAATAATTTGTCTATTCATGAAAATAGCCTCATAATAATTTGTCTATTCATGAAAATGGCCTCATAATAATTCGTCTATTCATGAAAATAGCCTCATAATAATTCGTCTATTCATGAAAATAGCCTCATAATAATTCGTCTATTCATTAAAATAGCCTCATAATAATTCGTCTATTCATGAAAATAGCCTCATAATAATTCTTGAGCAAAAACAAATATAATATTTTGAATATTTATAAATATGGTGTCTTTGGATGGATATTACACAGAGTACTGCAATTTTAAAGAATCGGAAAAAAAACCACCTACATTTTTTTTGATTGAGAAAACTTGATCAATCCGAAAGTACTTACTGGCAAAAGATGGTGAGTGGAAACAAGAAAGAATTGAATCATTGATATGAAAGACATTTATTCAAAAAGTGCATAAATATAAATGCAACCGACCAGCGGCAGCCATTCTATATACAGATTGGTTTGTGACATTTGGCTGTCATAAGTGGCATGTGATTCAATTGTTTTACTTTTCACAATCAAAATTGAGATTTTGGTATCATAAGGCCAAATAAATTAAATACTTTGTCTCAGCAACCTTTTGCTAAAAAGCTATGTGCTATGCTTTTTTAATTTTTAATTTTTACCAAAAAGAACTATGTCCTATGCGATTTATTGTTTATAAAAATCAAAATATAGTTAATAGTTTTGCTTTTGTCTTTTAATATAAAAGTGATCAGACATGATCAATGCACATTGTATACTTGTCTTCTCTTTATCTGTTGAATGTGTGTTCTCAGTCACAAGGCTGCCGAGAATTGCCAAAACTAACTAATTTAATTTTTTTAAATCAGAAAAAAAGAAAGAAAACAAATCTTAAAAAAAAAAAAAAAGCGCGAAATCTCATTTTAAAAGCAATGCGTGCAGGCTGGTGAGACAAAGTATTATTTTTTATTTTTTTTGCCTAACAACAACATCCATATTTTTCTTATCACCCCTACAAAATGTAATCTCTAAGAGAAGTTTCCTTAACACGCTAGATTAGCAAAGGTTAAACATTGTTCTCCAATGTGATATACCACACTAGGAGGTTTGTGCACTGTTCTATAGACAAATGTTACATGTCTTTTGCATATGAGACCTGTCATCACATAATGAAAGTTAAGTTGGATATTTTTATTTTCAGGTTTGTCCAGATTCAAAATGCTCACGGAACAAGCTTTAATATGATATGCAACACGTCATAATTGCTCAATGTTTTCCCTGTCAAAAATATCAAATTGAAGTTACAAAATTCCTTTGCTTTCTATAGACTTTTGACTTGTTCCTTGGACCATATCTCCTTATGCACACTTGTGACTTAAGACTCATTATGTGGTGACCGGTCAAATAGATCCACTGGAGTTGTTACTTCACTCATCAGGGTTCTATTGCATAAAACTTTTCTTAAGGAAAATTGTTTAAGAATTAGTGAGTTGATCTTCATGATAAAGACCCTATAGTTTCAAAACTTTCGAGCTTGACACTTTTTCATGAAGCTCAACTCAGAAAGAATAACTTTGTAACCAGGCTTAGAAGAGTTACAAATAACTTTTCCTAAGTTCACTTACGATTATGCAATAGGGCCCTGGCTACACACCTTTAAAGGCTGCAGCTTGAAGTGTCAGTAGAAAATTTAGCTCATACAGGGTGTCCTAAAGGTTAATTCCTAAAGGTTAATATACCTTTTAACAATTAATAATTCAAACATCTTTCTTAGGAATCCAGATAACTGTCTTATCCATATTTGGTACAGACATATTTCTGCACATGCTTTCTATTTAAACTAAAGATTAGTCTTTCAATTGATATTTTCTTGCAAGAGAGTTAGTTTTATAAAGATATTGTAACTTTTGGGACACCCTGTATGACAAAAAAGAATACAGCTTTATTTGTGTATTGACCAGCGTCATAACAGGTCTTCCAATAGCTAACAAAGAACTCATTTTATATTACAATACAAATATTCCCCCTTTATATTTCAGTTAAATAATAATAGCCTTTTTGGTACACAGTGGATGGCTATCTTTGAATGATCCTATACATGTGTATATATAGGCTTTGCAAAAGCACTAAAATACAGTTTATACTATATACATGTAGCAAGCTCCCAATATAAATTTATTTACATCATTTTATTCTAAAATCTTCGGCAGTGACTGCCGAAAATGTTGCTTGGTCTACTGCTTACTAGTGAGTAACTGCTTGTTCAACTTTGTCAGTGGGTGACATCGTTTCGGTGTCTTATAGCCAGGGAAAAAATGCCCCCCCCCACACTAAAATTTGAAATGGAAGAATCAAGCTCAGAAGAGTACAAACCCTGCTGAATCACCCCATTTCGTACCCCAACTTCCAACCGGGCCAATTTTCAATTGGGTCCCCCATCTGAATGTCTGGACTGGCTACGCCACTGCATCAATTGACATCGAGCTGCTACGAGTATGAACTTATTCGCATGGAACCTGCAGAAAATATGCTCATGCGCAGACGGCAGATAATTTTGAACAGGGCCACAAATGGCTAAAATCATGAAATTTACCAGATAAAAGCTTGCTGTGCCTTCAAATTCTAATCAGAAATAATGAAAAATGCTTAAATCAATCCTGCAACCAGTGACAAGCATGAAATGACTTTCATCAGTCTGTGACACTGTGAAATGTATTGCATACATACAAATATACATGTATTGTAAAGCAATCTGGGTAAAAACTGTCCTAACTAAATATCAATGTCCCTTTATCAAATAAGCTAATTGTTCATATAACTCTGTTTAAAAGGATATCTTTGGCAAATTTCATTATTAAATATGAAATACTTGTTGCATATCAACATTTAAAGAAAAGATTAGGGTCAAGTTAAATTTTAGGGTAGGTTGGGTTAGCCAGAATAATATATTAATTCTTTGGCCCATAATAGTGAAGCCTAATTACATTGAATATACACAATTATATATGTGTTAAGTCATCTGAGTAAAATACTATCTCAATTATCTATAAGTTAATGTTACCTCTTAAGTAGCAAACTTTTTTTTAATCATTAGATAAACAAACACTCTTTGATAACATCCATTATTAAATAAATATGAAATACTTTCTGTGTGTATAGCTCTCAATTGGTAACCCGTTCATACATGAAAAAGGTTTTCCTCTTGATGTGTTACGTTTGCAAAATTTTGTAAATGCATTTTCCTCTCGGAAAAAACCACTTGTGAGGTGTCACCTAAAGCAAAGCATCTAAGGGTTGATTCTTGGCGAGTACAAAAGCCACAAATTGTGGGCTGCCCCTTTTGTAGCTTTTTGTCGTTCTACCTATGAGTAAGGCATCACAAATTAGTCTAGTGCAAATACTTCTTTTGTATGAGGCATACAGATTTATTCCGTAAGATACATAGACTATATGGGCTACCCTACCTCTTCTAGGATAAAAATTGCTACATCTACACAGACAACCTAGCTGGTCTAGTGGTATGTCCGGAAGGTTCTGGGTTCAGTAGTCATCAGATTGTTATGTTTTTGCTTTGCTATCAATTCTTATTTTTTAAATGGGGGGGGGGGGGGGGGGGGAGGCAATGTTTATAAGTCCGAAATACTTTAGCTTGCTTACTCACTGGAAACACTCTTTTTGTGTTAATTATCTTGAAAATATCAAGGCCTCAAAATAAACCCACTCGCATTCAGTGACAAGTTATTTTTCAGCAGGTCAATTCAACCCACAAACTACAATATTCATACATGTTTAATTTCATACATGTTTAATTTCTGTGTATTATTCATTTGGCATAATTTGAATACACACTTGTGTATGTCTGTGATTTCTATTTCAGTGCACGTTTGGAATAAATTACGCCAGTCACACTCCAGTAGCATACATTGGCCTAATTTAAATCATGGGTCAATAAATGCCTATGTGTTGTTTCGAGAGAAATGAGACAAATCAATGCACATGTGCTGATGTTGATGTGTGAATAATGGCACAACCCTGTGCATATCAACATAAGTGCTTTGATTTGTCTAATATAAAAACAAACAAACACGTATTGACATTATTCATGTACAACAGTATTAATCAAAATTTACAATTTTGTGCATACTTTAACTCTTCTTAGTATAATTTCAACATTTTTTTTTGGCAAACCTGTGCTGCATAAGCAACAAATCAAAACAATATAAAGTGTAGAGCATGTATGCAACTGCATCTGAGATTTCAATTAGACATTTTCAATGCACTACGCATGTTCTAGTTTCCTTGGTGAGTAACTACCAAGAGTGTGTGAATTATATCCAATATTATACGAATAATGAATATTTATGAGTGCAATGGTACGAATATTTTCATGAGGTGAAGGATGCAATGTTCCGTTCAACGAGGCGGAGCTGAGTTGAATGGAACATAGCATCTTTCACCGAATGAAAATATTCGTTCCATGCACGAATGAAAACATTCATTATTAGTTTTATATAACACTAAGAAAATCATTGTTATTTTGTAACAAATTATAGGTTGTCAAGCCGGTTGTCAAGTCATGGGCGGCAACCCGTAAATCGCGTTAGGTTAGGGCCAAGCGGCTTACCGTGCAATGTATCGTAGGGGTCGATGCACGGCAAATCGTGCAATGGAGCGGATATTTAATCACATGTGACCTATAATCCTCCAATGAAATAACAATGATTTTCTTAGGTGTTGTATAAACTATAATAGCAACTATGGGGTGCACTACACTAAATGGTGTATCCCCTAACCTTAAGGGCGGTGTTTAAAGCTAGAATCGGAAAATATGCATGGCAAAATCCTCAATTAAAAAAACTTGACGGTAATACAATTGCGTAAATGCCTATGATTTTTGATTAATTATGATTAATGGGACATCACCTACATGCACCCTGACTATAAACTGTGAATATCATCTAGATAAATTTTGAGAGATCTCTCAAATTTGTGTTTTTTACTGGAAACATTGACGATTACGGCGGCATTTCCAAGCTCGTCAGAGAGGTAGTCAACTCCATGGGCGTATTTTGAAAAATCGAGCAGGTTCACCTACCTATTTTTTTCACTTTTTGGTGAGAAAATGTGATCATCTTTCAGAAAAAATCACTCTACAAGGTCCAATTTCGCAATTTAGTGGTCTAACACAGAGTTTTATATCAGTGTTTTTGTACATAACCCTATGGAGCTCTATTTAGTAGTGTGACCCCTTAAGGGAATTCGGCCATATTTGACCCTTGACCTCATTATTAAGTAAAATTAGGTCAGAAATCAGCTGTTTTGAATTTTATTCGAGACAAATATTGTAAAACAAGGATTTTTCGACCAGAATGAGATTGTTTCGATCCAATTGTTGCCTTAATTTGACCTATTTTGACGTGTTTTGTAAGTAAGCCTATTGGAAACTGTAATTCTATTCTATTTAGAGAGAAAAGGATGATTTTTAAACAAACCGCTGCCTTTCATCTCAGTCTGACCGGACAATGTCGGATCAAATGCAGCAGTCCTGCACAGTTTTAAGGTGCACCACTTGGGTAAAAAATGTCAAGTAAGCACTTTAATGGGGTACATGGGGGGGGGGGGGGGGGGGTGATACGGAGCATAAAAGTAACTTACTATGAAGCCTTGAGTAAAATTTGGCCACATTTGAAATATCTATGAAGTAAGCTTATTTTTTTTATTATTTTTATTATTCCATGCATTGATGATGGATAGAGTAGGCTTAAGCTTATGTTGTGTTACTAAGTTAAGCTCAAGTTGTAAAACTATTTCAAGATGTGAGGGTCACATCCATGAAGGTATTGTGTATAATGCCTGCATTCTGGAGGCAAAACCATTTAACAGGTAAGTTAAATGATAAACAAGTCTGACCTGATTAAGTGTACATCTGCTCTGTTATTTTGTAGATTAATTCATCAAATTTGAACATTGGTGGGGAAAGTCACCAACGTTATCATTTTGGAATCTATTTTGATTATTTTTGTACAACAACACAGTGCATGTACCCTACCCCTGTCAGTAAAAACACACCTAGACATTCAATACAACAAGAATTTCTTTAAAAAGGATGAACGCTGTCCTGACAAGTATTTCTTTTAAAAAGGATTGTAGCTGTCCTCACAAAATGTAATATTGCTATGTTAATTTTGCTATCTTCAGTAGATAGCAGGTATCCATACATGACAAATTCCACTCATACATAATTATAACAACATGGAAATATCATTAAAATGATCACAAAATGTTCAAAAGGATTCAAGGTAACTATTCCAATACATTTCAAGTACATTCAGCACAATATCAATTTCCTTAAGGGTGCACTACACTAAATGGTGTATCCCCTAACCTTAAGGGCGGTGTTTAAAGCTAGAATCGGAAAATATGCATGGCAAAATCCTCAATTAAAAAAACTTGACGGTAATACAATTGCGTAAATGCCTATGATTTTTGATTAATTATGATTAATGGGACATCACCTACATGCACCCTGACTATAAACTGTGAATATCATCTAGATAAATTTTGAGAGATCTCTCAAATTTGTGTTTTTTACTGGAAACATTGACGATTACGGCGGCATTTCCAAGCTCGTTAGAGAGGTAGTCAACTCCATGGGCGTATTTTGACAAATCGAGCAGGTTCACCTACCTATTTTTTTCACTTTTTGGTGAGAAAATGTGATCATCTTTCAGAAAAAATCACTCTACAAGGTCCAATTTCGCAATTTAGTGGTCTAACACAGAGTTTTATATCAGTGTTTTTGTACATAACCCTATGGAGCTCTATTTAGTAGTGTGACCCCTATGTCAAGGGACTGTTGGTGAGAATTAGCTTATTCTCCTTCCATTGTGTCTGTCATGTTGGCGTAGTGATATCCGTTTCCATGTTGTGACTATGTGTAGTCATTAACCGCAGATGCGCCATTCTCAGTCTTACCAAGGGCTTTTTCCAGTTTTTCAGGGAGACCGGCTTGCTCATAGGCTTCATCCTCTTCAAGGACCTCCATCATCTGGAGATTTTTTTTGAAATAAATAAATGAGAGTGTATTGTCACAAGGTATAAGCGTGTTAGTGGAACAGACCTAGGGAGAAAGTCTTCTTATGGTCTATACACTTGCACATTCAACTTTGAAGTAGTTGTAAGATAGATGGAACTGGGGGCACAAAGTGGATATACATATAGTCACAGTCAAATTGAGTCCTTGTTTTCAACTGTCTGGTAAATGAATAACCCCTTTTCAAACCTATTTTTGGGAAATATTTCTTGAAATTTGCCACTTTTCCGCAATTTTTGGCAATATTTGAAAATCGGAAGGTCTAATATCCAGAGATTTGCCAGAAGTTTGAGTAAAATCTGTCAAAAAAGTGGGTCTCTGGTAGACATATGGATGCATTTTCTCCCGAAAATTGGTAAATTTGAGGTTAAAATTTCATTTTGCTAGTGGCGCATCCCTACCAAGAAAAAAGGAACTGAGTGACCCTCCCGGGAGATAGACTAATCACCAATGGACAGAATTCAGAGTTTTTAAAATGATTTGTCAATTATGTTTATAAACCTACAAACCTGTAACATCACTGCTTTGAGGAAGGCAAATTATATGTAATGTTTCGCTACCACCTGTCATGTAATTTTCTTTTTTGAATATTTCTTGAAGGAAAGACACACACTTCATTATGTTCCATACCTGCCTTAATAGTTACTGACCAAAGATCTTGAGGCCATAGAGTGTCCGTTTTTCAGTCTTTTATATTCTGTTGACTATTATAGCAAGACCACATTTACATCAAAATAATGCTTTAGGGCATGATGACCACTAGCCTGCCTATCTGGGAATTAGAGAATTTATGACCGGCCAACAGCTGAATCACCAGTATAAAAGTGATTAGGCAGTAGAACATAATGCAACACTTACATTGCTTTGATACTTAGAGATCAGCTTATGGAGTTCCTGGAGTGTACTCATGCGACTGAAGAGTCCGGTAAATTTCTGATGGGAGAAAATTAGATTGGAAGAAATAGTCATAGTTGACTGTTTCTAGATCTGCATTATCAAAAGGCAAACTGCATTTGTAATAACAAACAAAATATATGTGAAGAAAAAAACCCCCAGTTAAATGGATGACTAGTGAAGCAATGAAGATCATGAAGAGAGAGAAGACCAGACATGAATTCAACCAAAAGGTCATATATACTAAAATAAACTGAAGAGGGAGGTTCCTTGCCACTGTCAATGTGATCCTATAATGTTGAAGTTTTGATTCTATGAAAAAGGGAAAAGAAATTGCTAGCCTGACAAGCCCATAATTTGCAAATTTGTGATTTGTTGCTTCAATTGTTTTAACCTGAATACTTTAAGGGCTGTTTTCATTCAAAAGTACATCGAGATAAAAACTAAAACAGAGCATAATTTACATTTATACAAATTTAAGTTTTGATTTCTTGACTTACCATACATGTTTCTTTGAGATCGCCATCCAGAGCTGATTTCCCCACTCTCTTCATATCTGTCACACTGCTGTAGTAAGTATCCACCATGTCACGGTACTTAGGAATCTCACGTGAGTACAGCAGTTTCTTGTAAGAGGCATCCTAAGGAAACAAAGTAGAAATTTGAAGATTTAGAGCCACAAATATCCTAAAAAAGGGTGCAGGTGCCAATTCCACGTCATCGCTACATTTATTACTTAGTATTTGGCTGTAATATTTATATAATCTTAAAGATAATTTAGTTCGCTTTCGAATCCCGTTAATTTGACTGTAATCACTCTTGACAATACAACGATATGCTTGATCAATCACAAGTACTTAAAAACGGGTTGTGCCACTTTTTAAGGAAACAGATGCTTGTGGAACGAGTCATTTTTCTCATGTAGTAATCAATATTTACTAATTTGACAATTAAATGAGCTTCAAGATGACCAAATTACATTTTAAATACTGTTTGTTTAGTCTCATTTGCTTTATCCTATTCGGAAGTAGTGCCAAGTTTGCACTACTTCCGACTTTGTCATGTATGTAGAACGTTGGTCATGTTTGTTACGCGCCATAATTTTCTTGCTAGGTTCGTGTTGTTTTAGTTCTGGCCATGTGAAAGTGCATATAGGTTTTAGCTCTTTCACCAAGACCCAGACGCAATTTTAAAATATTTGACGGTGCCTGGGACCCAATTTTCCGGTCCCACCAGGTGCTAAAAGTCGATCACCAGGGGGTAAAAATCGCCCAAAGCCCGCTTAACGCCTGGGACCCGATTTCCCGGTCCCACCAGGTGCTAAAAGTTAATCTCCAGGGGGTAAAAATCGCCCAAAGCCCGCTTAACAAAAGACTTGGGAGGCTCTAGATATTCAAAAGACACTCTCCGAGCTGACCGATGATTACATAGAACCATAGACATAAATACCTTTGAGACTTGTTCAGCATTCTTTCTGAAGGCATCATAGAACGCCTGTGATATGACACTCAGGCTGGCCTCCACACAGCGTGACTGGTTGATGTCAAAGATGTATTGGGGATTGGTTATCAACTTTTGCCAAAATCGTAACGGCAATCTGGAAAAAAGGGGGACAAATTACAAATGTTTTATATTTTCCTATGGTTTATCATTCTTGATGATGTTTGTCAATTGGAGTGTAAGTCCGTATAATGACCATTTGGACATACTTCACAAAAAATAAGGTCCATCCTGGGTTATGATATTTTTCATTTATTTATTTATTCAAGGTATAAAAAATAGCCAGCAGGCAGCATAAGCTGAAAAAGCTTGCTTTACAATGCACAACAGCTTTTAAGCTGTACAATACAAGATATATGTATCGAAAATACATGCATACAAATATTGCTACGAAATACAGACATCAGCAAAATACATTAATCATCCAAAACGCCATTGAGCTTTTTTATGATGTAAGGAATGGTGGATTTTTGGTATTTGTTGGTATTGCTAAAGGGTTGAGGAAATATGTTGCTGCGACGGAGGTTGTGGTTAATATCCCATTCCTATTCACGACATCAATTCTCTTCCAAGTTTTCAGGGCATATATTTGCCTCATTTTAATTATACATAAACCAAATGTTCACATCTTTTTTTTCAAGGGGAAAAGGTAACAGTAGAAACATCTTGTCTTGCTAAAGGCTGTTTAATCCTAAAGATCAATAAAAGTTGACTTACACATGCATTTATTTTTAGTCATATAGATTGTTTAAAATGTTTTAAGTACACTCCAAAGATAAAATGTGCCTTTTCCTTAAATGATGTGTACACTCAGAAAGGTCCATGTGATTGCTAAGTCAAAGGAAAGTAGAAAAAATTCCAAATTTATTCTAATTTCATTCTAATAACTCCAAAGATTTGGGGTAAGTTAAGGTCAGGTTTCAAAGACTTCATCAAAATGTCCAAAACTGTGTTTCAAATGAAATCACTATAGTTCAATCAGTTCCAAATTAGCAAAAATTGTGAGGCTTATATTTATCCGTGGGCCCAAATGAAATACCTATACTTGCCCACCGCTCACTGATACCGTCTTATGATACGTAAACACATACTTTCACCAATAAATATGCGCAAACGACATGGATTGTTTTTGCGCACGGTCAAATACAAGTGTCAAAATTCTTGCCAATTTTAGAACTGATTAAACTATAGAAGAATACTTACATATTGCTTTTCCATTGGTGAAGCACTGAATCATCCTCTATGTTGTATCTCACAGCCAAGCCGTCAAAGAAATCAAAGATATACTTGACTCCTACCGGTACATTGTCTGTATTCAGGATGGCACCAAACATATTATCCATGTACTCTTGCACGGTACCCTATCATTGTGATAAAATTGTATGAAAGATAATATTGCTATCAAATGAATAGAATTTCTTTTTGTATGATAAGGCTTAGGCCACACAAAAACAGTGTTCTAAGGGCCTGACCGACCCATTTTGGGGGAGTTTACCCCCAATCTTTTTTTAAAGAACATTTTGAAATTGTTTAAAATTTGTGAAATATTTTGAAAATTGCCTGAAAATTAATAAAAAATAAAAAATAGGCCTAATAATGTACTGTCAGTCAATTTTTTTTGCAAATGCCACTTTTTCGTAGCTTTATTACCAGTTTTAATTTCAGAACAAACATATTGGAATTCATGCGTTGTTGTTGTATAATATAAGATTTGTCATTTTAGCTATCAAATAATTGTTAGTGGCTTTTTTTAATAATTCGATTTTAACCTGAATGTATTCATGAAAAATGCCCCAAACGAGTTTAATACATGTGGTCATATTTGTAGTATCCCTGAATGTAGTGGTGCCTCAATCATTTAGCTAATGAACCAACCAGCACCCTAATGCACTTTATCATGTGTGCATACCAGTCAACATTGAAAGTCCAGAAATCTGAACATGTGCGTGGCTGTCATCCATTACGAGTCGGGTCCAGAGGCCCGCCTTTAGGGACCCTGGGTGGGGTCTATGGGCATTGGACCCTGGGTGGGGTCTATGGGCATTGCCCCCTGGTGGAGTCCAGGGGGCAATGCCCCCAGAAGCTTCTGGAAATTACAAAATATGTATTGCCCAGACAAGCTGTTTTCAACACCCTTTTGATTACCAAGAGACATACATTTTGAAAGTCTTGATGCACACTATGAAACTAACAAAATGATCCCTAAAACACAACATATTAAGAAAAAACGTTTATGTACATATTGTGACAATTTGTTCATTCTGATAACAAATGGAATGTTCAGATTTTCTGGCATGTTTAAACTCTGAAATTGGAACTGTTCAGACAAAATCGGAACAGTTGGCAGGTATGTGTATGAGCACATGTCCCTTTGGAGTTATCACAAAATTCAAGATGTATAAATAAAGTATTAGAAAGTTGAAATTAACTTTTTTAGTGTCTCTAATCCATACCAACAAAGAGTTATTACAATATTGATTACATTCAAAAATAGATTCAGACTTAAAACTTTTTTACACCTTTATGCCTGCGCCATCCACACCTGTATATTAATGTTGGATATTTTCTAATACCTTGGTACCAAGTAATCTTGGGAAAGCAACTTCTCGGATTTGCTTCTTCTGTCGTACAGATTTCCTGCTCGATATTGGTGCATCATCGCCTTCATCTTTCACCTGTAATATAGAAAATTAAGGGGGGAATGATCAAAAACACTTTCAGAAGATAAGTTTCGATGGAAACGAGACAACAAGCAAACAATTTGTTGTTACAGTCAAGTCTACTAAATCTGATAATCCACGGCTCCTATTTATAGGTATCAATACATGCATACGTTTTGTTTTATCAGGAAATAATTCAAATCAATGCAAGTGTGTAGAGTTGATGCAAATAATGCCACATTCCTCAACCACACAAGTGCATTGATTTCCCGAGAAACATTACATACGCATGTATATTGTATTGACCTAATTCATAAATGGTTATCACAATGTCCATTTTTGTTCATACCCTTTACTTACTTTATGATATTATTTTCAAACAATTACAAACATACATACAACCTGTGCTCCGTGAACAACAAATCAAAATAAAGCATGTACTGTGTGCATGTACGGTGTGCACGTGGGGTGCAATAAGTCATTCTCAATACATATCGCATATTATGGTTTCATAATTTCTGATAAGTTCGACCCCACTATGAATGTGTACATTGTAGACATTTTATGCTGATTTAAAGAGAGAGAGAAAGGGTAAAATAGAAGATACAGGACCACCCGTCTTACCAAATGCCACAGCTGCATACCATCCTCCATGAAAGTCTGATTAGCGGAGGTTCCATTGGGCTTAGATCCATCTGGAATGTCAGCTAGATATATATAGAAAATAATAATAACAACAATTAATCTATGAATTTCAGGGCAATTGATAAGCGTGCTTTAATGCTGTGCCTGTCTATATACACCAGGCCTGATATACACTGATGATATCAATACTCTCATTTTGATGGGAGAGTTAACCCAGTACATGGGTACAATGTGATGTGCACAATTATGGAAATCAAAATATATGCGGAGATGGACCTCTCAGGCAGAGTCCGATGTTCAGGGTTGTTTTGTTTCTCCTCTAATTTTATTGAAAATGTTTTAAATTTCAAATTTTGGTTTAACCCTAACACTTTTAGGATGGAAATGGACGAAATTTAGCAGGGAAAACCGGATATGCCGGCAAAGGGATTCGACCCCGGGTCCTTCAGGATGGTATACAGTGTCATAGTCCACCTGGCCAGGAGTCACACGCCCGGTGAGATAGACTGAGGTGACACATGCAGCCAGCATAGTTTTCCAATGGGATTTCATGGGGTTCGGGGCTGTAAGAGTTATATAGCAATGCGAGAAAAAATAGTATAATAAATAACCCTAACATGGAAATGTTGAAAAAACTATCCGGGGGTGGAAATCGGCTAAATTTAGTAGGAAAACTGGACTTGCCATCAGCAACGGGATTCAATCCCAGGTCCTCCAGCACAGTGTCTTAGTCCACTCGGGCCAGGGGGTCACATGCTCGTAATCAACAATTCTGTGCGCATTTATCACCCGCCATGAGCACCCGGCGAGATAGACTGAGGCGACACATGCTGCCAGTTTGGTTTTCAAATAGGATTTCATGAGGTTCAGGCTGTAAGGATTAATGAATTTTTAAAAAATTCAAAAGAAAAAAAATCACAAAAAGGAAAGAAAATATAGGTAGTTTGGGCCCATACAACAGGTGCCCTCAGGATAACCCTATGCCTTATATGTAGATATAACTTACAGTATCTAGAAGAAGCTTTCATACCCACTGTTGCATTTGGTACTTCTTGCTTTGGGGTCAGGGCAACTTTGGAACCATCTGTGACCTGTAAAAATAACAGATCCAAGCAAATTTGATTTAACACATTCCACGAGGGTATCAGTTTCAAGGTCTATATTAAGGATTATTGATCCAATACTAGGCATGTATGTACTTAGTTAAATGCATTTCTCACGTTGATTCCAAATATGGTAATGAAATTCAATAATTTTGAAATTTTTGAAACATTTTGGAATGTCGTCTGCAGACGTCTGCCGCGTGGAAAGCGTCAAACAAAATGAGGAAGTAACATTTTTTTCTCAAAATAAAATCAGCCAATCACTTTCTCCTGAGGTTAAAACCTAGCTATATGATAAGCAACACTTGGCAAATGACCGCAACATTGTAAAGTTATAGTGATCATTATTTTTGATTTCCCTTTTGTGATAATGATATTTAGCGATGATTATACCATCCAACACCACTCAAACCTCCTGAAATAGAAATAATGAGAAAAAAACACCACACTAACAACCCGGGGTACTCAGTGGTCATTACAAGGAGGTATCATGCGCGTCCAAGGACTTTCAAAAAGTACCATAATACTTAATCGTGTTAATGTGATAAAGCACCCCCTAACAAGTATGGCACAGTATTTTATAGATACCCTAAGCAAGTAATATCAGTATTTTGATACCCTAAGCAAGGAATTTGTATAGTTTAAACCTCTTACCGGGTATGACACATTCTAACCCTTTTTTCTTTCCCTAGTAAGCTATAAATGCCGAGCTGATTTATCAGATAACTTGCGAAGGATACAATTTGAGAAATATATATCGCCCATATATCATGGATTTTTATAATCCTCATGAAGCAAATAAGGACCCTAAATACAAAAAAAGCCAATGATGTAAAAAGTGGGCCCTTTTTCTTAATTTGGCTTGTTTTGATACTCTATTCACGTTACGTACGTAACGTGCCCCAGCTTGAAAAACTACCCTAATTATGTGATTTCTTGGACACGCATGATACCCCTCTTGTAATGACCACTGAGCACCCTGGGACCAACAAATAAATAAAATTAACACAACTACAATATTTTTCACCTGTCAACTCCATCTCATCAGAGAAGTGTTAACGACAACCAAACCATTTATTTTTAAGGCCCTATTGTGATAATGACTTACACTGAAATGCTTGAGGGTGTTCATTCTTTTCCAGCCGTTGTCTTTTTCAGACGACACATCGGTTTCCAGTAATGTCAGGTGACCGCTTTTACCTTGGCGCCACTCTAATCAAACAAGATATCAGAAGAATGATGATGAAATTTAGTTAAGGGGGGACTTAAGGAAGTCACTTTTTGAATTTTGTGAGTGCTGTAATTATTAATCAAATGCATATAAAAGTATACATTTTTGGAAAGGAAATAGGTCAGAGAATCCAAATTCTGCATCAATTTTGAGCACATTTGAGACCTGTCACCACGAAATGAGAGTCAAGTCAGAAAATTTAATTTTGCGGTTTGTGCAGATTCAGAATACTCAAGAAACAAGCTTTAAAATGGTATGCAACATGTCATAATTGCTCAATGTTTTCCCGGTCAAAAATTGAATTAAAGTTGCAAAATGCCTTTGTTTTCTATAGATTTTTGGCATGTTCATTGAACCATATCTCCTAATGCATACTGGCGACTTAACGCTCATTTTGTGGTGACAGGTCTCATTTTTGTTGTTGTTGATTTTTTGTGATTTTCTCAAAAAATAAACATTTTTGGTCAAAATTGACGCAAAATTTGGATTCTCTGATCCATTTCCTTTCCAAAAATGTATACTTTTATATATGCATTTGTTCAATAATTACAGCACTCACAAAATTAAAAAAATCAAGTTAAAAACTTCATTGAGTCCTCCATTGAGTTGCATCATGTCAAAAGGTGTATCTTGAATTGTTTACTATAAAAAATTGGGATTTTGATATGATCTGATAGATATTAAACAAGCATTCCAATAATACAAAGTTTTGTTTTGATTGAATTTATATTGGTGCAAATATAGGGGAAAAATAAGATGTGCATTTCTTTTTAATTTGTTTATTATTTTACAAACCATTTTCATCTGTACTTAAAAATAAGCCTAGCCAACTAAGTGTATCCTTTGATGTACAGGCATGACCAACTGATTGTTTTTCGAATTTCCAACAATTTCTTTTTAATCGATCTGAAAATGCTTTGAACATTTTCGAAAAAGTTTGATTTTTTGTTGACAAAAATTGAAATAAAAAACCCAATTTTTTTTCAAGATTGTTGAAATTTCACAAAATGTCCATGAAAACTTTAAACAACAAAAAAAATCATCGCAAATGTTAGAACTTGTTCACATGATGTATCTTCTGAACTGGTATTAGATATAGAGATTTTATTCTTGAGCTTTTCGCACAAAACATTTTCCCGCGAAAATTATAACACGCGAAAAATATCATTTTCAACATTCATACAGTGCATCCAGAAGGTCGCCTGCGAAGAAAAAAAAATTATGAAATGGCTATGACATGAAAATGCGTGAAAATATCTTTTTACGCGAAAATATTGGCTTTTACAGTAACTTATTTGCTATACATCCTACAATAAACATTACCAGGCAAAGTTGAATTTGTTAAGCTATGAATACCATTGCTTTATTATTGGTCATATTGCTTGTGGCTCTGTTACATACATTTAGCGTGCACAGGGATTTGATATCTTTAGTATGTTTATGACAGAATTTACAGACTATTTTATAAAACATTGGTAGTTTTCAAATTTGTCTGAAATGAACCTCATTTAAAAATCTGTAAAATAACTGTCCATGTTTAGCAGGGAACATCCAGTGTTTAAACAACAACAACAAAATAATGAAAATATTGCTATTAAAATTAACATACCTAGGTCAACTTGCCACGGCTGTACGCGACTTGAATAGCCCCTATTGCGGTGTACGGTATCTAGAATCTTGCCCTTAACCTGACCGATGGTATCTATGTCCAGGACTTTCACTTCTTTCTTCTCTCCATCTTCATCACTGATGATGACTTCCAAAGTCTGTGGAAAATGAGAAGATGGGAAAAGCAGAAATATATGAAAATATAAAACATTTATCTCTTGAACAATGCAGTCTTCTCTTTTTATAAAATGGTGATAAACTGCATAGGAAAAGAGTACTTAACATTCCTACAAACAATATATTAAGAACAAATGTAATGTATCACATTGACAAATGTCAAAATCCATAAAGAAAAGAGCTAAAACTAAGAAAAAAGGCAGTTGTATTTTTGGATATTTGTTGAAATAAAGAGGAAATAGCGTAACATAACATGAGAGAGATACATTTTGTAGTGGCAAACATGGGTTAATAATCATCATATTGTCTCTATTTACCATTTTTAATCTTTTTTTATAATTTTTTTAAAACTCTTTGGAATGTTTGATCACCCAAGCCCCATGAGTATGAGCTTGGAAAGGAGAGTCATGAGGTGACAGAATAACAAAGGGATCAAACATCAAGAGAGTTGAGACCAAACATCAAGAGAGTTGAGACCAAACATCAAAGTGTTGAGACCAAAACATCAAAATGTTGAGACCAAACATCAAAAGGTTGAGACCAAACATCAAAAGGTTGAGACCAAACATCAAAATGTTGAGACCAAACATCAACATGTTGAGAACAAACATCAAAAAGTTGAGACCAAACATCAAAAGGTTGAGACCAAACATCAACAGAGTTGAGACCAAACATAAAAAAATTGAGACCAATCATCAAAATGTTGAGATCAAACATCAACACAGTTGACACCAAACATCAAAGTGTTGAGACCAAAACATCAAAATGTTGAGACCAAACATCAAAAGGTTGAGACCAAACATCAAAATGTTGAGACCAAACATCAACATGTTGAGACCAAACATCAAAAAGTTGAGACCAAACATCAAAAGGTTGAGACCAAACATCAACAGAGTTGAGACCAAACATAAAAAAATTGAGACCAAACATCAAAATGTTGAGATCAAACATCAACACAGTTGAGACCAAACATCAAAATGTTGAGATCAAACATCAACACAGTTGAGACCAAAAATCAGTTAATTTACGACCAAACATAATCAGAGTTGAGACCACACTTCAACAACAAAGTTTAGACCAAAATTCAACAGAGTCAAGCAAACATAGAGAAAGCTTAGACTAAAATTCAACAACTTTTAGACCCAATTTCAACAGAGTTGAGAGGTTAATTTCATTAAGACTTTTTTATGATAGGAAAACAACTTACCAATGGCTCATACACCAATCTCTGACTGATGATATTGTCGTCGTTGAGTGATATGTGTGATTTGCCGTTGATAGCGTCGATTGGACCTTTCTCACACTGGCATTTGATTGCACGATAGAGTAGGAACAATGGATAGGCAGCATGATCCTGCATGATACACAATAGAAAGTAATTATATATAAGTCAGTAAATATGTATTGAAAACCGTTTCTGGTTAGACTAGCCATTGAACAAAGTGCTCAATACTGTAAACGGTAGAGCGTATAAACATTCAGAGGTATAGACCTCCCGGAATATTATCGCTACTGTGAGTTTCATGGACAATCCCATACGGTCATTTTGTCCAATCGTCAGGCGAAATATGTCTCTCTGATCGGAGGTTTTCGACACATTGAAAATGAGAATACACAATCAATGGTGTTAAAACCAGAGCAACAAATATTCCAAAGGGGATCTATACACATTAAGATATCAAAAGATAATCAAAAAGTGCTCAACTGATAAATCAGGAGCGTAATATGTATTGACAACCGTTTCTGGTTAGACTAGCCATTGAACAAAGTGCTCAATACCGTAAACGGTAGAGCGTATAAAAATTAAGTCAGTAAATATATAAGTTGGACCTTTTGGAAAAGTAGTTGCTACTCCAGGTTTCAGCAAAAGTCAGTAAATACATATTTGTAGTTTGGGGAGAATTTTTTGAAAATTGATGGATATGTGCTGATATTGATGTGTAAACAATGGCAAGACCCTGCAGGAGAAGTGCTATCTATTGTGAGCGTATCAACATTTGCGCAAGTGCATTGAATTTTCCTATTTGTCTCAAAACAATACATTCATGTGTATTGACCTAATTTATACATGCCAATACTAATCTAAATTTACATTTTCGTTCATATTTTTCATATGTCTGAAATTTTCATTTAAAGATTAAATATTGATATTGATCTATATAGACTCAATTGATGTACCTACAAGTAATTCCTATATCATACTATTCTACTAGTTCTATGATAAATTTGACAATATCTTGTTAATAGTGTTTCACAAACCTTAAGGAAGTCATACAATGACAGGGCAATCCAGTTACTTAGTAACTTCTCCACAATAAGTTCAGTTCTGAAATAAAGAACGATACATACATGATGACAACATTAATTATATTCATATCAAAGTGTATATAAATAAAAAACAAAATTGTTGGCACTTCTTGGTCAATATTTTCAAAACTAAAAAATTTTCAAGCCAAAAAAACCAAAACGATCCTAGATAATTGACTTTAGATGATTTTGGTGAAATTTTGAAATTTTTAATCAAAAACTGATTTTGTTAGGTTGTCTGAACATTTTTGGCGCCATGAAAGTGATTTTTGTGCAAAAATGTAAAAATCACTATATTTAGTTAAATTTGATACCAAAAATGGATTCTCTGACACATTTCATTAAAGAAAATGTATACTTTTATGAACATCACATTTATAGTTTAAAAGTTACAGTGCTCGATAAATTTGGCGCCAAACAGGGTTGACACCTCCCTTAACACTGGCCCAAAGATTGATCATTGGACGATTGATTGTCCTTTTGTAGGCGAAATCGCAATCGCTATGACAACCGCGAAAATGGACAACTTCTTTCCCTGTGTGAATTCAATGAACGATGATCGATCAAATTTCTTGCCTGTTTTTAACAGCTGAACATGTCTCCTCTCAGAGATGATCAATCATCCAAAGACCGACCGTCAGGCTATAGTCTATTTGGCCATCATGAGACAGTGACGTAATTACGTATTCAACTAATTGCAGCACATAATGCACACGCCTACTCGAGGCCCTGGCGTATACACACGAGCATTGAAAGATGGAAGATACATATGTGTGCGTAAAAGCTGTGCCTGTTAAGTTACATCACTGTCTAGAGAAAGCCAAATAGAGTATAGTGTGAAAAGGCTTATTGAAATAAAAAATATTTGAATTTACAAAGAATTGTCTCAAAAGGTTTAAAACGCTTATTTTATTGTTACTGGTGAGTTTTCAATACCATACTGCTTCATCTAAGCATCTGCATATAGGAACAATGTGGACTTAAGATTATTAAAAGGTGAAATGAAATATGGACATCAAAATGTGTCAATTCATTCAATTCAACATGTTAAACGTTTTTGGACTAGTGTTGAGAACTTTTTAAATATCATTTTTGGAATTGATCTCAGCTTAACAAAATTTTCAATAATGTTTGGAAACAATATTTTTTATTGGGAAAACTGTACGTATACAGAAAAAGATGTGCAGGTTTACGGCTGATTTTTAAAGTGTTTAAGGGCATAGTTCATTTATGTTCCCAGTTGAAAATCATATAACACAATAAAAAATGGGGTTTGTGGAAAGACAATAATTAAATACTGTACTTTATTATATAGAGAATACTAAAACTAAATGTTCATATATATTGTTTCCTGTATGACAAATGCGAATAAATAGTTGGTGCGCCAGCATCAACAACAAAAAACAAAAACAATGTGTCAATAACAGCATGGAATGGTGACTTGGTAAAAATCTGATTTGGACTTGGCATAGAAAAGATCAGCTTGGAAAGAGATGATAGAGAGATTCAAAAGTATGGCAGCCGATTGCCACAACTGGCGAAAGCTGAACGGTAGATTGTAATATTAACTTCTTAATACCAATACATCAGCAGCTTTTTAATTTCCAGTGGGTGAAAGTTTTTTCATGATATAAGTTGGATAAAGACCTGTGGTGATTCACTGAAAACCAATTTAATTTGAAATATAGCACAATTTTCAGTTTGTTTAATACTTGCCTTTGGAAGAGTTTCTTAGGTCGCTCTTCTTCAATTGCATCTTGGACTTGATTGGCCATGAGGGTTATCATCACACTGTTGTTAAATAAGATTAGACAAATTAAAGTAAGAGTATATATTTATCTCATCAAGCATTAGGAATACATACTGCATGCAAGACATTTTGATAGACATTTCTGTATAGTTCAGTGGCTTAAAACAGCAGAACCAAAAATTAAAATGGTCTAGACCTAACATTTAGGATTGTTACTTCCTCAATAACCAACCATTCTGAGCGTACAATATCACAACTTAAAGAGGGGAAAGTTATATATACTTTGAGAGTTATTAGCACATTTATTACCTGGTCAGTTACTAATTTTGATGACTGTATATTTGGAGTTATGAATGGTTGCCGCATGCGGCCATTCACAACAACGCTAATCTAATACAGATTCTGTAAGGGTAAAAACATTGGGCCTCTCATTACAGCTGGGGCACGATTTAGGAAGAGAAAAAGAAGTTAGGTTTCATTCCTAACCGAAAACCTAACTATTGCCAATTTCTTATGTTTTATATTGTTTGGTTAGGAAATTGGTGAGGTTCAAAACCTAACTTTGGAGAAAAACTAATTTCTTATGTTTTATATTGTTTGGTTAGGATATTGGTTAGGAAATTGGTGAGGTTCAAAACCTAACTTTAACGAAGAAAACAAATTCTTATGTTTTATATTGTTCAGTTAGGAAAAATGGTGAGGTTCAAAACCTAACTTTGAGGAATTTTTTGTTTTGTTTTATAAAATAAGCGTCATTTTTACTGTCAATATTCAAGTAGCCTTAAACTGCTGAATATATGTGACTTAATTTGTTGAAGTTAGGGAGTTAGGGTGATATTTCAAAAAAACATTCTAATTTTCTTTGCCCTAAATCGTTCCGTATCTATCTCATTATTGTTCAAATTGTAATAATCATAGAATAAAAAAGATAAAATATTTCAGTGTATACTTACTCCGTCAGATAAGGTAGTTTATCCTCAAGAATCATTAGTACAGTCAACAACGATGCAATGGTCAGTCTGAAATTTAAAAAAATATATATCTCTTTACAATTTTTTTATTCATGTTATCAAAATACATCAACCAAAGTTTAATAAAAAAAGAACATGAACCCATGACATGATGATCCGGCCCCCACATTTCCTGCATGAATTGAATTGATTTAGACAGACATAATTATACTTCATGACATGGTAGAGCGATTCAAACAATATGCTACAATGGATTACATAAATTAGGCCAATGAAATTAATTTCTTAATCAATTCATTGTTAACGCTGCTCAAATCAGATTGATTGATTGATTGATTGATTGATTGATTGATTGATTGATTGACTGATTGAGAGTGCCGTAAAAAGTGAATATTTGCGCTGTATCAATATGCAAATTTGAATAATAAGAGGGGAAAGTGGAAGGCAGCAGGAAAAGAGGTTGTTATAGAAGAAACAATGGTTTGATAACATCAAGGAATAGACTGGTATGAGTTTAATAAAGGATAAGCATCTGGCACAAGACAGAGCAGCTTGGAGAAAGATGATCCGGAGATGTGAATGTATGGCAAATTAAACAACACACACAATTTCTGCAACACTAGTAAATTTTAACAAGTCAATCTTTTTAAAATAATAATTATTACAAATGTATACAATATTTACCTTTCTCTATTTGGTACAGATTTGTCTTCGTCCAAGGTCTGGATGAATGCCATCAAAAACATCTTGTTACTTAGCAACGTGGACACCTCCAGCATGGCTCTCTGTTCATCTTCATCAGGATTCTATAAAAATCATTATCAGGGAAGATGGAAAATAACATTTTTAATCAAATATTACGCTTTTCATTATGTTTAAGAGTTATGAGACTGGTTGGTTGCTGTTTCACAATTTGGAGCATGACTCTTTCTTCATCTTCATTAAAGTTCTATTTATTATCATTAGGAAAGAGAAAAAAAATCTAAAGAAAAATCACACAAAAACCAGAATGATAACCACCAAGTGACCGATACAATGCTTAGACCTTGGAAAGCTCTGTATGGCCTATTCTGATTGTTAATTCTATTCATTATTAAATGGATAGAATGAATAAAAAATCAGGGTTGGATATGGTGAATTATTGCAGGAGGGAAATAGGGAAGAAGCTAATGAATAGATACCTGTTACCATTGCCAAATAATTGTGTCAGATCATTCACCCCCTGGGCACTACCTGCCTATTTAACAATGTTTATGATTGGTTAATTTCAAGATATACTTATTTGAATATAACCAATTGAAATACGGCTTCTTAAATATTTCACTCCAATTTGTACCACCGGGATACAATTATTCTAACATTTTCTATGATTGGTGCAATAAATGATGTAGCCATCATTCTGACCAATCGGAAGGGAGTTCTCGGGGGGGGGGGGGGGGGGGGGGGGAGGCATAAGGTCTTAAAAGAGCTGAAGCAGACTTATAAGGATGGTCTAAACAACTGGGAAAAGGGGGTACATACCCATTATACCACAACCCCACTTTCCAATACCAGTCACCCTCTGGTATGAATATGTAGAGAAAGGATATGTTACAAACATTAAAGGGCTCACCTCTGGGTCAAAGGTCAACGGTCTGGTTTCCAATCCAGCAAAGAACATGCTTATAGCATACTGTCTGTGTGTCACAAATGGCATTCCTGTTCCTTGCAGGTCACTCGTTAAATCTGTCACATCGGTTTGTAGTTCAACAAAAGCTGAAAATTGTGAAGTTGAATAAAAATTGAGAATGGTTCAGATGGAAGGCAAGGCAATTTAGCTTGGTGAATCACCACCTTGTGTTGAAAATCGGAATTGTCAGTACTGTACAGCATGAAATTGTCACGACATAACATTTTTTGCAAATTACCAAAAGTGGTCTTTTTGTCAGCATGATCAATTTGTGGTTGCAAAGTTCTTTACTTGCTGGCAGTCGTGGAACAAATTTCCGCATAAATAAACATTTAACGAATCGAAATTCGCGAAATTAAAATGGAAACGAAATTTTCATGCGTTACAGTATTCAAATAACTCTGGCTTTTTTTCTGTTTATTTTTCAATATATTAATAAAGTATAAGCTTATTTAAGATTTATTGCATGTATCAAACACAATCTAAAATATACAACTGATGGGCAACTCTCAATTATCCAATCATTCAACTCTTGATTCATAAAGATTGAGCAGATATTCTAAAAATTATGACCGTTTGTGCATCATAGGGGAAGATAATGATACACATTGTGGTTAGTCGGCGGAAAAATAGAAACCCTGTTCTTTCATGGTCATCTCTAGTAATGTTTTATTCTATATAACTACGCAATTTGGGCACAATAATTATTTTTCTAAGATATAATGCACAATTGTTGTGCTCGTTGGACACCTCCTTTAAGTTATTGGTACACGCAATAGCAAATGTACAGAGATGTCATAATAGCATCGACGGTTGGGGGTAGACATGTTACAACATTTGTATAGTACTGATATTTTAATGACCTAATAAAATTGAATCAACAAATGCAATGATCCTAAGATCCCTGGTGATCGTGAGCGTGTCCTCAATAACCTGTCTGCTTGCATATCTGATATTACCTCTTGGATGTTACACAACAAGTTGCAGCTTAATCAGGATAAAACTGAGTTTTTCATAATTGCCACAAACAGAGCTCTCACCAAACTTCCAGATATTGTATTAAATGTGGGAAATCTTTCAATAAAACCATCTGCCAGTGTTAGGAACTTAGGCGTTGTTTTTGACGGCACTCTAAATATGTCTACCCATGTTAGTAAGCTTTGTAAGACTTTGAACTTCCACATTCGTAACTTATGGCGGATTCGTCGCTTCCTTAGCCAGGAAGCGTGCCATCATGCCATCAGAGCACTTGTCTTGTCTCGCATTGATTATGCCAATTCCCTCTTGTACGGAGCTCGTGAAGCTGATCTAAAACGTTTGCAACGTATCCAAAATAAAGCTGCCAGACTAGTCTTTGCATGTGGACGAGACAGGTGCTCTGTCAAACTGTTGCGTTCCTTACACTGGCTCCCACTCAAAGAAAGAATACATTTCAAAATCATGTTGCAGGTATATGTGTGGTGGCATGGGAAAACCCTTCACATGGTCATTTTCTAGCAACTTGGTTTTTTTATTTGGCAGAGAGCTTCATACTCTACTGAGTATAGGACTGTTTAAATTTTTCAGAAATTCCATCTAGAACTAACAGTTATAGTATTTTAAGTTGGCAAGTTTAAATGCAATACTAAAAATTGAAACTGGCAATTCAAAGGTGTACACAAAATCTTTAAATGCTCTAATAATAATAAACTACATTGTTACATCACACGGAATAGCTTGTCATATGAAAAGGACTTTTGATATGACCCTAGTTTTTTGCGATATTATCAACAATTTTAAAAGTTCTTCACTTTCAAAATCTTTACAATGTATTGTCGGAATTCACAAGTGGTTACCATGGTAACAATGTCATTTTACGTAAACATAGCATTTTACACATACAATTTGATTAACAAGGTTCAGAAAAGTACTAGAATAAAATTAACATCTGGAATTTTGCATAAAAACTCCTCGAGACTAAAGTTTAAGGTATAATCTCTATCTTGGGACCAAAGTTGGAAAATTGACTGGGAACTCTTTTGTTAGGAATATTTTAGTATGACCCAGATATCTCAATATTAACACTAGCGACTTCCGATGGGTTTTCCCATACCACCACACATATAAGTGCATATCTGGTACTGCCCCGGCTTATCTACAGAATCTTGTCGCGTTGTACAATCATCCTGATACTACTAGAAGTAGGCACAGACTTCGTTCTTCATCTGACATAACAAAGCTCAATCCCGTTCGTTCACACAAAAGAGCTGGTGATTGTTGTCTCACTGTTTTCGGACCTCAGCTCTGGAATAAGCTTCCTATTTATGTCAGAGTAGCTAGGACTGTGTCTACTTTTACTTTTAAGAGTCTTCTAAAGACCTATTTATTTCCAAATGTTTAACTTTGTATTATTGTATATGTTTTGTGTATTATGTCTGTCGTATATTGTTTTCGGGGGCGTTGTTTAAGCGCTGTGCTTTTTAAAGAGCGCTATATAAGTGCCTATTATAATAATAATAATAATAATAATAATAATGTTGTGATCTACAATATAATGTGATCTACATACAACCCCTCCCCACCCACACACACCCCCACTTGAAAAAATAAGTATAAAACACAATCAGTTCATTACCTTCTCTTATGTCTTCAGCTATTCCATCTTCCAGTTCTTTCATCTCAACTATAAGCTGATTGATATCGCCCTTGTGTCCAATGACTTTACGTCGATACATGACTAGCACCACAGCCAGGATGATTATCAGCAGCAGGCAAGCTGCAGCGATACCTAATATTGGACCCACGATGGATGATACAGTCGGGTACTGGAGAGTACCGATGTAAACTTCCAGGTTCCCATGACGCACCTGAAAAAAGATAGAATTGTGTGTAACTTTTTGTTGTTGCAATTGATAATATTTCAATAAAACCCTACATCTGTTCCCACACTCCAAACAGCAAGCGTAGCGTACGTATGCTCATGGCCCCATCCTTTTCAGTCCATCCGATTGTGCAATCGTTTAAGACTTTGTATGGTGATTGGATAGTATATTTTGAAAAGCCGTGAACAACAACAAAACATGCTTGCGTGAAATAGGTTGAATTTGCTACAGCATTATGACAGTGACTATAATATGTTGAATGGAATCTAAGCATTCTCATAGACTTGCATATAAGAACAAAATGCCATTTCTTTATTTTTTATTCGTTTCCAAGTTACTGTCGTAGCTCATGATTATAGATGTGTTAAAGTTGTCCCGAATTCGAAGATAAGTGCGTCTGAAACACTGTTTTTTGTGTAGATTTGATTACTTTGCTCGGAGATAAACTGGTCTTTCTTTACTTGAGCTTTATTTTCAATGCCATTACCAGCATATACGATAAGTAAATTGTTGTTCAAGACTATGCGAACATTAATCTCATGATATCGCCCCAACATTGAGGAACCCCCTCCCCTAGCAAAAACCTTTTTGGACCACTCCATATTATTCTAAAAATATATGTTTGACTCGTACTAAAAAAATCAAATAAAAATCATAAACTTACCACAACACATGGATGAGTTGTTTTATTTCCATTAATACAATTCTTTCCTGGATTGTTCTTAGGTAAAGTAATGGTGAGTGTGGCGGTATCTAAGCTGGTAGTTTCTGCAGGCTCGGAACCAATGTAAACTATGACGTCCTTCTCAGAACTTGCAACATCAAGGTTGCTGCCCTGCAAAGACATCATGGTAGCAATAATAATTGGTCAATGAAAGCATTATTACAGGGTGTCTCAGAACGATTTATATGAGGAAAGGTGCATTTATTTAGCCATGAACATGATCGTTATTGGTCAAATTGCTTAAGATTCTTATGCCATATTGGAATGGATAAAGATATTTTGATGAAATTAACAGAGTAAGTAGAAACATGTTGCTCATTATATTGCAGGCATTAGATTTGTACTGCAATGTTAGTTTTATATTGCTATTATATTTTCAAACATGATATAAATCATTGTTATATTTTCTATGCAGTTTCTCACATTTAGGAAGATAAAGTCAAATTTAGATTCATTTTGATCTCTCCCCCCCCCCCCCCCCCCTACCACCACCCCCACCACCACCATCAAATAATGACTAAATCTAGCCAGATTTATATGCTTTTTACAATACCTGCAGCTAGGCTATCATTCCAATACTGAGGAGATTATGCATGAATGTATAAAAACAATATATAATTTGCATAACATCAGCCATGGCTTTACATTGTGATGCGTAAAAGCTGCTTCTAGTGCTGGGTGGGAAATTTAAACATGTATCATCATCAACGCATCTTGTTTGGACCTATCACTTTGGTAACTAATCCTATTATGTAATACTTCTTCTATGTCAAATTGGCATACCATTATTGTCTCAACATCACCACTCTTCCGTTTCGGATTATCTTCAAACGGAAAATACACAGGATCCTCATAGTACTCCAACGTCACATTGTTATTGTCTGACCACCTCAGGAGATTTGAGACATCACCAATGATGAAACCAAAGCTTGCTTGGCCTTCCGGTGCTCTTTTTCTCCTTCTTGAGACATTGTCAGGTGAGGTCCTGGTATCTGGGGTCTTGCATAGAATCATTGTGTCATTGTACAGCGTACAATCCTGTAAAGTATGAACATAACATAAAGGTTCAATGTGATAGGGGATTAGGAAGTGGAGAGGTAAAATATGAACAGTTTATGTATGCCATATTCCTACTAAATATGCTCTCCTTCTCAAATTTCTATTAATCCCTATAATCATTCACTATTATGTTAATCCTCCTTGCAATGTGAAATAAAAGATGAATGGAATATGTAACATGTGCCAGTGCAAATTTTACTGTGGTCCTGAGGCTATGTGCCGTGCATTCATATAAATCTCTTTGATAGATCGTACAAGATCTCTGATAAATTCAGAAAGAGACGTTTGCTGGTCATTACTTAAGGAGCAATAAATCATTCAAGGTCAACGCAAGTTCAGTGGACTCAAAAATGTGGTGGAAAATAACTAGGTTCACCTGAGCTTATTCACCTCACTCAGTTAAGATAAGATAAGTTAAGATATATATGCAAGACAGTGAAATGTGGAGTACCACTGTTAATCGAGAACACCACTTGAACTATGAGCAAGACTTGATGAATAATCTCAGTGAAATAGAAAATCAATGCAGTATTACCTCTACAAATTCTACACCATCAATATACATAACCATCTGAGGTGTTTGGGCTAGTCCGAACCCTGTTCCTGTCACAGTAAGTGTAATACCTCCGCTGAAATGGGGACAAATTTAAGAATATTATTTTAGAATTGGTAGATTATGAGATATATATGACATCATCTTTCTTACTTCAGACCTCAAGAGATCAATAAAGCAATGTGTTAAATTTACATGGCCAAAAGTATCTCCTTACAAATTGTTGATGAAATACACCCTACAGACTTTTAAACAGTGAATATGGAAACCTGTGGCTTCCTCTTCTACATACAGTTTAATACTTTTAATGTACTAAATAAGCCACTGGCTATTTTAAATGCACTTTAGGGGATAATCCTAATTTCCTAAAATTAGTGCATAATTTTTACTTCATAATAATTGTCCAAAGGCAATAAAGATCCATCACTTGTTACTTGTTTTTCTTCTTCTGGTCATGCCATTTGTGACCCGTCACGTCACATCCAAATGGACATGTTGGATGCCCGGGTCAAAACTGAGTTATTGGCATGACTTGGAAAGAGCACATTTTAAGCTTTGAAATGATACTGTGTTGAAGGTATCCGGACTTTGTAAGCACAAGATATGATCTGAAGAAGCATGCTTTTTCTACTATTTTCTTTATATTTCACCAAATATATTGGCCTCTATCTCAAAACTGTGTTTGCCGACAACATGTTCTTTTTGACGCGACTGGTCACATTTGTACATACTGCCCCACGGCTAACAAAAGGTAAGTTTCCTGTAGGCCACAATAATTTGTTTAGTCTTTTTAACTGCTATTGCAGTGAAAATCCTGGAAAAATTTCAAAAATGCTATTCATGAATATTTTTAGGCCAAAATCAAAATGGCATAAGACTTTTTAAAGTTATCAATTTGGTCCAAATAGGTTTTAACTGGTCTATAAATTGATTATAATTGTGAAAACATAATTTGCATTTTATTCAACCATTAATGTGGATGACTTATTAGCTTATGCTAAATTACAAAGAAGTAAAACTGTATTTCGAATTTAGGGTTCAAAGCCACCTAAAAGAAACAAAATTGCGTTTTTATTTGGCTTTGCTTAATACTTAGGTAGGCCTGCTCTATATGCGACAGCTGGTCACTGTATGTTATCAATATTAAATGTACCTTCGAATTGTCTTTTGTGGTTGTACATTCAAAATTGTAGGATTAGTTCTGTATCTGAATACATCTTGTGACTCTCTTTGAGTCCCATCAAATAAGATAGCTAATCTGTGTGAGGATCCGTCATCAGAACCTGTGGTGCGGCATTGAGCAGTTGTGGTATTTATCACATCATCAATCCTGTAGAAGACAGTAAATTAAAAAAAACTTCAACATGAATTTGATAACAACATCTAATAATCATCCAAAAAGTGACAAATTCTAAGCATTCTGTTTTGGGTAGGTGTGTGTGTGTGTGGTTGGGGATGGGGATTCAGGGTGGGGTCGTGTTTTGTGATGCTGATCTTTGTATTATCACACAATAAGAAGAATAAAGCCTGAGTGGTGCACATTTTGATCCCCAAAATACAATTGATTCAAGCCAAACTCATTAATTAAAATACATTCAGCCTTTCATTTAATTTCAAGCCCATTCACCAACACCAACACCTTTTGTTGGATGATATTGAGTATTCCATTCAGCTGATTAAAATATTGTTAGGTGATTTACCCACCCACTCATTAAAACCTTTTGAGGTGCAAAAAGTGGAGAGGAAAATGTTTTAGTTTTAAATGATACTGAAGCATTGTTTACTTAAATTATGCTGAAAATAACACCAAACAGACCTTTCAAATTTATAATATCTTTGGCAAAATATATTATTAATTCAAACCAAGAAAATAGGGTCCATATACTTACCTATTCATGATGCATTCTGACCCAATTGTAGCTGATATCTCACTACAAGCGTCCAGATATTGGCCAGTGATGGTTACCACGGTACCGCCTGCAGCAAAACCTTCCATTGGTTCAAAAGATGTAATGGAAGGATTCTATAATACAAAAAAAGAATGATATTCAAAATTTATCTTTCAATTTGATCACTATTATAATCTAAATTTTCAGCTATTTCAACAACATTATTCAACAGAACAATGACTTGAACTGATGATTTGGACCTTTTGGGAATGTAGTCAGTCATAGACTAAAAGGTGTTGGCCTCTTCTTTTGTTGATAGATTATTTGGTTGCTTCTGATATAGGCTTAGATAAAGTCAACAATCAACAGATAAAAGTTGTAAAAACAAAAACTCCAGATTATTAATTTAATATATTATTTTAATTGAAAGATTAATTCAAATCATACTACTAGAACATATGTATTTGAGTTCAATAAAAGTCAGTCTGGTTACATAACGAAACTACCATTTCATTTATCATGATGATAAGACTTAATAGCTCAACCGCCAACAGCGCCCCCACATGTTATTGGGGCTGACGAAAGGCAAGCGAGTTGCTGCCAGAAAGCTACCCCAGAGGTAAGCTTATATTATTTACTGTTGTGAGAAATAATAATCTCAAAAATATAATATAACATATGTTGGTATTGAACATACTGAGTTTAAAAGAGGAGATAAATAAAAGGGGAAATGATTTCATCATAAGACAAAGTTTCATTTGATTTAGAAATAAATTGTAGATGAACTACTTTAATGAATTAAAACTACAAATAGAACACAGAAAGAGGATGTCAACTTATTTGGCTATTTATCAATCTTGGGACACATACCCGATATGTGAATAAGACTTCTCCAGTACTTTGTTGTGGGTTTCCATTGGCTCCTGTAACCGTCACAACAATGGGCTCCATAGAGTCAACACGTCCAGGCAGCGTTTTACAGCTCACACTTGAAATAACACAAAACATATAAATTTGCATGAAACATGTAACAAATGTGACATTTAAAACCAAGAAGATTATTTTCAGTACAAGTTTCATTTTCTTTTCCATTTTGCCTTACCCTTTATTCTCACCATCAATGATTTGCAGACATATTCTGATTTGCCAGCAGCATATTTGAGGGTGGAGGGATGGCGGGGAAAGCTTAAAAACACCCTCCGGCTATGCCATGCTTTTAAATCACCCTTATCCTATTAATGACAGGATGATATTGATATTTATGTGTTTGATAATACATATTTGTGTATTATGCTGCTAATATATAAAGTTTAACTTTATACAAAATCATGACGTTTGGCTTCCTGCGTCTATTTGAGTGCAACAAAATATGATAATTAAAAAAGAAAACATTGAAAAAGAAGGTCACCTGCTTCCAGCCTGGTATCTCTCACCCAAGCCATCTGTGCTACACTCTTCACCTCCAACTGTTATTGAAGCTATGTCCATAAACTCTTTCCCAAGATCAGTGCCAGAGATGGTGATGGTAGTATTACCCTGCAGTGGACCAGATGATGGAAATACCTGAAAGGGGAAAACAAAAATTAATGATATACATTTCATTTCCAAGCTTAACAGTCTGCGGCATAACATAGGGTTGAACATGTTTTTCTAATCCTTAAATTAGTCTCAAGATTTTCCCCTAATGAAAACGGGGAAAAAAGTGTTTAAGATTTAGTTTTAATCTTACTTTACTATAGTACCAAATGTGGGGTTCTTACTTTGTAATAGATTTAGTACCAACACAATAATCATTTTTATTAATATCTAAAACCTGTTCTTACCTCTACCAAAACTGGATTTGGGCAGTTCCCAGATGATGATGAAGACACCCACCCTCCACTACAATCTGAGCTGTCTTCCACTGTGCAAATATCGTCCATACTACACCATCCACAATTAAGTTCAGATCTGGTTGTAAGACTAGATCGGCAGCGACTGCAGTCTGGTCGATTCACAGCACATTTGTAGAGAGTCACTGATATATGGGGCGAATAATTTGTAAATTTTTTTGTTGATTAACACATGTTTTCTACTCCCATGCATACAATTAATAACCTTAATATTTGGGAAATAGATTCTGATTGCAATAATGGAGGGAAATCTACAGCTTTAATGAAGTCAACATTTTGAAAATCTGTGGCTTCCCTTTATTAAGATTAAATTAAAGACATATCTGTGTAGAATATTTACTAATTAGGATTTGCCAGCATCAAACTGTCTAAATAATAATATTACACTCACAACTTGAAGGCTTGAACAAGCCCCCAGAAATTGCATTTAACCAATATTGCCCACCATATTTCTGTGTTTTATATTTTGTTCAAACCATTGAATAAATTGAGCTTTGCAGAAATAGAATACTGTGCAGGTACAAAGTATTATTTGTTACATTTTAGTTATCATTCTGTATCACATCTGTGTGATTGAATACCAGTATCCTTGTAAACTTAAGATGAGTGGCTGGGCAAAATAAAAGATATTCTGAATATTAATCCTGCTCCTAACCCTACTCTTTTCCCAAAACACACACTTCTTCACACTAACAATTTCATTTCTGTACCTGTGGTAGAGGACTTACCTTTGAATTCAAAGACATCGTCCAACATCCTAACACCATTCCACAACACAGACAGACCAACTGGTAACTCTTGCACAACTGAATCATAATTGTACTGTAAAGAACATTAAAATATCAGCATGAAGTATTCAAACAATCTATACCATGTTCACCTTTTAAGTAATAACATCAATACAATTTGTAAAATTTGTCACAAATCTCAACAGAAGTTTTCCCATTATCAAAAACCAACATTATATAATTATGAACACCGAGTGCTTATAGATAGAACACAGAAGCATTTAGAAAAGTTTGTCCATTTTGAGGGAAAAAACATGTTTGAAAAATAAAAACACTCTGTAAGGCAATGGGAGATTTCAAATGTCCATGAACATTTTACCATCAGCACATACATTGGCAATTCATACTATGCGAACTCTTAAATTCATCAAAATAAATTTGAAAGGTCTGTGCTCCAAGCACTTGATACATAATATTAATTGATTTTGATTGATTGATTGATTGATTGATTGATTGATTGATTGATTAATTGATTGATTGATTGTAATTGCCTATCAATCTCCAATGCTAGAGTTATATGAGCATATTACCAGGGTCGAAAAGTCACGATGACACACTAGGGATGGTCTAGGACCCCAAAATTATACCAATTAGGCAGATTTTGCCAATTGTTAGGCTCTCTAAGCCCCCTGGAACTACCAAGACATAACTTATTTACATCTTACCATTCTGGCATTACATGTGAATACGTCTTCGCTACGTGTTGCTTCTGTCTCTGATTCTTGACCCTCAATGTCCAGTACACATTTGTAGTTACTTGCCTGTAAATATAAAAATAGTATACAAAATACAACATGGTAAGAGTGGAAATGGCGCAATCTATCACATTCAATGTGAAGAGCTAGGGGTGTTAGGTCAGTAGTCAATGCCTAGGGGATAGTGTGCAAGTTTACCTTGAAGCCACTTAGCATTTGTTTTATTACACCTCACTGTGTTTCTGGCCATGTAGAGTAACCACGTACAGCCATTCTGTAAAACCAGGAATGTTTGCAAGCTTATACAATTTCACGAATCAGTAATACTGGCCTAATTCAGGGCATGAACATTTTTGTGAATGTAAACCTTGGAGTTACATTGTGTAACTTTGCAATGCACTGCTACAAGGTAGATTGGAAATATTCATGGCATGACATTTTTGCGAGTAAGTGCTCCTCGCGAAATTAGCAACATTTAATAAATGCACTACAACATTTCTGGTTTTACAGTATTAGCTCTGTGTGATTCGTATTGCCATTTACTTCTGTATATTGATTGTATATAATTTTATGTTTATTGTATCTTATGGACGCATTCGACAAGTTGGCGGATGCCATTGTTCTAAAAGTTTATGTCTGAATAAATAAATAAGACAAATATATTGTTGTACATATATTACGAAATGCATTGGTATGATCAGTTCATGAATATTTATGTGGTGCAACAATATTGCATGATTTAAAATGTTCAAGGCATTGGAATTTGAACTATGTCTGTGCCCCAGTATAAAAACAAACCAATGTTATATTCTGGCAGGGATTTTCTTGGAATATATCAAGAACATTAGAATGGAAGGGTACTTATATACAGATCATATCAAATCAAGCCATAGGTTAAGTGTTGTTCCGGTGGCCTAGTGGTTATAAGGTGCCAGTCTAGCATTCATTTGGAAGGACTGGGTTAGAGTCCCTGCCAATGAATGCCCTTTTTCGTGTTGGGACATTTGCTGGTGTTTGTTAATATTTATTGTTATATTGTCAACACTGTGGGTTGGTGAACTGCTTTATATAGTCAATCAATGATTTCTCATTTTTAATTTGAATCTTAATAAATAACTGTACTATTAAGGAAAGTCTGGTCCGCAGCCCAGAGACCTCAGAGCATAAAATTATTTACATGTACACAGATGAAGATGATGAAGAAAAGCTATATTATGCAACACAGTGATTTTTCCCAATAGTCATTTTCAACGAGAATTACATCAGGAGTGCTCATCTTAATAAGGGTGAAATTACGGCTCCGAAGGTGACTACACTGGTAATCTACCAATGAATTATTCTTAACTTACTCTATCTTCCGTTGGTAAATTGGTTCCAGTGACACTTATACTCTTACTGACACCATCTGATACTAATATCTCATCACTCAGTGCAGTCAATTGAGGACACCATTCATAACCTTGTCTTGGACTTTGGTCAGGCTTCTGTAAAATTCATGAACAAAAGTATATAAGTACAGCCCAATTGAAAAACTAAAAAAACCTATTCTACATTGCGCAATCACAGAAAGCTACACATGGTCTTGAAAAATTTGCTTTTGGAAGCTTAACACTTGCGGCCTGATACACCATGGCCTGGAATTTAGGAATTGGGGTTAATTTCAAGAAATTAAATATAATACTCCTATTAAGTCTGCACTTTTCAGAGCAAAACAGGCAAAGTAAGCACTTCTGGGCCTTTGACATCCCTTGTTAACCTTAAATCAGATTTTAATTAAGACACCACACATTACTATACAATAAGAATTAGAAATATAAAGAAAATCATACTTTTCATATTTTTGAAGAAAAGAAAAGGAGCAGATCTAAACTATCTGGAACAGGGAGTAATGTATTATGCATATACATTCGACAAAATACAATTTTGTCACATTTAGGGTTGGGAATATATAATATCTTTTGGTTTTTTCTTTAACGTACTTGTTTAAAAACAATACAAATACCGATTCCTGTACATTTTATTTAACTTTCTTTCACATAAATATAACTAACAAAAAAACTCACATTGACACCATTTATAATACTGTTTTGGTCATCCTCTGAGCATGTGCTGTTGTCATGGGTACACTGGTTGCTATAGATACACCAATCACAGGCCCAGCTACTGTTGGTACAGGCTACACACCTATGAATCAAATACAAATATGGTTAGGTTAACATTGTCAGGCGTCTAGGAATTTTTCTTAATTATTATTTTCTTTTTTTAGAATTTCTGTCTGAACTAACCAACATACAATTCTGAAAATTTGTTTCAAAAATTTAAAATCTCTAGCTTGAAACTATAGGTCTTAACTTTCAAAATTTGAAATAGGGACCCTTTACAATATCTAGTTTCAAAGAGTTTCAGTAGTCTGATATGGACTCCCTCCGGAGCTATTTCTATTTAAATAATTTTATTCTAAATTTATTCTAAACCAAGTTGAACAGGTAGATCTGTTTGCTTCCCTTCCTTTTGGTTGTCTCTCTTTCTTTCACTGACATAACCAGACCCCAATAACCAAGTTTAATGTTATTTGATAGCAACAGCAGTAATAAATGGTCTTAATAGTCAATAGAAACTAGTAAAACTTGAGTCAATGCATCTGTACATTGTACACAATGTCCTTCTGTAATAAAGCTGGCTGTTGAAACAGAAATGGTACTTATTTAATGCACAAATTATACATACAGCAGATGGGATCGAATATAAAGTGAAAATACTTTTAATTTTTTTGAAAACTTACATTTTATGTGAGTTACATTCATAGAAGTGGAAATCTCTCTGCACAAATGTGACTAGTGTCTCCGTAGAGAACACATACAACTGCATCGTCACATGATCTGAAATAAGTATTTTGTTAAAAAATTGAAACATTTGTTTATTATGAGTCAATATTAGTTGTACCCTTTTAACCCTTAAAAGATCAAATTACTCATCCAATTTCATTGAAATTAAGACATTTATGTATTATTCATTACGAGTCAAATGAAATGGAAGAAAATCTTGGATTACCTGGTGCAATGTCTTTTCATTCATGCATTGTATTATGTATTGGGTTTTCTGCTAGATAGACATTAAGCACATAATGAGATTGTGTGTGGAGGCCAATATTGTTTGTTGTGCTATTGCTATAGTTTGATCAGTTCCAAATTGGAGAGAATTGTGAGGCTTGTATTTGTCCGTGCGCAAACGGAATCCATGTCATTGCGCATATTTATTGTTGAAAGTGTGCGTTTGTGCATCGTAAGCAAGTATCAGGAGTGTTAGGCATGTAGGTATTCCTTTTGGGCCCGCGGATGAATATTACCCTCACAATTTTCACCAATTTGGAACTGATAGTAATATTGTACATTATCCATGTCTTACATGGTTTATCAGATGTCTTTAGTTCCACACTGCTGTACATGCTAACTGATATATAGATTTGATCTAAATGCCAAATTATATCAAAAGAGAGTCTGCTAGTGGTGACAAATCAAATTTTCTAAAATGGGGTTCTTTAAATGAAAAAAAGTTGCACAATCTTCCAAAAAGATAGGATCATTGGGCGATATGTTTCTTGTTCTTTCAAAATTACATCTAGGCTGAAAATGGTGTTTTAAAAGCCTTACATATGTGTGCCCTAGATATATTACTATTAGAGTGCCCAAGTGGAATGTCATACCAAACAGGCATGCCACATTTATAAATGTTCTATCTGTACACTCCACACTATCAGTCCCAGCAGGTGTAGTAAATGACAACTAATTGCTACATTTAGACAATTTATATTTAATAACAACTTGAAACCATTTGCTTACCTTTACCAGCCTCTATTGATGGTATATTGACCCCAGCAGGTGTAGTGTAGTACATGACTAATCATTGCCAGATTTATACAATTTGTGTTTGCTATACTCACTATTGCCAGGTTGTATTGGTGGTATATTTGCATGAATAGTACATGAAAACGTATTGCTAAATTGAGACGCTTTCTATTTAATAACAATTTTAAACCATTATCCTTTACCAGACTCTATTGGTGGTATATTGACCCCAGCAGGTGTAGTACTTGACAACTCATTGCCAGATTTATACAATTTGTGTTTAATACACTCACCATTTCCAGGCTGTATTGGTGGTATATCGGCCCCAGCAGGTGTAGTACATGATAAATCATTGCCAGATTTAGTGGCGACTGAAGGTGGAGATTCATCAAATATGCATTGGTAGGAGTGGTCATCCTTCAAATCTGGTAGCTCTTCCACTGTGAGTGTTATCTGGATTAAGAAAAGAAATATGATAATATGTGACCAATCACATCAAAAAGGACATGTTGTCAGCAAACACAGTTTTGAAATAAAAGCCAATACAATACAATACAGTTGGTGAAATATAAAGAAAATAATAGTAAATAATATGTTTCTTGAAATTGGATCTTGTGATTCCAAAGTCCAATTTCCTTCAACAAGTTATCATTTTAAAGCTTAGAATATGCCCTCTATTAAAGCTGATACGTGTGTAACTCAAATTGGAGTCTTGCTTGCCTCCAGCATGTCCATTCTGATGTGACGGGTCACATATACCCATATTGAAAAGTGTGATCATGTGAGATTTGCTGGATGTTCGTTTTTCAAGAAATATTATAATTAGGCAGAGAGCTTGATAGTAAGCTGCTTATCTTTTCCTATAAATATCAACAATTTGGAACAATAGTAAGTTTCATTTATAATTATTAAACCCTAATAATTAGGGTTAGTAGTTTAATTTGTTTTAGGCTTACCGTTTGATGAATTACAGTAATAGGAAGCCTGTCATTTGGTGTTATATTACTTATGCTTATACATTGAGCATTGTTATAGGCAAGCCATCTAGTAGACACATCAGGCATTGGACATGCATCATAACGGGTGCAGCTGTAGTGGAGGAATAGTTGGCAATACATGTTTGATAAATATATTGTTTTTTTTACACCAAGACGGTAGATATAGAATGAGCCACTTATATTTATTACAGTCATGATCAGTGGGCTATAATTGGTAAGATACATGTAATACACTATGATCTAAAAAAATCAATCATGATAATAGTGTAAAAATATGCTTTCACATTTGAATTCTGATATTTTCTTCTTCTAAATTTCATGCATTATAGACAATGATAACTGCTTGCAGAATCTACAACAACTGTAGTTTGTAGTTTAGGCACTTCCCCCTAAATAGTCAGAGTCTTGCATATCCAATAGAGTTGACATACCTCTTTTCCAGTGTACACCATCCACAGTAAGGATCCCCATCTGCGCCTCCGCTCACACCTATACATTCCTCACAGCTGGTATACTCCAGACAGTTCTCAACCTGGAGTTTCACAAGCTGGACAAGAAACAATTTCAGAATTGTTTGATATTTCTATTTAGAGTATCACAATTCACCTTCCTTACATATCATAGTCAGACTACCAACAAGTATATATATTGCACAGTCAGGCTTATCTACCAGGTGTTTTTTCAGGAATGTCTACATTCACAATAATATTGCACAAATAATTAAGTACATTGTACATAGAACATTACTCCAGGAATTACTCAGTCTAGAATTCTTGAAAAAATACACCTCGTAATATAAATGATATAAGTTAAATAACACAAATGTGGTAGGGCGTGACTTTGGGGCTTAGGCCTCTAACATTGTAATACAAATTATGCAAAATTAAACCTATTTTGGTATGTTTTCAGGCTCTAAGCCCCCATCAAGTGCTGATTCAACCCCTCCCCACACACACACAACTTGGTTGAAATGTTTCTGGGCACTCTACTACATACAAATACAATTGTTTTAATTTGTACTATTCTACCTGAAATATGTGTTTGCAATTATAATACAAGAGAGGGGTTTGGAAAATGGAAAATGAGACATAATCAGCAAAAATGAAAATATAACGAGCGAGCACATGGAAAATGTCGAACTGACCCTATTTTATGACCTTAGTATAATTTGAATAAATAATGTTAACATGTCTGAGTTATATGGATTGATTCATTGCAAGTGTACATAGTTGAATGATTTATATTCATTATTTTCGCCATTTAGCTAAATATTACTCGGGAAACATAAATAAATTAAAACATGCTCATCTAAAAAACGGATAACAGATATATAACTGCAATGACATTGAAATGATAACAATGCTACCCCCCTCGACTCATGGAAATGATCATACCAGCGGAGTGTGTGTGCACTGATATCTAAATGCTGTCACAACAGGACTAGCTTTCCAGCATCATGCATTACTGGGTGAAACACCGACACAGGTAAGGGCAACGCTGCTGCACTAGATTTGATCAATGTTCACTTATAAAAATGTTTTCTTTTTTCAGACTTGTGGGTCTTCAACTCTTGAATATCAATGAAGGATATAATATGTACGGCCTTTCATTTAGCATCTCAAGGTGAATCTATTGTCTTATGGGACAAAGTGACATCAAAAGTCACTATTTTCCTTATGGTTTTGCGCCTCGAGAAAAAAGTACTGCTGATGTTACCTCAGGCTGTTTGTATATTACTAGTAATAGTTTACATAAAATCCTTGTCCTTACCGTTTGCTCTGTCAGCAATGTTACCATCTTTTGATCTGCACTTATTTCTGCATCTCTCAATACTGGGCTACCCATACTGAATCTCTCATATTCTCTTGCACTGGTTTCACTTTCAATGTGCACCTAAAGCAGAAAGTGTCAGGGATAATATTTATTGTGGGATTAGAAAATCCTATACTGTGTATACATAAATAACAGGTCACATTTTCTAATTATGATGAGCTGAGATAGCTCAGGCTGGATCAGGATCTTCATTTGACGTTTTTCAAGTTATAATAGCGCCATAAAAACATGAGAATCAGGACAATTTTGTAAGGTCCTATGATGGCTAGACAACTTGGAAGAGAATGGAGGGCCAAATAAAGTGCAAATAGTTAATCACTGTCAGAAATTTTTATTTTATCTATCATATCTTTTTTCTTAACAAATGGGATCCTTATTATATGTGGTCATATTCTCTTGCACTGGTCCTGATTCTCATGTTTTGATGGCGATATTATTATTATTATTATTATTATTAATCTGTACTTATATGGCGCTCTACAAAGAACACAGCGCCTTACAACAGGCAAAAATGATGCAAACACACAAACACAAACACCTAACATTTATACAAATGGGTTTTCAACAAACGTTTGAAAACAGGCACAGACACCGCCTCCCTCAACTGAATTGGCAACTCATTCCAGAGCCGTGGAGCGGCAACAACAAACGAATGATCACCAGCTCTTTTTCTTGAGCGCGGAACCAAGAGCCTTGTGGTATCAGACGAGGAGCGAAGTCTGGGCCTATTCTCAACCATTAATGTGTCGCTAAACAAGGTAATAAGATCACACAGATAAGGTGGAGCGACATTCATCATACATTTGTACACATACAACATTATTTTGAAACATATACGGTCCTTGATTTATAGATAATAGTATTGAGACGATTCATGCTACAAGCATTTGAAGAGTTAGGGTGGGAATAGGTTATCAGGGTTAGAAGTATTTAATGGCTGATGACCAGTGTTAAGGACATTTAATGGGTAACAAAGGATATAGCTGCATTTTTATGAGTTACAGTACTTACCTTGACTAACTCCCCACTAGCTGTTCCTATAAATCCTACAGTGTGATCTCTATGTGTACTTGTGATAATAGATGATGGTAATGTGTCAGTCCAGTTTATATGAGGTTGATAGGGAGGAGGCATTATATGTTTCCTTACCTTGACTAAATCCCCTCTGGCTGTTCCTACAAATCCTACAGTGTGATCTCTATGTGTAGTTGTGATAATAGATGATGGTAGTGTGTCAGTCCATTTTATATGAGGTCAGGGAGGGGGCATTATATGTTTCCTTACCTTGACTAACTCCCCTCCAGCTGTTCCTACAAATCCTACAGTGTGATCTCTATGTATAGTTGTGATAATAGATGATGGTAGTGTGTCAGTCCATTCAATGGCAGCGGTAGAAACAAGGGGAATTTTGCCATCTGCGTGTGCCCAATTTAGTGCAGAGCATTGCTGTGTTATTGCGGTATCACGAGTAGCCAACTGAAACACAAATACTTTTCATATTGTTAAAGGGGCATTGAGAGATGTATCGATATACTAAATGAGCATATAGCGTAAAAATAATCATCAACATAGCCCAAATCCAAAATGTCATACAATTCTGACATCGCCTTCATGCCAAGTAAGCAAATAACGGCACTTCCGGGTTTAGATTTGCCGCGAAAATCCGAGAGTAAAACGATAGCATAACTTCCGAATTCAGCACCTAGTTTCGATATGATCACATCGAAACTAAGAAAATCATGAAATGTTATATGATAAACGGCGAATATTGGTAAACTGTTTCAGATGGTAGTTAGTATATGCGTAAGTATTACTTTGATGCAAAAAACTGATTTCCAGGATAATTGAGGGCGCACTCCCATACGTATCTCTCAATGCTTTAAGCGTTAAGATGTTTCATCATCATACCATACCACCAAGAAAATTACAATATCTTATTAATTTGTATTGGGTAAGAGCCTTAAATATGATGAATATGAAATCCCACCCCTCACCATTGTACTATGAAACGCACATAAGTGCATAGGTTCTTGGCAACTCCAAACCAAGCCACATGTATGTTTTGCTTGCTTGCTTATGGTGACTTAAAAGGTCGGACTTTTGTGATGGCCTTCCACACTGCTCTATCATTAATGCAATTTTTTCAGATCTTGTTCACTTAAGCCGGTGTCCTCTGTAAGAATCACGATGTAGTCTTTTCTGGGTTGTCCTCTGGATCTCCTTCCATGTTTGGGTTGCCACAAGAGAACTTTGGCTGCTTCTTCGTCATTTCTCCGAAAACAGAGTCCGGCAAGTTTTAGTCTCCTCGACTTTAGGCTCACAGAGATCGGCAATAGTTTCCCATACAAATCTTTATTGGTGGTATGCGATTGCCATTAAATATCTAGCGCCTTTCTTAGCAGACGAGTGTAGCAGCCATCTAAGGCCTTCTCTGTTTTGGAAGTGATTGACCAGGATTCTGCTCCATATATCAGGACTGGTTCCACTGTCGTTGTAAATAGCCCTAGCTTCATGTCCCTTGGGAGCTTACTTTTCCAGATATTATTCAATTTATTACATGCTTTCCAAGCTTGTGCCTTTCTGACGTTGAAGTCCTTTTCACTACTGGCCATCCAAGCACCTAGGTACTTGAAATCTTGAACAATTTCAAGGTCATTTCCATCCACAGTTGTAATATCAGAAGGGGGCTCATTGTATAGCATGGTCTTGGTCTTTCTAGCATTCATGCCTATAGTCCAACTTTGAGTGCAGCAGCTTCCACAAGGTGTAGTAGTTCCTCTGCATCTTTGAGGTTGTTTGCTAGTAGGGCAATGTCATCCTCAAAATCAAGGTCTGTTAAAACTTGCTGACCCTTTTTTTGTACTCTTCCTGGGTTCTAGTAAAATGCCAAGACGCTCTTCATTGCCGTTCAAAGCTTTTACCAGAACGTGGTCAAGCACAGAGATGAATAAATTAAAGAATGGTGCCAGAGTATCTCCTTGGAGATTCAAGGATGACGATATATGTTTTAAATGCATGTTTTAACTGTGATCAAAAGCAATTTGTTCAAGGTGGTCAATAGACTGTGTGCTGCAAAAACTTCCAACATGTTACCATCTCATGATTCTTCCCAGACATTTCCTGACGACTTTGTCAAGTTCTTTGATGGCAAGGTTAAGAATCTTGACTTTGTTCAATCTTCAGACACAGCCTATGATTTGTCACACCCACCGGGCCCAGTTCAGTTTGGTGGTTTCCGTGCCTTAACTGATGACGAGATTCGTAAATTGATCTCCGAAATGGCATTGCTCACCTGCTCCTTAGATCTTATGCCAACATGAATATTGAAACTTCGTTTGGATGAACTTCTGCCTGTCATTACGTGTATTATTAACTATTCACTCCAGTCTGATGTCGTTCCAGACAGCTTCAAGATCGACAATGTCATTCCATTGCTTGAAAATGCAACAGAGGATGCTGAACAGCTAAAGAGATTTTGCAGTGTATCCAATTTGAGTTTTATTTCAAAGGTTTGGAGAAAGCAGCAGCTGAATAGATTCAAGCATATTTCACTGAAAATAACTTTTACTCTAACCTCCAGAATGCCTATCAAAAGCACCACATTACAGCATATACCTTGTTGCGTTGAAAAAAGTGAGGACGCTGTACTTGTATTACTTGATCTCAATGCCGCGTTTGACACCATAGACCACACAATCCTTCTCTTGGACATCTACATCATAATTATGGCATTACTGAGATTCACATTCGTGGTTCGAATTATACATGGGCTGATGCAAGCAAGCAAGCTGTCAAGATTGGTGACACTCTATCAATGAAAACATTTCCCTGATCCTTTGAGATCTACATTGGTTGCCCGTTAAAAGTATGATCTTGTATAAACTCTTGCTGATAACCTACAAGGCACCCAAACAGGATTTGTACCCACACACTCCTCATTCACTGGCAATTTATGCCTGACCTCCAATCATTCTGTTAGCTATAGATGTTCAGGGATTCATGTCCTGAAAATTTGAAACAGTTTACTAGTACCCATAAAACAGCAGGTATGGCAACACTGATAACCTATATTTCTAAAAGTGTATGATTTAAGATAATAGTTCGAGAAATATTTAATAGGTTTTTATCGATCCGTGCGCAAAAATAAAAATAATCCAAACGTACACCATGCAATTACGGCTACATGCACATGGTTTTGTAGTATGCAGGTGTCACACATAGGTTGCACAGTGCGTGTGTTGCCTTCTTGTACGCTGCATCCTTAGTATTCATTCTCTGCTTTTATGAGGCTTTGCCAATTTCAAACTGATCAAACTATAGGATCAGTTTAGGAGGTGATAATATCTTGTTGATGATGACATAGGGACACTGTCAACCCCTAACTGTATACAAATAATGAATGTTTATGAGTGCATGCAATGGTATGGATATTTTCATGAGGTGAAATATGAAATGTTCCATTCAACGAAGTGGAAGCTGAGTTAAATGGAACATTTCATCTTTCACCGAATGAAAATATTCATACCATTGCACCTGAGACGAATATACCTGAAGGGATAGACAGCTCCGTGTATTGCCATTCAATTCTACGAACCAGGTCTTGCACGGCAGTGCACAGTATTGTTCTCAAACCAACCCAAGCAGAACCTACAAAGCAGGCTGTGCGCATGCACATGCATGCGTCGATTTGTCCTGCTCTCACTTCTGGGTTTAAACCATGATCATGATGATTACGCATACAGCCTGTGATTGATTTCTAAAATGATTACGCATTTATATTGCTACAATTATGGTATTTCAGAAAAAGTATGCCAATTAAAACCTACTAGTGCCCTACTTCAACCCATAAACAATGTATTATAATATTCAAAGTTCATGATTTGTGTTTAGAATTTAGATTTAATGTGAATTGAAACACAACAAATTTGGTACTTTTATACATCAACAGATAAGCGTATCAGCTCAACCACATCTGAATATTTGTATTTCAATTCATATTAAATCTAAACACAAACCATGCACTTTGAATATCATAATACATTGTTTATGTATTGAACTATGGCTCTAGTAGGTTTTAATTGGCATACTTCTCATGAAATGCCATAATTCTAGCAATATAAACGTGTAATCATTTTAGAAATCTATCACAGTCTGTATGTCGGTGACCGTCCGATACTACAGGGTGTTCAGGTTGTTAAGAAGATCGTAACACACGCGTGGATAACACTAAATTTGAAATAGCGCGGTAACTCACATAATGAGGTCGTGCTACAAATTAAACTGAATGATGATAATCGATTGGCATCAAGCATAACACTAACCGTGTTAGACTTGCACCGCAGCACATAACAGGAATGAATAGAGCTTCTTATCCCTTCAGGTATATTCGTCTCAGATTGCATAAATGAAAACATTCATTATTTGTTTTATATAACAGTAACACATTCGATAGCTTATTTGTCATAAAAAACGGAAGCTGACAGGCCTACGCTACTGACTGAGTATAGGCCTAAGCTTATTTTGATTTAAAATTGATCATTTTAATTAGACCTAGCCCTCGCCTGGAAGCTTGCGTTCTCACTTACAATATTTGTTTCATGTAGAGCATTAACATTAGTCCCATCAGTACAAGAAGGCAATATAATCTAAGATATACAGGCAGCAGAACATAGGCCTCCCAGTGGCTATGCTACGGCACTTTCACCGGAAGATTGGTTGTTGGGAGACGCTGCCCTACACACAGGCTGGCCATAAAAACAAATGCATCGTAATAGTGGCGCGGTTTAATATTAGCCCGTGTACAGTGACTGTTGCCTGCGGAAAAACATGAGGCGCGCAATGGTACAAAACGTATGGAACCAAATTGCACGGCAAATGGGACAAATATTTCATGTCATGTGACATACAATCCACCAATCAAAGGACAAGGAAATTTCCAACTGTTATATAATACTTGGTATCTAACATTATTATACATCTTGCAATATCACATAGTTTACTCACAGTTGTACTGCAGACACTTCCTGATGCATATACAAGTTTAAATGGATCACCCCCAGTAAGACATCCAAATATGGCATCAATGAATGCCTCTTCAATATCTTGAAGTTTGTACACACACAAAGCTGACTGGGTGCTTGGTACATCTGATGACAAAGCTTGTCCTTCATTCTTGGCAAATACTGCATACAGGACATCATCACCAGTGTTAACACCAAGTGATTCAGCTAAGGTGGTTCCGGCAGGGCCAACATGGGCAGATTGGACTAAGTTGTATTTGGTGCCTGGAACGCTACATTCAAGAAGTATTTCTGCATATGAAGTAAAATCATTGTTGTGACAAACACGATTGATTTTTGAAACAAAAACATTGATATCATCATTAGCATCTTGTCTTTGTGATGTCACAAAATAGGTAAAGTCCTCCCATATATAAACGCTCACATAGTTGATGATAAATTGAACGTTGGGAAATTTATCTCGGCTTAATAATATGTATGCATCCTTTTCTTGATTGAATAATAAATCATCAGATACATTCAGTGATCTTCTGCTCACTGGATAAACACGAGCATCATATCTTTCCATCTTGTATGTTGCACCTACATAGAGTGTGTCTGAACTACCATTTGCAGGTAATGGTCCAGGGGCAATGATAGCTTCTGTTGTAAGCTTTCCAGAGGCAACTACAGGAGTATTATATTCAAGCAAAACATCATCAATGCTAGTCAAAGCACGAGTCTGACAGGTTCCACGACTCTCTAATGCATCAACAAAAGTATCCTCACTACCGCATGTAATGAGTCTATTATGTGTATAGTCTATGAGTAGAATCTTGTTATAATTGGGGCATTCAATGACATCTTCTTCACATTCCACCTTTGTATTCACCACCTGTTCTCTAGTGAAATCTTCTCTCAGCTGATACAATGCATCACTAGCTCCAATGTACACAGTTCCTGTCACATTATGTGTCACAAAATTGGTGAATTCTGATGTCCCAACACGGTTTCTGTATGACTGTGTTTCGTAAACTGACAAATCAAGGCAAAAGGTCAAGTGCTGACATAAAACAGATATCAAGAGTGTCACATCTCTCAGTAGATGTCGGTTGATATTCATGATTGTAGATATTTCTGTCTATTAATGTATACGGTTCCTTTGGTTTTTTTCATGCATAATTCTAGTTCAGTTTCATCCACAGCAACATGCTGAATAAAGCCACATTATTATACAAATCAGGTGCTACAAAGGTTATGAATATTCTCGAGTGCCTGCTGCCATTGTTATTGATTAAAGTCATTCATTTTAGGTTATGATCAGTTCTGAAAGAAATAGAGAAAAAGGAAAGGATTAGAAGTTTATCAAAGTTCATGAAGTGAATAATATATCATTGAAAATAAAAGTAACATTTCTCCATGCTACGGCTGATACATCAAAATAAAACCAAACTAGATTAGCCAAAAGGTATGACATAATAACTATTTTTTTCATTTTAGGCAGGCTGATGATTACAAAGCTTCCGCAAGGGGCAGATCCCCCTCCACATTATCCCCCTCCCCTGATAACTTCTAGGTGTATCCTTGGTGCAATATGTACATGAGGTATTATAAGACTAGTGTAATGACTATATTATACATGTAGGTTAAAAAGCAATTTTTTATTCTCCTTTTTAAAATATTTAAAAAAATATTTAAAAATGTCATGCTAGGTGAACATGTGTGAACTCATTACTCCATGAATAAACCTTTTTTACAATTTCATTCGTTGAAATCCAATACCATTGGCATCATTGATTTCCTGACTTTTTAGGAATATACTCAAAATCAATATCTCTTTTAGGTTTCTTGGCGGTAAATAACTCTTATTTTACATTCTATCCTTGACAGGCACTGGCATTTCCTACCCATAGAATAAGACCAAGACTTAATGACCTTCACATACATGGACGGCATGTTTACTAAAATCTAGACATGTTCTTTTTCTACTCTTATTTGTGCTTGCAATACAGTAATAAACCTTTTTTAATATTAGTTTACTTCTGCTGATAATTCCACTGCAACAGTCATAGAAAAACTGTACTAAAAATAGTAATTTCAGTACAAACTCTTAGTTATTAAGCTATGTGAACTTGGGTTTGTAGTGCATATCTGGATGAGCTCCCACAAAACTGGAAATAAGACATAGTGCAACCAAGATACTACACTTGACTTATGACTGACATTTATGGCAGAAATGTCAGATCTAAACTTAATGCCAAAAAGCTTACTAATGTTACACTATGTATGCAATAGACAGCTTGTCTAGCGAATGAAAAATTTGCCTTTTGTGACACCCCTGTTTTTTCTGTTGGTCACGCTTTTCGGGGGTAAATGGAGAGCATTCTAATTTAATTAACCCTTTATTGAGAATCGCCAAATGCGGTTGTTTGGACCATACAAGGTAAAGTCAACTGGTTATGTGACACCAGCTAATCACATGCTCTCTATTCTTTCGCATTTTCCCCCAGTTGCACAGTGCACATCACTTTGTTGGCTGGGATCATCAGGAACAGTCAGTTAAATTCCCTCCTGCCCACCCTCTGTGCTTTTTTTCTGGGGATGGGTAAGGTAGCCAGGTGTTCCAGTTCACCTGGTGCGGTTTGGGTTAGGGAGAAATGGGAGGTAACCCTCATGCGCTATGTTGGTGGTCCTGTTTGGACCTTTGTTCTCTCGTACCCCTTGCCTACTCTACAGGGTGAGTCAAAAAGACTGCAATAGTGGAAAGGAGCCATTTTGTTTACAAAACCAAAATGAATTTTAAAACTGTTTAAACGTTGCAAGAATGATGTATCTAATCCTAACTTTGTGTGAAAAAATGAAGTCAATATCATTTTCCGTTTGCCTTTGGTGAACCTTTAGACCAGTGCACCCATTTCAGACGTTTGTCCACGAGATACCCAAAATATGCATCAGATCGCAAAATGTGCCTCTCATTCAAATTTGGAAACTTGAGTTCATTTGTGATGTTATTGGAATTTGATGCATCCTTTCTTGTTTAGGGCCTACATGTGATTTAGCATAATCAATTATAATCATACCCATGCTATAAAAACCGTTATAATGTTCTAAATTTTAATAAAAAATTGACATTTTCCATTTTTTTGTTGGTGGGATATTCAAATATGAAAATGCAATGTGTGCCATTTCAAATGAAAATCACTGTGCTCGTGGACAAACAGGTAAATTTGGTTGTGCAGCAAAGAGGGTCACCAAAGACAAACAAAAAATGCGATCGACTTCATTTTTTCACACAAAGTTAGGATTAAATACATCATTCTTGCAACGTTTAAAAAGTTTTTAAAATTCATTTTGGTTTTGAAAACAAAATGGCTTCTTTCCACTATTGCAGTCTTTTTGACTCACCCTGTAGTTAGGACGTGGTCATTTGTGTGGCGTGAAGTGAGGGTCGGACAGGAGCATTTTCCACGTCACGACTGTTTGCGGTGAATATATGAGTATTGAGATTGCGGGGCTCATGGGAATGTTCTCGCCCCGGCTTCCTCCGGATCTCATTTCTGCTATGTCCCCGGTGTGTTTGTATATTTTGTGTGCCATTCGCTCTTCCTTCAATATTCTTAAATTGTTTAAATTCAAGTCTATATAAATGTTATAAAAGTTGTGAAATTTGATGAATTCTGTCATCGTTGTAACCCATTTAAAATTGGGTATGTTCTAAAATCAAACTATTCCAATATGGTCTCAGCCAATCCTTTATATTCTTCTCTTGAGTTTGCCTTATTTATGTTTTATGCGGGAATCTATGGGCAAATTCCTAAACTGGCTCCTCCTATCCCTAGAATCCAAGACCAAAATCCAAAGACCTCTACATAGAATCTGTGGGGGTAGGCGGGGTTACCAAAGACCAGGCGAGAAAGCTGTTTGGATATTTGATGAAACCATCATCATCATCATCATTGGTCGTCCGTGGACGAAATGGAGGAAGCAATCGCAACATATTGGGCCCAGACTTTCCTGTCATTCATGAGTTGGCGGATCTGGAGGATCTAAACCCATATCATTTTTGACAGTATCAGGATACTGAAGGTGTCTTCTGCCTCTGTTAGCTTTCCCACCAGGAGGGGTCCAGAAAATTAGACGGGAGATAGGCTGGTTTGTTGTTCGCATGCAGTGGCCAGCGAAACATAAACGGCGCTGCCTGATTATTGATGTTATAGGGGGGATATCGCCATATACCACGCTGTTTGGGATGTGATCTCTCCAGCTGATGTCAAATATTCTACGTAACAGTTGAGTATAACATCCGTTGATTCTGTCTTCAATTTTCCTGCTGATGGTCCATGTTTCAGATCCGTACAACAAAATGCTTTCTACGCAGGCTTTGAACAGTCTGATTTTTGTTGTTCTTTCGAGATCAGACTTCCAGATCTTCTGCAGTTTGTTGCAGGCGACCCATGCTTGTGCTTTCCTGCATTTGAAATCCTGGGATGTGTCTAGAATGTAGGCCCTCAAGTATTTGAAATTGGGGACGTTTTCCAGCTCTACTCCTTTGATGGTCTTTACACTGGCTGAGGTGGCAATATTTATAAGAAGGCTTTTTGTTTTTCCTTCATTTAAATGCAGGCCAACTGCATTTGATGCTGCCTCAACACTCTGTAACAGTAATTCCACTTTACCGATTGATGTTGCTAGGAGAGCTATATCATCTGCGAAATTGAGATCGTGAAGACGAATTTCAAGATAGCGTCTACTCCTCCTAGGCTCCAGCAGTATACCTGTTTCATCATGGATATCTGTCAGGGCACAGCGCATTACGTAGTCAAGAATTGTGATGAAGATGAAGGGTGCCAAGGTGTCACCTTGAAGAACGCCAGCTAAAATCTTAAAGGGTTCCGTCTCCCCATCGGGCGATGTGACAATAGCCGAAGAGTTGTCATACATTAACTTTATTGCCTTGACAATGGGTCCAGGGATACCATAGGCACTGAGGATGTCAAACATGCGATCGTGGTGTACTGAGTCAAAAGCCTTAGAGAAGTCTATGAACACGGCAGCCAGTGGAAGGTTTCTTTCTTTCATTCCTTCAATTATTCTTCTCAGTGCTAGAATCTGGGAGATTGTGGATCGTTTCTCTCTAAAGCCATTTTGATTCCATCGAAGAAGAGGGTCCACAAATGGGCGTATTCGGTTCAGTAACATACGATTGTAGACCTTAGCCCCAATACAGGAGAGGCTAATCCCTCTGTAGTTGGTTGGTTGAGAGAGATCTCCCTTTTTTGGGATAGGAATTATGGCACTCACTAACCACTGGCTAGGTATTTCATGGTGAATAAATGCTCTGTTGCAGATTTCCAGTAAGTGTGATCGGAATTGCTTTGACTTCCAAAGCTCAAGTGGAATGTTGTCCAGTCCAATGGCCCCTCCTGATTTAGCTTGATTGAGAGCAGACTCGACTTCGTCTAAGGAAAATTCATTTACAATGATTGGGAGAGTGCCCTCCACTACAGGTGTAATGTCAAAGACAGTGTCTGGAACAGTTGGGGGTTTTCCAAGAAGGTTTTGAAAGTGGTGCAGCCAGGTTGCGATCCTCTCAACTGGTGAGCCTGCTAAGATTGCTGGTTTTCTTACTTTCCTCCCAGTAATTTCATTGATGACTCTCCAAGCTTCTGTGTGTTTGTTGGAATGAGATGCATGCTGAATTTGGGAGATCTTCTCGTTTAGCAAGTTTTCCTCTTCTGAGAGATATGCTTCCTTGAGTTCGTGGCGGGGTTGAATAGTAGCATCACCCTAGTCAATTGCATTTTGAAGTCTACTTCTTGCCGCTCTTACATTACATACTTTGTGGACTTAGAATATACATGTATTTCTAACCCTAAATTTTACAAAAGGAAATAAATTAATTAAAAAAGTGGTCCTAGTGGCAATCAAACCATGGGTCTCTGCATTGCAAAGCATGTCTCTCAACCACTAGACTAGCAAGGTGTGGTCTGGCCCGGACATGATTTTAATCCCTTTTAAACATTATGGAATAATGTAATACTACTTCTATGATCAGTACATACACTATTATGAATAGAGCTGTTGTGGTATATAAACCTTGCTATACTTAATTTACTTGACACTCTGCGTCACTCTGGGTGGATATATTTCTAAAAATATTAGCAAGTTGCTGAATGTATATTTTCTTAAATTCTTCACTTCAAACAATTTAATGTAATGTGGGGTTTTGATGTGGAATAAAACATCTGCTGTCTTAAAATTGAATATACTGTAATCCTATTCTTAGCTGGCAGCTCCTACCCCATGATATCCGAGACCATGGTTCAAAGACCTCTGCATGGAATCTATGGCGTAGGCGGGGTTACCAAAGACCAGTTGAGAAAGCTTTGTTTGTATTGTACATTATCAAACACAAGCTTTCTCTACCCCCTTTCATACAAACCTTGTTATACACAAAGTATTTGATACTTTGCAGGAGGGTGGATATAATATTTCTGAAACAAAATATGTTGTTGTTGGAAATATATTGTCATTACTCTACAATACCATTTATGATCATGAAATGTGTATATAAAACAATTGGTGTCCTTCAATTGATTACTTATTATGTTTCTATAGTTGGTGAATTAATTGATCTGTTCATTTCCTATCCTCTCGAGAATATTGCTCGTAGTTTTGCAACAATAAATAATTCTTATCTGTAATCCTATCCTAAACTGGCAGCTCCTACCCCTAGAATCCAAGATCAAGGTTCAATGACCTCTGCATGGAATCTGTGGGTGTAGGCGGGGTTACCAAAGACCAGTCGAGAAAGCTTTGTTTGTATACTGTATGAAAATGCACGCTTTCTCTACCCCTTTTCTATACAAACCTTAATTACACATAAAGGGCCTAATACTCTGCAGAAGTATTGATATTTCTGAGACCTTTTTAAAACAATTGGAAGTATATTTTTTTGAATTCATTACACTTCATTAGACATTTTGTGTTCATGTAATGTGATATTCTTTGTACAACAAAACATATCACTTTTGTCCCATACTTCCTTCTGTCGTGGTGGGGCAGTCTACATGGAATCTGTTTGTACACTGTATGAAAACCTAAGCTTTCTTTACCCTTTTCTATACAAACCTTATTACACAGAAAGTGCCTCATGCTCTGCAGAGGTATGGATATTTCTAAGACATTTTCTTAAATTTGGAAGTATATTTTGTCTTGAATTCATTTCACTAGACATTTCATGTTCACGTAATGTGATCTTTTGTGGATCAAAATATATTCTTTTTAATTTGGTTAGTAATCACAGATCTTGTTTGCAAACAATATCATGAATATCTGGTTCTGCGTTGATGAAATCACCCTTAAACTAAGTCTACATACAAAAATAAAGGGGAAACTTATCAGCAGTGATTCTTAATAAACATGTGTCAAAATATTTATTTACTGACAGCATCAATAACGAACGCTGGCAATTTCTAAAATCTTAATTAAATAAAATGTAGTTTGAAATGATGAAATGTAGTTTGAGATGATCTTCTTAAACAACTGTAAACAAACCTTTGTCCACTGTTACGATAACTGCCTAACTAATTTGTAAGCCAAATTTAATTCACCAGCCACTTTTATCCATTACGTAACCGTCCTGACCGGTGAAGCTATTAAAGGTTCAATTATCTATCTCTAAACCAGATGTTTTTCTATAAAATGGTTAGTAAACATGTTTATCTTTATCTGAAACATGTTTTGTGTGTGATTACTCAAAACTAGACACTTATCATAGCAGGGTGGCATAATAGCAGGATGGCAGTTTGATCTTGCGTAAAAGTATGTGAGATCAACCTCACCCCCAAAATACATGTACGTTCGACCTAGACCACTCTGATTGGTTCCCCAAGTGAGTGGTCAAGCATTCACAATGAGTTAATGGGAGAGCGCCCTCATGTGTTTGACTGTGGCCAGGAAAAATATGTCCATCAAATGCAAATATTTGAGCCATTTGTAAATCATGTTTTCATATACCAGCTATTACATATAAAGAATGCTTTTAAAGTCATATTATGCAATCTTTTCCAAGTGACACCTTGTATCCTTGATTTTTACTTTGAAACACATTTTCTTGCAGATTTGCACTTTAATTATAAATCGTAAAGATCTTCTATGTGACAGAGCAATATGATTCCTAATGACCGCAAAATCAAGTTTGAATAGTTTTATATAAACTGTGGGGGTCTGCTCCGACAACTTACTTTCTAATTGTTTTTCCGTTCATAAATAGAATGCCATGGTTTGACAAGGTGTTAACACTGTTTACAGTGTTTCCAGCTACAATCGCAACTGTACACACACCCCAACATAATAGTATGGAATGATTTATGATGAAAATCAAAACAAATATGTTGAGAAATTCCTAAAATTGGAATCAGACTTCCCGTATGATTTAGTCAAGTTCTATGGTTTTTCACAGAAAATACAGTCAAGATAGATTTATAAGTGCATGATAGTGTTATCCGATGAGTCAAATTTCGTCAGTAGAGAGACAAAAATATACAAATTGAAAAAGATCATATAATATTGCTTTAATAAGAGAATCCAATTAACTAAATCTGTATATTATAATGATAAAAATGTAATATATATACAATGTTTTTGCTCTGAATAAAATAAATATATGTGCAAAATGTACATAGTATCTTTACTTCCCCAGTTGGGTTTGATGGTTAAAATATCTTAATATCTTTGTAAGCTAAGTTTTCTATATAATCAATCATGTAGTTACATAAAAACACCAAACTACTTTTAATACAATCCAATGAACTAAATCCGTATATTATAAAAATAAAAACGTAATGTTTTGCTCTGAGTAAAATAAATATGTATGTGCAAATTGTACATAGTATATATGAGGTTTGACGGTAATATATTTGATGGTAACATGTATTTCATATACCATTTTGGTTAGATAAAAAACACCAAAATACTTTTAATACAATCCAATGAACTAAATCCGGATATCTAAAATAAAAATGTAATCCCTAAAACCTTTTTGCTCTGAGTAAACTAAATATACACATATGCAAAATTTACAAGTACTACCCAAGCGAGGTGTTAAAAATTATCTCATGGCTGAAATCAGGCCTATCATTATTCCAAAAACAATTATCACATGGCTGGAATCAGACCTAACATTATAAAATAAAATACATGTATCTTGTTAACATAATTTTGTTCTCTATTGTGCTTTTGCTTACTTATTGTACATTTCAGATCTTATTTCCAGATCTTTGATAAGATCTATTGATTTTCACACAGCAAAGGCATAAAAGCACATTGTCAGGAACCTTTTGTGTTTGTACAAAAGATGCTAGTCAGTACCACTCAAAAATCCTGAAATGGTGAACAATTCTGGAAACAATGCATAAATTAGGGTAAAACACCTCAAATGGACCTACTGAAATAACAATAACGATCCACTCAGCAACATCGTATCTCAACAATCGAGGTGTCAAAGTATGCAGAACAAATTATGCACTGAGTTTGCTTCAAATAATATATACCCTTTTGGGCCGTTAATTATTGGCTCATTTGTTAAGTGTCTCGAAACTTTTTGTGAGGAGTATACAGGGTGAATCAAAAAGAAATTGCGGCCATTTAAAGCGGCCATTTGACCTTGATGCGTGCATTGAACCATGGAATTTTTGTTTTTTGTTTGTATAAAGCGTTGTTAATCTAGTTTATCCTCCCAAAGTATGAAAGTAATCGACATAAAAATAAGCAAACTGTGGCAAGTTTTGTAAACTGACCGCGGATTTACACACAGTAAAATTGGTTTTGCTAAAATGGTCATTATTATCGCATTAATTGTCAAAATGTTCCTGTAAAATCATTCTTTCACTCTTGGATAAGTAATTAATAGTCTGATACTGAGTTGTCAAATGAAAAGGCAAATCTGAATACAAGCATCACCTGTTACAGACCAAGAAGGCAAGAAGTCTTCAAGAAGTGGAGGTACGTGTCACCCTGCTAACACACAACGTTCTAAAAACGTTCTAAGAACGTTAAAAACGTTCTAAGAACGTTTTAAACGTTCTAAGAACGTTTTAAGAACGTTGTGTGTTAGCAGGGCAGAGCCGAAGTGACAGGCTACACCGCAACAGGGGAATGGTTAGACGAGCTGTTCACAACATGTTGGACAGGGCACTTACAGTCTTCAGCAAAATGGTGGCCATGTTGAAGGACGGCTTCATTAACAAATCTTAATATCAGCAAACAATGAAATTATTTCTATTTTGAATTGCAAGGAAGCTAAAATTTTATTGTATGCCTTACAAAAACACCTTTACCAGAAGACCGTAACTCATACCGTGTGAACCTAAAGGCAAATGTGAATGACTTTTCAATGCAATTATCAAGAAACAAAGTGTCTTCAGAACATTTCATTTGTACAATATTTTTAGTTTGTGAAGTATTATTTATTTCTACAATGTTTTACCACCTTTGGCTCATTTAATATACCAGGAACCTGGAATAAATTACAAGCACAACAATGCCTTTCTTGTAGACTCTCACTCCATATCATCATGCTGCTGCAATATTCATGTCTGAACAGTGTAAATCCCATTGGAATGGCGAAAAATGCGGACAGTTTACAAAACATGGTACAGTTTGCTTATTTTTTAGTCTATTACTTTCATTTTTAGGGAGGATAAACTAGATTAACAACACTTTATACAGACAACAAGAATTCTATGGTTCAATGCACGCATCAAGGTAAAATGGCCGTTTCAAATCGTGCACAATGTTTTTTGATTCACCCTGTATATGCAAAGTGGTGTTTTCTGATGTAAAAATATCTTAATATATTTGTACACCATGTTTTCCATATACATTTAATAGAATCTGATGAACTAAATCTGTATATTGTAAAAATAAAAATGTATTGTATAACAACCTTTTTGCTCTGAGTAAAATAAATATATATGCAAAATGTACATAGTATCTTTTTCTGATGTTAAAATATCTTTTAAGATATTTTAACATCAGAAAAAGATATATACGGAATATTTGGTATTTGGTATACTTGGTATTTGGTATACGGGAAAACATATTAAAATATGTTTTCCGTATACCAAAATACATTTAATAGAATCCGATGAACTGAATCTGTATATTATAAAAATGCAATGTATATAAATGTTATGCTCTGAGTAAAATAAATATATATGCAAAATGTACATAGTATCTTGACCACCCCAACGAGGTGTGATGGTATACAAACAAATATTGTACGCCTGAGAGTGTGATAGTAAAAATTGTACCACAAGATCAAGTTTAGACTTTTCCTTTGCCTCGTGTAATGGAACAATCATAATTGAATCGAGTGATATATTTTTACTATTAACAAAAAGCACACAATATCTTTTTATATAATGATATCACACAATCAATTTCACACCATGTGATAGACAAAATTATCACATGGCTGGAATCATGCCAATCATAATAACAACAACAACCACAAAAACCTGTTCTACGGGCCTGACCGATTCATTTTTTTGTATTGGATTTAAAAAAAAAAATAAGTACAGGTATTGACATTTGATAAACTAGATTAACAACACTTTATACAGACAACAAGAATTCTATGGTTCAATGCACGCATCAAGGTAAAATGGCCGTTTCAAATCGTGCACAATGTTTTTTGATTCACCCTGTATATGCAAAGTGGTGTTTTCTGATGTAAAAATATCTTAATATATTTGTACACCATGTTTTCCATATACATTTAATAGAATCTGATGAACTAAATCTGTATATTGTAAAAATAAAAATGTATTGTATAACAACCTTTTTGCTCTGAGTAAAATAAATAAATATGCAAAATGTACATAGTATCTTTTTCTGATGTTAAAATATCTTTTAAGATATTTTAACATCAGAAAAAGATATATACGGAATATTTGGTATTTGGTATACTTGGTATTTGGTATTTGGTATTTGGTATACGGAAAACATATTAAAATATGTTTTCCGTATACCAAAATACATTTAATAGAATCCGATGAAATGAATCTGTATATTATAAAAATGCAATGTATATAAATGTTATGCTCTGAGTAAAATAAATATATATGCAAAATGTACATAGTATCTTGACCACCTCAACGAGGTGTGATGGTACACAAACAAATATTGTACGCCTGAGAGTGTGATAGTAAAAATTGTACCACAAGAGTAAAAATTGTACCACAAAATCAAGTTTAGACTTTTCCTTTGCCTCGTGTAATGGAACAATCCTAATTGAATCGAGTGATATATTTTTACTATTAACAAAAAGCACACAATATCTTTTTATATAATGATATCACACAATCAATTTCACACCATGTGATAGACAAAATTATCACATGGCTGGAATCATGCCAATCATAATAACAACAACAACCACAAAAACCTGTTCTACGGGCCTGACCGATTCATTTTTTTTTATTGGATTTAAAAAAAATTTAAGTACAGGTATTGACATTTGATAAACTAGATTAACAACACTTTATACAGACACAAGAATTATATGGTTCAATGCACGCATCAAGGTAAAATGGCCGTTTCAAATCGTGCACAATGTTTTTTGATGCACCCTGTATATGCAAAGTGGTGTTTTCTGATGTAAAAATATCTTAATATATTTGTACACCATGTTTTCCATATACATTTAATAGAATCTGATGAACTAAATCTGTATATTGTAAAAATAAAAATGTATTGTATAAAAACCTTTTTGCTCTGAGTAAAATAAATATATATGCAAAATGTACATAGTATCTTTTTCTGATGTTAAAATATCTTTTAAGATATTTTAACATCAGAAAAAGATATATACGGAATATTTGGTATACTTGGTATTTGGTATTTCGTATTTGGTATACGGAAAACATATTAAAATATGTTTTCCGTATACCAAAAAACATTTAATAGAATCCGATGAACTGAATCTGTATATTATAAAAATGCAATGTATATAAATGTTATGCTCTGAGTAAAATAAATATATATGCAAAATGTGCATAGTATCTTGACCACCTCAACGAGGTGTGATGGTACACAAACAAATATTGTACGCCTGAGAGTGTAATAGTAAAAATTGTACCACAAGAGTAAAAATTGTACCACAAGATCAAGTTTAGACTTTTCCTTTGCCTCGTGTAATGGAACAATCCTAATTGAATCGAGTGATATATTTTTACTATTAACAAAAAGCACACAATATCTTTTTATATAATGATATCACACAATCAATTTCACACCATGTGATAGACAAAATTATCACATGGCTGGAATCATGCCAATCATAGTAACAACAACAACCACAAAAACCTGTTCTACGGGCCTGACCGATTCATTTTTTTTTATTGGATTTAAAAAAAAAATTAAGTACAGGTATTGACATTTGATAAACTAGATTAACAACACTTTATACAGACAACAAGAATTATATGGTTCAATGCACGCATCAAGGTAAAATGGCAGTTTCAAATCGTGCACAATGTTTTTTGATGCACCCTGTATATGCAAAGTGGTGTTTTCTGATGTAAAAATATCTTAATATATTTGTACACCATGTTTTCCATATACATTTAATAGAATCTGATGAACTAAATCTGTATATTGTAAAAATAAAAATGTATTGTATAAAAACCTTTTTGCTCTGAGTAAAATAAATATATATGCAAAATGTGCATAGTATCTTTTTCTGATGTTAAAATATCATTTAAGATATTTTAACATCAGAAAAAGATATATACGGAATATTTGGTATTTGGTATACTTGGTATTTGGTATTTGGTATTTGGTATACGGAAAACATATTAAAATATGTTTTCCGTATACCAAAATACATTTAATAGAATCCGATGAACTGAATCTGTATATTATAAAAATGCAATGTATACAAATGTTATGCTCTGAGTAAAATAAATATATATGCAAAATGTACAAAGTATCTTGACCACCTCAACGAGGTGTGATGGTATACAAACAAATAGTGTACGCCTGAGAGTGTGATAGTAAAAATTGTACCACAAGATCAAGTTTAGACTTTTCCTTTGCCTCGTGTAATGGAACAATCCTAATTGGATCGAGTGATATATTTTTACTATTAACAAAAAACACACAATATCTTTTTATATAATGATATCACACAATCAATTTCATGCCATGTGATAGACAAAATTATCACATGGCTGGAATCATGCCAATCATAGTAACATTTCTTGTTAAGGCAACAACAACAAAAACCTGTTCTACGGGCCTGACCGATCCATTTTTTGGAAATTTGATTTTTTTTCTTCTTTTGTTGAAAATATTTGACATTTTGTGACATTTTCCCCCAACTTGTTTGGGAACCCCCCCCCCCCCCCCCCCCGCCCCCCAAAAATAAAATCCAGGCCGACCGACCCTACCTGAGAGGTCTAATTGCCCGTAGAGCATGGTGGGTTTTTTCGTCGCCCAAAATAAAAACTTAATTGTGCATTTGCCCACTTACCGTACAGTTCAGATTTTTGATAAGATTTATAGATTTTCAATAAAATAAAATAATAGCTCATTGTCAGGAACCTGTTGTGTCAGGGGTGCAGTACAAAGATATCATTCAGTACCAAATCCTGAAATGGTGAAACATTCCTGAGAAAAACGCATACATTATTACAATGTACATCCTCATATTAAACTTCTTGGAAAAAGGTTAAGATACAGATAGAGCGTGTCAAAATATTCAGGTCCCGTTTTTAAAAATACTTCTTTAGTTAAAATGTGTCAATTTTTAAATTGAGTATGAAAGTGTAAACCCTGTTTCATATTTGGTGAAGTTTTCATGGCAATAATTGCCTGCCAAAATTACAATTCATTGAAGAAAAAGCACAACATCTAAAGAGTGCCACAGAATTAAATGTACCCAGGTTGATAGCATTATATTGCAGCATTAGTTATGTACATGTCTCATAGACATTTTATCAAAATTGTTGTCTTTCAGCTTTAATTAATAAACAATATTGCTGGTTAAATAAAAACACAAACAACAAAATCAACACCAAATATAATTATACATATCCAGCTGAATATATATATTGACACCCTGCAATCATCGGTAATACCAACAATCCATGCATTGTCTCATTGAACAATGAAAAAGTGTGTGCTTTAATTATACTTTCACAGAGTTTCCATGGAACAATTGGATTTCCCCATTTTTGAGAAAATGCACATATATTCTATTTGGGAACTGAACAAAATAAATAATCAGTTTATGGTCTAGAATATGTAATTTTCAGAAATTAGTAAGATACTAATATTTTTCGATTTTTTTAAAATTCAAATTGGTTTTAAAAATCAATGAAATTGGGACCTGAATATTTGGACTCACGATACACTGGTGTAACTTCAAATGCCAGTTTCCTGTGGTAATTTTAAATGATTATTCAAAATGTCAAATTGTGAGTTGTTGGTTACCCATAAGGATTCTTTTAAATTTCATTATGTTAATGTTTCCTTGGATTCCTGATGAAATTTTACACGCTGTTAATTGTTTCCATCTCCAAAACATCACTAGGGCCGTCCATTGGATGTAAATATGAATCGCGAATGATAGGCTCATGTTGGGTCAATTTGTGATATGCTGGATTGTCAATCCCTTGGGGCGAAGATTGTGCAGTCCCTGCGTGCATCTGCAGGTTCAAGATAAAGCTAAGTCTTTGTGCCAGTTCCCGGAAAGTACAACGACCTTTGGGGTTGCGGCTCCAACAAAGCTTCATAACATCATACCTAAGATAGAAAAAATGATTTCTTCTGTGAATTGATTAATCAAATATAAGAGGTTGGAAAATGACTGTTTTGCTAATATCTTTTTCATTAAATAAAATTGTAATGTTTCACCGTATTGAGCTCATAATTTGGTTCTGGCAGCTATATTTATTTTGATAATTTTCTTTATGTCAAGTTAATTACACACTATTTGGCAATCAATGAAATATATTGACAAACTGACATATAGCCTCTCCTGACAGGGTACATGGAGAAAAGAAAACAAACAAATATGCAAATAAAATCTTTGCCTAACTGAGCAAAACTACAGCATGCTTAATTTCTCAATCCCCTTGGTGTAATACGTTATGTGATGTAGTATGAAAACGTAATCATAATTTTTGTACAAGACCATAGTCTTTAAATAAAAACTTTTACATACAAGAAACTTACACATCTTGACAGCAGTCCCCTGGACATGAAAGGCGGTCTCCCTGCATGATATGATAATACATATCTTTGTTGGCTATCTGTCGGTATGGTTTAGCTCCATTGGTATAGATCTCCCAAAGAAGTACACCATAAGACCACTGGTTTGTGAAAATCAACAAAACAAATATTTGTAAATATTACAAATAAGGGGGTAAGTAACAATTTACAAAAGACATGAAACTTTAATGAAAAGGTAATAACTTGTTTTTTAATTAGAAATATAAATAAATCATTTAAACAAAACCATCATATTTCACACAACAGCAACGTAGAGCCAACCAATTCACCAGACTAATACACAGCCGTTTTCTTATGATCAGCATCATGATTACTGTCGGTACTTGTACAAGTATTGTATGCTTAGTATCTGTATGGAGAACTTACAGTACCTGTGTGGTAAAACCAAAGTAGAGCGCCGCACAGTAGCAAAGTTACTGGTACTGTGCAGCTACTTTGGTGGTACTTTAAAAGTACCCATGCAGCGGTACCAGTAAAGGTACTGGCAGCAGAGTAACCATGATGTCAAGCATAAGAACATAGATTGGATGACGTATTAATGTGAATACAACATCAAGACAACGTACTGAAATACATATACTTAACTGGCTTGGACAGGAGTAGGGTGGGGTAGAACATTTTTATCATCTCAGTATTGTACATTATCCATCTTACCTGTAAAGCTACACTCAGTCATTTGGCATAAGAATTGTATAAAGATTTTGAGTTTTGTGCTTTTTATAATGACTTTCTATGCAATAACTCATATACAGACGCCAATAATTCAAATACGCTTCTATAGCATTTTCAGCTGGTAGACCGTTCAGTATCTGACCAAATTATTTTAATACAATTTATGTGAGCCAGCAGACATTAGTTAAGATGATCTATAATCTTTGTCAAATGTAGGTATTTTACCCTGTTTACAAATTTTTGGAATAAAAATAAAAGATCACTGTGACATTGGCAATTCCTTAGTGTATTCTACAGTATTTGAAATTATTAAAGAAATAATATCTTTAATTGAAATCACTGAATGTACCTTTAATTTAAGATCAAGATATGTACTGAAAATTTTGAAAATGTTTACAAACCTTGCAAATTCCATAAAAACATTCTTAGCACATGCTTATAGGTAAAAACCAGAGATGCCATGCCGCTCAAAATACTGGAATGGTTAGGGAAAAAACTGGGGAAAATGCATTCACTTAAAAAAAAATCCGTAACACAAACTGACAATAAATAAGACCAAGTGAATTTTGACTGATAAATTTCCCAAAAAATTGCATATATGGGTATAAACCATGGCCAGGATTCTTACCACGTCAGTCTTTTCATTATAGACACGTCGCCCTAGACTTTCAGGTGCCATCCATTTCACGGGTATTTTGGCTTTCTTGTCCTGGCTCACATAATCGTCGGAATCTTCCAAATCACGAGAACGACCAAAGTCACCAATTTTCACAACCAAGTTTTCATCAACCCTGGTGTTGAAAAAAAATAAAAATTATAGAAGTCTAAACAGAATGACATTTCTTTCTTATCTAAAAGAATATGTCTAGAACCTTTACAATCAGCACATAGGGCTTTGCATAGCACTGAGTCAGCGCTTGTGAAAGTTAAGGATGACATAATGCAGAACTTATCTCAACGGAAAGGTGTTTTCCTTGTCCTTCTTGACCTGAGCGCAGCATTTGATACTGTGAATCAATCTATCTTGCTCAACCAACTTTCCCATGACGTTGGGATCAAAGGAGTTGCACTCAAGTGGATAGAGTCATACCTTACTGGCAGAACGACTAGCGTTTGAATCAATGGAGTCTCCTCTGATGTAAACAAAAATCTAAGAGCTTGTACGATGATGGTGTTATGAAGCCATGATTTCTTGCATGTCTATGGGAACTGAGTTAGGGACCGGATTTACAATGTTAGCAAAAATGCAATGAATTGTGGTGCTGTCATTGGAGTGCAAGTGTCTTTTGATCTAATATAGCTATCATATGCATTCATAGACTCAAATACCTATGTTTTATGTGCGGGAAATATTTAAAAAAATCAATTGGATATGAATATTTTGGAGCTGTGAAACAAGTTTAGCAATAAATGTTCTTACATGCAGTTTCTAGCCGCTAGATCACGATGTACAAACTTCTTATCAGAGAGATAGGTCATACCGTTAGCAGCATCAATTGCAAACTTCAGTTTCTGTTCACTTGTAATCTCCTGAATAAATACAATCATATTTGATGTGTTTAGGCAATCATCATGGTTAATAACAATATGCAAATATTGTTCCTGATTACAGATGTTCAAATGTTTTGCAATTGTCAAAGTTCTTAATATGCAGTGAGCATGTAATTTCACAGACAACGACAGCTAGTTATGACAAAAAAGCGTGTACATGACAAAACAAAATGCATGCATTTTATGTTTAATCAAACAAATTTAAAAAAAATGTAAACAAAAAAAGATGCATTTTACACAATGTTTAAAATATCACAACAGGCACCGCTCTATTTTGAGCGTTTACACATGTATACGTTGAAAAACAACAAATAATGAATTATCACTCATTTATTAAGCCTAATAACAGATATAAACATTAAAAATTCATAAAAGAGGGGTATTTTTTCAAATAAAGGCTCAGGTCTCTTTCATTGGCATACAGTCCAACCATACCTCAAGAAGAGAGGCTAGCCCGGAGGCCATATTAAATTTAAATTCATCCTTTATTATTTTTATTTTTTAGACTCACCAATGTCGTTTTCTTCAGAAATGATTTTAAGTCACCATTTGTCATCAATGGAATCACCACCAGTGGGCTTCCTTCTGGGTCAAAGGTCATTCCAATCATACCTAATACATTATCATGGTCGAAATCTTTCATAATGAGACCTTCTTCAAGGAATTCAATGATGCTGGATGCGTCTTTTTCTCCTACCAAATACAATAACATGCACAGTAAAAAGATTAAATGTTGACTCAAGTCAGTATGCAGAAATTTAGGTCCACCCAAGCTGCTCTGCCCCACCCCACTCCCACACACACAAAAAAACCTAATTCTAACTCCATAGGCGTTAAAACTAGGGAGTATAGTATTATTCACATATATTTTAAGGATTCATACATATTTGAAAGTAATTTCATGCAGTTTGGGCACTGGACATTATTTGAATGCAATAACATATAAGTCATTACTGCTTGAATGGCTAAATGGAGACTAGCACGAGGGCTCTGCTGACTATATTAGCTAGCCCATCTATTGCCAAACAAGTTTGATAACATATTCAACAAATACCTTGTATCGATTTGACTGCAACTTGGCGTCTTGAAATACCACCATGAGTTGTAAGACCGGCTTCATACACTTTTCCAAACGCCCCTTGATAATGATAAATTTGAGGATAAAAATATAACTTGATAAATTGCTAGTATACTAGGGAACTATTATACCTGCAATTTAATTTTAAGGATAATTGTAATGAATAAAGAGTGTATTATTAAGTGTATGCTGTGCGATGTAATCATTCAGCTCAAACTGAGGGATTTTATTGAAAACAGAATTGTATTATCTATAAAATCGAATAAAGGTAGTGTCTGTTTTGATGATGAAATATTTACAAATTCTGCTATACTGCCAAAGTTAATAACACATGTGCACAGTCACTACACCCATCCTATCTCATCAGCACATAACCAAATAGATTGATAGAAAAATGTGCTAATGGACTGTTAACGCTTTCCACACGGCTATTGGCTTTACAGTATACAAAAGAGATTTTTTAGAAACCTTTTCTTATTTTCAAGGTATATCTCAAGGATTACTGAACCAATACTATACTCTGTTTGGCCATCTCGAGACAGTGACGTAACTGAACAGGCGCAGCTTTTACGCACGCGTGTGTATCTTCCGCCTTTCAACGCTCGTGTTTGTACGCCAGCGCCGCGATTATGCGCGCACATTATGTGATGCAATTAGTAGAATACGCGGTTACGTCACTGTCTCGAGATGGCCAAACAGAGTATAGGCATATTTGTACTTATTTCAATGCATTTCTCATGATGATTCCAAATATGGTAATGAAATTCAATTACTTTGACATTTTTGAAATGTGAAATGTTGTAATGTCGTCTGTAGAAGCCTGCTGCGTGGAAAGTGTTATACTTAGATATTACCTTGTCCTAATATTCTTCCCATAGTTAATGCATTGTATCGTATGACATCTTCCGAGCTAATCTGCACATTATTTGGTAACATGATGCTTGCATGTTGCTTACAACTGCTTTCGGACTTCAGATTTCCAAGGTCATCTTCAACATCTGTAAAATGAATAAATAAATGTTCATGACATTCAGCATCGTTATATTTTGGCTTATGTTGCAAAAATTGCCTGAAATTAGATTAATTTGTTCTAAATGAGACATTTCATACTAATTTTAAGTAATTTTGACATTAAATTGAACATTTTTTATTGCTTGAGAGACAAAATGTTCCTGAAATATTAATTCTTTAACTCTGGGATAAGCAGTTAATCTTCTGGTACCAAAGTGTCAAATAAAAAGACACATCTGAATACCTGCATCAGTGACTGGTGATACTGCATCACCAGTCAACCTTCAAGAAATGGAGGCACGTGTCAGAGCCGAAGTGAGATCCCTGCGCCGCAACGGTATGTGCTTCATATCACCATGCTGCAGTAATATTCATGTCTTAACTGTGTAAATCCCATAGGAAGGGCGAAAAACACGGACAGTTTACAAAACGTGTCGCAGTTTGCTTATTTTTCAGTCGATTACTTTCATGTTTTGGGAGGATAAACTAGATTAACAACGCTTTATACAAACAACAGAAATTCCATGGGTCAATGCTCGCAGCAAGGTCAAATGGTCGTTTCAAATTGTGCACAATGTTTTTTGATTCACCCTGTATACACTAGATAACAAATCAATTTCCATAAATATCCATGACTTACTCTTTTGTAATAAAACAAGCCGTTCAAGGATCAAAGCATCCCTTTCTCTCAACAATTTCCTGTGTTGTACGACATAATGAGCTAGTGCAATAACCAGTAAAACCAGTAAAACCAGGACAAACGTCACAACTACAGCCAGGATAATTTGCTGTACGTTTGATTGTGAAGGGTATTGCAAACTACCGATATTAATTTCAAGATTCCCATGACGGACCTGAAAATACAAATTACACAAATGTATTCATCAATGACAATAACAATGACCACAACATTAAAAATACTAATAACCAATACTATAACAACAGCAGTAGCAAAAAATACACAATAATAAGTCGTACAAAAGAAATTACGATAACAGTCATTGCTTTTATTTCTAGTATACAAATATTATCTGGCTATGAGTGTGATGGTTGAAATATAATCATGAGGTGAGAGATAGACAGCTCCATTCCATGAGCTGTTACAGTTCTGGGCCAAGAGCACTTAGGCCAAACAAAAAAATAGGTTTGTCTCAAAGCTTGCGCGCGCATTGGTTTTGAAATGCCAAAAATACCGCATCTAAAATGCAGGAAATTGTCAAATCAATTTTTTTTTTCCCTACAAATTTTTATTTCAAGTTTTTATTAAAAATATCGGCAGATTTTTCTTTTCTCAAACTTTACATGACTCAGTTCTTCAAGAAACGCTGCACAGTTGTTCTTTACATAACTACATCACACTATTCATTTCAAATAGAAAAAACCAATATCAGAAAGTGTTAACGGTTGCAAATAGTAAGAGTAAAAATTGACACACAAAAAAAAAAAAGTAAAAAAAAAAAGAAAAAAGGAAGACAAAAAATTGCGCGCATCGCCCGATTTTAAAGCTTTCGCAAGCTTTGAGACAATTTTTTTTTTTTTTTGCCTTACAAGGTGTTGATATATATGTGTTTTTGGCCCTTGAACATACTTAGAGCAGATGGTCCAAGGGTTATACCTAGGAAGTATTACTAAATGCATGCTGAAGGGCCAAATAGAGTTACGAGGTTTTGTCAGAACAGTAACGATTACATTCAAAACTTACCACAACACATGGATGAGTTGTTTTATTTCCATTAATACAATTCTTTCCTGGATTCTTCTTAGGTAAAGTAATGGTGAGTGTGGCGGTATCTAAGCTGGTAGTTTCTGCAGGCTCTGAACCAATGTAAACAGTGACGTCCCTCTCCAAACTTGCAATGTCAAGGTTGCTGCCCTGCAAATAAAAAACACATATAGAAAGTAGTTTTGATTATTATCTAAATTTTATTGAATTAGAGCGCCATATATCATAATCCATATTAGACATAAATATACACCTTTTAGTCCCATGATTTATAGTAAATAGTCATAGAAAACAGTGTTAGAAATGCTTAGAATGAGTAAAAAATATACAAATAAAAATAGCTAAATAGATTGAAATTATGTAAGGCATATGATTTAATACACACAAATAATCATAACATCAACATGTTTCTTAATCATTATCAGTATTAAAGGGACATTAAGTAGTGTTGAAGATTTTAAAAAAAAAATTAATTTACTTCAGAATTCAAGATGAACATTAAAAATTACCATTAGTGTTGTTTCTACTCATAATAACACAGCAAAACCTGATTAAAACAATACCATCGCTATTTATTGAACCTTTTCTTAAAAATGCCCTCTATGTAAATATGGTTCGCGTTATTTATCACGCATGCTGCAGGGGGACACTGTTTGACATAAAATGCTGGTTACGGCTCAACCAGCATTTTTGAATCGACGTTTTGTTGTACAAAGAGGGCTGATTTTTCTTAAACCTTATAGGTGTAAGTTCATACATGTAATACAATTGTAAAAATATACAAATTCCAGTTTTATCATAATTGAGGGCGCAGCCTCCAACACATCTCTTCATGCCCTTTAACGCATATGTAAGTACATACCATTATTATCTCAACATCACCACTCTTCTGTTTTGGATTCTCTTCAAACGGAAAATACACAGGATCCTCATAGTACTCCAAATTCACATTGTTGTTGTCTGACCACCTCAGGAGATCCATGACATCCCCGATGATGAAGCCAAAGCTCGCTTGTCCTTCTGGTGCTCTTTTCCTCCTTCTTGAGACATCATCAGTTGAGGTACTAGTATTTGGGGTCTTGCAGTGTAGCATCGTATCATTTAGCATCAGACAATCCTAAAGTTTGATGATAAGTTGAAAATAGCAGTTTAGATTGAAGCATTACAATTTAGAAGGAGGAAAGATAAGTTGAAATAATAAAAAAAAAAGTATTTTAAAAATAATTATTTTGATCATTGTTACTGGTGATATCAGAGTAGAGAGACTATCCTGATAAAACCAACTGATAATTTTCTTCTAATGAAGAAATGTTAAAAAGTGATTAAAGAAGTCAACTGCAGTTCATTGTGCTGGGAATAAAATATCTCAATATTTGGAAGTGTAGAATTATATGTCAACCTAACTAAAAGATGTACATACAGGGTGTCCAAAAGTATTGATACCTTTTTAAAGCTCTCTAAAAATAATTTGCAATATAAATTTGAAAACAAATTTGGATAGCCAAAACTAGAAGAATTATTTGTATACCATTTGCTTATTACAGCTATCTTTATTGCCGTGTTATAGGAGAAAGTTTTCCAAATTGTAAAGCTGCACTTTCGTAACCCAAAGTATAATGTTTATGTAATGAATGAAAGGAAGTGAAGAGAGGAAGAGTGGGAGCTTATAGAAAGGTTTTTCCATGGATATTTCTTTGAATTTCAGATTAAAACAATCATAATAATAAACTTTAACAAACAAACTTACATCCATTGAATTAAGCCAGAAGAAAACCTTTTCTCAGAATTTTTGAGGGGCTTACACATCATATGATTACAACTACAAGTAATTACAAGTAATTACAAGTAATTCTTGAGATAAGAATTGGGGAAAGTTTGTGAAAAATCTGTTTTGGTAATCTTGTTCCTGTCACGGTCAGTATAATACCTCCGCTTAAATGGTGATAAATTTGAGAAAATGTTACCTCTTTAAATTGTTCATCAGCAATATACATAATCATCTGAGGTTGTTGGGATAGTCCGAATCCTGTTCCTGTCACGATCAGAGTGATGCCTCCACTAATGCATAGAACATTGAAAAGCAAAAGGGATGTATATAAGAAAGAGGTACATTTAGATATACCCATGTTGGGAATGCTTACAAAAGGAGAATATACATATATCTTATATAAAACTAAAAACATATAACACAAGTATATTCCTACTCCTAAATATGAATATGCCTTGCTATCCTGTGCACTGGATATATGTAACAATTATAACTGTATACTCTGCTCATCAAACTCTTTGCAGTGACGTCAGCATGCATTCTAGTTATTGGTGCAGCATTTACACGCATGTGTTGGGATTCGTCTTTGATTGCATGGATACTTTTGCCAGCGTATTACAATCATGCATGTGATAATGAGGTGCAATCATTGGAATACACTCTCACATCACTGCAGAGTTAGATGATTGCAGTGCAAGTATAGAAATGCAAATAAACAAACCTTATAATGGTCTTTAGTGGTTGAACATCAGACACGGTTGGATTAGGTTTATATGTGAATGTATCCTGTGATTGTCTCGTAGCCCCATCAAATAATATGACTAATGGATAGGATGAGTCAGTGGATGAACTTGTAGTACGACACATGGCGGTGGTTTCATTCAACACATCATTCATCCTAGAAATGGAGGCAGAGCAGGAGCTTACTTATAAATGTATTTACTATATTTTCCAAAATTATTTAGTCAATAACTGTGAATCATTAAGTAGATAACTGGTATCAACTTAAAAAATGAAAGCTGTTGTTATTTCAGTGCCTTCACACGCCGCTGCCACTCAGTTCGGTTTTGGGCGGCATCAACGGCGGCATTAGGTTGTAAGCCTATGGCGCTCAAGTCCTCTTGGAGCTGCGCTTGATATGTACGGCGTAGTGCGCCACCGAGGCAGTACGGTTCAGTTGCCTGGTTTTTGGGTGCAGGAACATGGCGAGTGGCAGTTCTGGTCTCCGGAGGGCATGGCCTACCAGACGAAGTCTATTACGGGTCAGTGTCAGAGTCGCGGGCTCAATCAGTGCGCGGGCATACAGGTTGTCATTTGAGAGCCGCTCCGGGTAGTGCACGCCAAGACAGTAGCGCATCAGGGCACGATGAGATGCATCAATGCGACTGCCCAATGTTTCTGTAATTGCCAAAGCTTCGCAACTGTACAAGAGGACAGATTCCACGGTAGACTTGAACAGCTGCATTTTGGCGCCGTCGCTGGCTGAACTGTTCCACACAGCTGTGAGTTTTCGTGCTGCAACCCATGCAATCTGTCGCCGTCGTTGGAAAGCACTAATGTTCTCTGCCACATTGCATCCCAAATAGCAGAAGTCGTCGCATACCGCAAGGGTGACACCTGATGTGGTATGAATGTCCGTGTGTGGAGTGTCGCCAACAAACATGACCTTGGTTTTAGAGGCGTTTAGACGAAGGCCGACCTTTGCTGATGCTGTCTCGAAACGGTGCAATTGGCGCTGGGCAGCCTCTCCGTTGTCGGACATCAGTGCAGCGTCATCTGCATATGCAAGAGCAGGGATTCTGACGGCAATATGACGTGCGGACATGCGCCTTCTCACAGTGTAACCGTCCTCAGTGGTGAGCGATGTACGCATGATGTAGTCCATGACTATCACAAATAAGTACGGTGCCAGCGTATCGCCCTGTAGTACTCCCGAAGTTGTGTCAAACTCATCGGTGCAACCAGATGATGTACGAACGCACGCAGCGGTATCAGTGTATAGGGACATAATGGCGTTGATGAAAGTCACAGGAGTGTCGTATAAAGCCAAAATGTCTTTTAGGGCCTTACGATCAACACAGTCAAATGCTTTGGAGAAATCTACAAAGGTTATAACAATGCTTCGTTTTCTAGAACGGCATGCGTCGATTGCCATTCGGAGACATATGATTTGCTCGACTGTGTTGCGTCCGGGTCGGAATCCTGCCTGCCATGGCAATAGTAACATCTCCAATCGCTCCCGAAGTCGAACTAGCAGAACACGGTTGAATAGTTTAGCATTGACACACATGAGGCTAAGTCCACGCTGGTTGGTCAAAAGAGTGCTGCTTCCCTTTGGGATGGCGACGATGGTGGAGCGTCGCCATATCTGTGGAGGTTCCTCGCCGGCGAGCATGTCATTCATGATGGGAAGAACACAGGTCAGGAGTGGAAGAACGCCAACAATGTCAGATGGTAGCTCGTCAGGACCGGCTGACTTGCCAGAAGGTGTTAGTCGAGCAGATGTGTGGAGTTCTTCCATTGTGATTGGACCCGTGTTCACGTCGGGTGCCTGTGGCAGTGCGTCTAGAGGAGTAAGATCCAGATCAACAGGGGGTACATTGAGGAGTCCATGAAAATAGCTAGCTGTTTTAACCAACCTAGCTTCGATGGATTCTGCAGCAACAATGGCATTGGGGCGCTTTTTTCGTCCTGTGATTTTGTCAATGGCTCTCCAGACGGCTTGACTACGTCCTGCCTCATGATGTTTTGAGATCTCGATCGCCATTTCATGGATAATTTCCTCTCTTCGACGCGAGTACGTAGCTTGCAGATCAGCTTCTAGTTGAATATAGCTCGCAACAAGGTTTGCTCGGTGAGCAAGAATGAGTCGGTGTCTGGCTTTTTCCACTTCTGGATCGCTATCCCACAGACAACCCTTCGGTGTAGGGCGACGCTTGGGTAGCACTATTGCCGCAGCATGCTTAACCGATTCCACGAATGCTGGGTAGTCTGTCCTGTGATCATACTTTTTCAGGGTTTCGATAATGAAACGTTGTCGTATGTCGGGCAATTGGAGTGCGGGCCAGAGTGGCGGGCGTTCTGTCTTGGCATGTTTCGTTGGCCTCCAAAGTCGAAGGCTAAGAGTGCATGTCAACAGTATATGATCAGACCGGACGCTCTGTGGTTTAATATTGCGCACCTTACGCATCAGACGTGTCCATTTCTTGTCAACAAAGACGTAGTCCAAACGACATTTGCACTGTCGTGGTCCAAAGAAGGTCAACAACTGGGAGCGACGTTGCCGCATAACTCTGTTGCATGCCACTAAATTAGTGCTAGTGATGAAATCTGTCACAGCTTCAGAGTGAGGCGTTGCGCGAGTTTTATCATGATATTGATGACTGTTCTTTATCGCATTTCCATCAGGGGGCAGGTCAGCATTGAGATCACCTAGAAAAGCTGTGAAATCGCGATTCGGCCTTGATGAGAGGTACACTCCAATGATGTCAATGCAATCATGTGTCTCCGTGATGTCAGCGGCGCAGGCAGTGGGCATGTGACAGTTGATGATGTGCATCCTATTGTGCTGCAGTTCGACTGTCATGCAGGGGCGTACCGACCGGGGGGGGCAGGGGGGGCAAGTTGCCCCCCCTGGCTCCAAATATCGGGACGCTAAATTCGTAGCACCGGGTCGCTAAAAATTCGCATAAGGAAAAAAAATAGTGCCTAGGCCGAAAACACTGAGGATTGGGCATTATTTGTTGATTGTTGTGCTTTTTGGGCTGCGAAATGTTGTGACCGTGCGAAAATTTGTGACCGTGCGAAAATTTGTGACCGTGCGAAAAATTTTGACCCTACATGCTGCTGTGTGTACATCACTATACAGCTTTGATAACCAGTAGTACAGCTTTGGTATGGCAGATGTAATAATAGTTCAATGACAAAACCAAAATATCAGGCAAAACAGCAAAATCAAGAACAAAATTGCTAGTCCATTGTGATCCTTGCAATAATTAATGAAGACAGTAGTTCATTTTAAAACTGTAGTATTGCTGCAAGAGATATATTTCACAGATTGCCACAGAGCTCTGAAAGAGTGCAACCAATAGGCGCTACATCTTAACATCCTGTTGTATGTCACAGATCCCTTCTTTGACAGAAGCACCATGTGTTTGAGCAGTGAACTGGGCAAATTGAAAATGAATAAGATCATAATTATATTGAGTTATCATACTAAGAGAACAGCTGCAGACTAGGGCATACTACTTTTTCAGAATTTTGCAAACTTTCAAATTTAAAAAGTACTAATTTTCTGATTATGCAGTAAATATGTTTGTAATAGGTTTTTCGATTTATTGTTGACTGTGGAAAACAACCTTTTTGACTAGTTTTATACAAGTAAGGCTTACTGAAAAATTGGCAAATTATGGGAACAGGTCCGTCAATATGAAATACATGACCCACCCGACTGGTCAGTTGCCTGACGAAATCCAACGATGTTGGATGCAACATAGCACTTTCAAATAGTAAGTCCAGTTCTTGATTAAATGTTTACATGCACTAATTGTTGCTAATTTCTCACTCACCAGCTTCTAAATATTGCCCAGTAGGTAGCAAAAAGTGTAATTGAATGAAACGATATGATACTGCGACCCATAACTATACTTATTCATGATACATTATGACCCGATCGTGGCTGATATCTAACAACAGGCATCCAGATATTGACAATGGTAGCAAAACAATCAATTTACTCAAAAATACAAGGGCAATATCTATTATTATATAACGCATGAAAATATTCCTGTCATTTTATTGGTGGAAACTGCATCACGTGACATAAACTAGTTTCACCTTTTCACCCAAATAACGGGTCAAGCGGTCAATAGTACATTTTGATCGGAGCTTTTGGACCTGGCGGTCAATAGTACATTTTGATCGGAGCTTTTGGACCTGGCAGTCGCCCACTTTTCCCCCGACTCGCCCACGCCCCACACCGCGCCCATCCCTACCTTCATTTCGTGAGAGACGAGACGGTGAGAAAGTAAACAAAACGCGTCGTCTGCAGCTGTTGCTGTGCTCCCGGTTGCACTGTATGTATTTATAGTACAGTTTTGTGTAACTTTCCTAGATAAAATGGATCAATTAGGATTTGAATTACTTGTGTCGACATTTTCGCTATTTAAAAGCCTACATTTCGTGTTCGGACTGATTATAAACCTAGCCTAGCGGCCTAGGCTAGGTCCAGCAGCTTGGCTTGACCCACCGCTGGGCCTAGCCTAGTATAGCATAGGACTACATCATTTGCCAGTTGAATTATTTGAACTTGAACTATTTCGCGTGGAATAATTACACGATAAAGACTTTTTGACGAGGAATCAATTTGTTTTGGATTGTTTTATGAACTTGGGGAAATGATTTCGGAATGATGGGAAGCTCAACTCTGCTAAATTAGGTGAGTACCGTATCACTATCAGTATCAGTCACTGATTGATGGTTGATGAAAATGTATAAAATGACAGAAATATTTTCATGCGTTATATAAAACAAATATTTAATGATCTTTATTCGGGAAATGGTGCAAACTATTGGCCCCTCGGTGACTGGAGGCCGTGGGCCTACTATTTTCCCTCGACCTACGGTCTCGGGAAAATAGTAGGCCCACGGCCTCCAGTCACCTCGGGTCCAATAGTTTGCACCATTTCCCTCATGATCATTAAATATTTGTATAATGGTACACTGTGACCCAATTGTAGCTGATATCTCACTACAAGCGTCCAGATATTGACCAGTAACGTAGCAAAACCTTTGGTTTGTTCAAAAGAAATAATAAAATGACCAACACTTACCTATTCATGATGCAGTCTGACCCAATTGTAGCTGATATTTCACTACAAGCATCCAGATATTGGCCAGTAATGGTTACCATGGTACCGCCTGCAGCAAAACCTTCCATTGGCTCAAAAGATGTAATGGAAGGATCCTGCAATATAATGAGTAATTCAAAATGCACTATAATAATAAGTACTACATAGTGATCTGTACTGTACTGTATACCATCAGGATTAGCATGCTATGGGAAGGAGAAGTGTGAGCATAATTGACCAGTAATGATTACCATGGTAACGCCTGCAACCATGATTTGGTTGGTTCTGATATAGGCCTAGATAGATAAGGTCAATAATCTACCGATAAAAGTTGTAAAAACAAAAACTCCAAGTGATTAATTTAATTTATTATTTTAATTGAAAGATTAAATTCAAATCAAAATACTACTAAAACAGATGTACTTTTATTGAGATAAGTGAATGAGTTTTCAATGAGTTCAATAAAGATCAGTCTGGTTACATAACGAAAGTACCAATGCATTTATATTAATGTTAGAAAAGCCTATATTTTTAGGCAAAGAAACTTTGTAGGGATTACAAACTTAACTCAAAATGCTCTTATTAGAGAATAATGACTGCGTAACAACTGTTTTCCGAATAACCAGAACAAAACCCAAGGATTTCAAAACAAATTCACGAAAACAGTTGTTAAGCAGTCATTATTCTCATTCATTACTGAAAAAGATACATATTTTATCCAAATCGTTGATTTGTACCGATATAATCTTGCTAAAATTAATTAGTTTTCTGTTTATTTTGTCCACCCCTTCTTAGTTATTGAAACAGTCCAAGTCGGGTCATCCCCTCATTAACATTTTTATCATTCAACCAATCAGAAATAAGCTTTAATTGTGTTCCTCATAACTCATTGAATATTCAGTTTAGGGGCGTGAGGCGTTAATTTGATTGGTCGGTCAGTGAGCAAAACAATGGAACACTTTGGCGCAGTACTTTCGGGCAATTATTAGAAACCCGCGCTCGGCGTACGCGTTCTCATCTAACGATTAATTTGATTGGAACGCACTTGGTACGCAGCTATCGCGGTTTATTCATGAAGTAATGAATGATCAATATTAACCCAATATGCATTATCTGTGTGCCAGCTTAAAAATTCATATAACATACTTTGGTATTGGACATACTAAGATCAAACGGGGAGATAATTAAAAGGGGAAATGATTTTATCATAAGGCTTTCATTTGATTCAGAAATAAATTGTAGATGAAATACTTTAATGAATATGAATTACAAATAGAACACAGAAAAAGGATGGCAACTTATTTGGCTATTGATCAATCTTGGGGCACATACCCGATATGTGAATAACACTTCTCCAGTACTTTGTTGTTGGTTTCCATTGGCTCCTGTAACCGTCACAACAATGGGCTCCATAGAGTCAACACGTCCAGGCAGCGTTTTACAGCTCACACTTGAAATAACACAAAACATATAAATTTGCATGAAACACGATAGAAAATATGACAGTTAAAACCAAGAAGATTATTTTCAATAAGAGTTTCTTTTTCTTTCCATTATGCCTTTATTCTCGCCATCAATTATTTTCAGACAGACCCTGGTTTGCCATCAGCTCGTTTGACTGATTATTCCAAATCATACTTATCTTATTAAATGACAGCATAACATTTATGTGATTGATATTACATGTATATGGATTCTGCTAAAATATAAAGTTTGACTTAGTACGAAAACCATGTAGTTTAATTTCCTTCTATTGGAGTGCAACAAAATATGACGAAAAGAAAAGAGATCACCTGCTTGCAGCCTTGTATCTCTCACTCAAGCCATCTGTGCTACACTCTTTGCCTCCAACTGTTATTGAAGCTATGTCCATAAATTGTTTCCCAAGATCAGTGCCAGAGATGGTGATGGTAGTATTACCCTGCAGTGGACCAGATGAGGGAAATACCTGAAAAGAGGAAAACAAAAATGAATTAGATATGTTTCATTTCCAAGCTTAACAGTCTGCGGCAGGGTTGATCAGGCTTTTCTAATCTTTACTTAAGTCTCAAGATGTCCCCCTCAATGAGAACGGGGGAAAATGTATATCTTGATCGTATAACATCTAGAAATGTTAATAAATGCTCCATTAATCAGTTCTTAAGATTTAGTTTTAATCTTACTTTACTATAGTACCAAATGTGGAGTTCTAACAGAACTTTGTAACAGATTCAGTACAAAACAATAAGCCTTTTGTTAATAAAACTTTACCTCTTCCAAAAATGGATTTGGGCAGTTCGCAGATGATGATGAAGAGATCCACCCTCCACTACAACCTGAGCTGTCTTCCACTGTGCAAATATTGTTCATACTACACCATCCACAATTCAGTTCAGATCTGCCTGTAAGACTAGATTGGCAGCGACTACAGTCTGGTCGATTTACAGCACATTTGAAGAGAGTCACTGAATATGAGGGATGGATAATTTATAACTGTAATTAATAACCTTACAACTTAAAGGCTTGAACAACCCCCCAAAATTGCATTTAACCAATATTGCCCACCATATTTCTGTGTTTTATATTTTGTTCAAACCATTTAATAACAGAAATAGAATCCTGTGCAGGTACAAAAAGTATCATTTGTTTAATTATCATTCTGTATCACATCTGTGTGATTGGATACCAGTATCCTTGTAAACTTACGACGAGTGATGGTCACATTTTGCAAAATAAAGGATATTCTGAATCCTAATCCTGGTCATAACCCTCCTCTATTCACAAGACACACCTCTTCACACTTACAGTTAAATTCGTTTCTGTACCTGTGGTAGAGGACTTACCTTTGAATCCAAAGACATCGTCCAACCTCCTAACACCATTCCACAACACATAGAGACCAACTGGTAGCTCTTGCACAACTGAATCATAATTGTACTGTAAGAGAATTCAATATCAGCATGAAGTATTCAAACAATCTATATACCATGTTCACTTTTTAACTAATAATTTGTCACAGATCTCAACCGAAGTTTTATTCCCATTAAAGTAAACATTATATAATGAGCATTGAGCGCAAAAGATTTAGAAAAGTCCATTCTGAAAGGGGGAAATGTTTGAAGATAAAAACACACTGTAAGGCAATGTGAAATTTCAAATTTCCATGCAATTTTGTTCAATCAAAACATACATTGGCAATTACCAGATTTGTGCACTTACTAGAGTAAATCTTACTACACCATGCACAAAACCAGTTAGACTTGGTCTAACTATAAACCTGGTCTAAATGAAGAATTGTCCTTCCACAAAGGACATTTGTATTCATTTATGACCGCATTCTACATGATCAATGAACCTTGTGAGGGCAATACATTTTATTAGTTTTATTAGGTGACTCCACTTTTACTTTTGGACTTTGCTTGACTTACTTGACTTGACTTAGGGCGGATGATTTTTCCGAACCACAATGCCTCTCCAGATCTTCCTATCCAACATAGCTGTCTTGATTTCTTCCACCTGCAGTCCTGTATCACGTTTGAGTATGTCAATGTAGGTCAGGGCTGGTCTACCACGCTTTCTTGCTCCGTGCTTTGGGATCCAATGTATAAGTTTGTGTACAAGCTCCTTGGACCCTCTGAAGCAGTGTCCAGCAAATCTTGCTCTGCGTTCTCTGATCTTGTCCGAGACTTTTGGCATATCCCCATACAGGTCCTTATTTGTCACATGCTGATTCCAGTTGATGTTGAACACAGATCTTAGCATCCTAGTGTAGCATCCATCCAGTTGTTTACCAAGCTTTGGGGTGACTGTCCATGCCTCACATCCATAAAGAAGGACGGATTCTACTGTAGCTATGAACAGTCTTTCTTTGAGCTTTCTGGATAGTGATTTAGCCTTCCATAGCTGACTAAGTTTGCCACAAGCTCTCCATGCAGCTTTGCGTGTTTTGATGTCCTTTTCAGTGCTGTTCATCCAGGCTCCAAGGTATTTGAAGTCTTCCACTTTATCAAGGCGCATGCCTTCACTTGTGGTAATTACAGGTACTTGCACCTGGTTGAAGGACATGTACTTCGTCTTTGCAGCGTTCATTTTGAGCCCAACTCTTCCCACTGAAGTCTCCACTCTGTTTAGTAGTGATTGCGCTTGAGACACTTCCTCAGACAACAGTGCAATGTCGTCAGCAAAGTCTAAGTCTGTTAATACGGTTGGTCCTATTCTTCTGCTGCTTCTTTTTGTTAGGTGGAATCCTAGCTCTTCTTCTTTGCCATCTATGGCCTCTCTTAGGGCATAGTCAAGAACAATGACAAAAAGATATGGAGCCAGGGTGTCTCCTTGTAGTACTCCAGCCAGTATCTCAAACACTTCTGTTTCTCCATCTGGTGATATGACCTTTGCCTTGGTGTCTTTGTATATGTCTGCTATCGCATTTGTAAGCTGATCGGGTACACCATAGGCTTTCAATATTTGCAGCATTCGTCCCCTATGTATTGTGTCAAACGCTTTCTTAAAGTCGATAAAGGTTATGATGGCTGGTAGGTTATTTGATCTTATTCCCTCAATAATTCTTCGAAGGGCAAGTATATGACCTACAGTGGTACGTCCTACTCTGAAGCCATTTTGATTAGCTCTTAGGTGGACGTCGAGCTCCGGTCTAATTCTTATCTAAGTATCATCTTGTTGTATAGCTTGGCAACAATTGAACTCAGGCTTATTCCACGGCAGTTACCTCCCAAGCTGAGATCGCCTGATTTCGGTATTGGTACTATGTTGAGAACGGACCACTGTTCTGGCTTTTTCCCGTTCAACAAGGCATCATTGCAGAAGTCGAGGATAATGTTATCCAAATCACATATTTTGAGCATTTCAGGTGTAATACCATCTTCCCCCCACAGCTTTTCCCCTCTACTAGTGCCTTCTTAGCCTTCTCATATTCCTCCAAGTCAAAGGTTCCTACTTTAATGTTGAGATCTGATAATATTGGAGCAATTTCCTCATCTTCATACTTATATGTGGTGGGCTCCCAAGTAGATTTTTGAAGTGAGTGTACCAGTTGTTTAATCTCTCCTTTTGCGTGGACCCTTTGATTTGCCCCTTTCTTGTTGTCAGTCTTCCTGATATTTGGTTTATCAGTTTCCAACTCTTACCATGCTTGCTGTTTATGTGAGCATTTTCTACCTCTCTTAGCTTATTGGTAAGGTCTTTCTCTTTCACTTGATCATAAGCCTCCCCTAGGCTCTTCTTAGCATCCTTATAATCTCTGCTATTTTCCTCATTGTTAGTGTCTAGTTGATATTTTGCGTAAGCTTCATCAATTTTTGTTCTCGCCCCGATAACCTGGGCGTCTTTTGAGAAGTAGGTTCTTTTCTCTTTCTTCCTCGCCGGAATGACTTCTTCTGCAGCTTCTTGAGTGGCTGTAATGAACCTTGTGTATTTCTCAGTTGCAGTTTCTACGTCATCCTGAAGGGGCTGAAACCTATTGCGCACCTCTATACTGTATTTAGCTTGTAGATCTTGATCAGTTGTCAATAGATTCCAATCGTACTGCTTTTTCCGTTTGATGATCTTACTCTTCCTGAGGCTTAATCGGATGCTAGCAGAGACTATTCTATGGTCAGATCCCACACTAGCAAAGGTGTTGTATGCTTCAGAATTTTGAACACTGTTTCGCCATTTCCGCCTGACAAGGATGTAGTCCAGCTGTAGTTTATTGCCGCCTGGGCTGACATATGTCCACAACTTGCATTTTTTCTTGCGAAAGTAGGTATTTGCGACTATTAGATCTTTCTCTTTAGCTAGTTCTGCTAGATACTCTCCATTTCTGTTTGTATCATCATGGTATGAAAATTTGGCGTCATCCTTTCCAAGTCTGGCATTGAAGTCGCCGACAACAAGCAAGATGTTGTGTGCTGGAATGGAGTCAATCGTCCCCTTTAGACTGTTGTAGTGCTCTTCTATGATGTCCTCTTCCGCCACATTTGTAGGGCAGTAGGTCACCACTACAGTTGTTGCTGGGTTACCATGGAAGTTAACTATGAGTGTACGATCAGAATGTGGTTTAATACTCGCTAATGATCGGAGTGCTGTGTTGTTGAGTAGTATCCCTACTCCACCTGCAGCTGCACCTGCTTTATTTCTTGTTGCTGAGGTAGTGATCAGTGTTCTGCCCAAAATGATCTCATATTTCACTGGGTCATCATGGACAATGCGGTGCTCCTGTATCCCGATCATGTCAATTTTATATTTGATTAGATTTGATACAAGCTCCTCCCTACATCGACTCTGTCTGATAGTTCTCACATTCATGGTAGATATAGTGATATTTGTCTTGCATGTTGCAAGTCGTCTCCTCTTGCGCGCTCTGCCGTTAAGCTTACTCCTCCCTTCCGGGTTTGGGGGCATGCCGTCATCAGTTGATTTTGAAAAATCCGAGTCTGCTCCAGGAGACGTTAGGTTAGTAGGGACTTTAACCCTAGTGTTGGTTTGGTTTGACATCATGGTTTTTCTATTGCTATAATCACTGCGGTCGCAACTCCTGCAGCATGGTTTATTATCAAAGTTGTCCTTCTTCTAGAATACTTGCCAGCCAAGGCTAATGAGTATATTCTACCCGAGTCTCAATGGACTTTGCTAGAGCATATAAAAAGGGATATAAACTAATAAAATGATCCTTTGAGAAGGATTACTGATCATTTAGACCAGGTCTAAAGTTAGACCTGGTTTAACTTGTCTCGAACATACCGACCTAGTGTTTTCATGATATGCAAACTCTTAAACTCATCAACATTTAATTTGAAAGGTCCATGCTCCAAGCACTTGATACATATTATTAATTGATTGATTGTAATTGCCTATCAATCTCCAATGCTAGAGTTATATGAGCAGGGTCCAAATGGCACACTGACATAGTAGGTCTTGGACCCAAAAATAATAACAAATGGGCAGATTTGGCAGCCTCTAGAGCTACCATCGGAAACGGTGGTAGAGCCAAGGAAATAATTTATTTAAATCATACCATTCTGGCATTACATGTGAATACATCTCCACTACGTGTTGCTTCTGTCTCTGATTTTTGACCCTCAATATCCAGTACACATTTGTAGTTACTTGCCTGTGAAATAAAAGTAGTATACAAATATAACGAGGTATGAGGGAAAATGGGGCAAACTATTTTCCTGAGGTACAAGCTATTATAGGCCTATCACATTAAACATGAAGAGTGAGAGGTGATAGGCCAATAGCTAATACCTAGGGATATAGTGTGCCATTTTACCATGACAGAAGCCATGTAGTATTCATTGTATTACACCTCTCTATAATTATCTGGCCAGGCATGAGGTTATAGGGAATTAGTAACAAAATTCCCATGGCATGATTAGTTCATGAATATTTATGAGGTGTATGATGTTGCATGCATACTGCATTTCTGTGTGATTAAGTTAAGTACATTTTTGGTGGGCATGCATGAATGCATACATTACAAAATGTAATTTGAACTATGTCTGTGCAGTATGTATATAAAACAACTTCATATTCCGGAATTATCAGGGATTTTCTTGTAATAAATCAATCATGGAACACCAGACAGGCGACGGTGTACTCAAATCAAGAGCCATAGGTTAAATAAGTGTAGTTACTCAATGATTTCTAATTTCTAATTTGAATCTAAATAAATGACTGTACTATCAAGGTAACTTACTCTATATTCCGCTGGTAAATTGGTCCCTGTGACACTTATACTTTTACTGTGTGTGATTAGCCAATGTAAAGCGCTTTGAGACGGTGTTCCACATGGTGTAAAGCGCTATATAAAAACCGACTTTTATTATTATTATTATTACTGACACCATCTGATACTAATATCTCACCACTCTGTGCAATCAACTGAGGACACTGTTCATAGCCTTGTCTAGGACTTTGGTCAGGTGGATATTAACTTACTATATCTTCCGCTGGTAAATTGGTCCCAGTGACACTTATACTATTACTGACACCATGTGATACTAATATCTCATCATTCTGTGCAGTCAATTGAGGACACCATTCATAACCTTGTCTTGGACTTTGTTCAGGCTTCTGTTAAATTCATGACAAAAGAAGTAAGTATAGTCAAGGAAAAACAACAACAACAAAAACCTGTTCTACATTGCGCAATCACAGAAAGCTACACATGGTCTTAGAAAATTTGCTTTGGGAGCTTGACACCTGCGCGGCCTGATGCACTGTGGCCTGGACTTTAGGGAGTTGGGGTTAATTTCAAGAAATTAAATATAATACTCCTATTAAGTCTGCACTATTCAGAGCAAAACAGGCCAATTAAGCACAGTTGGGCCTTTGATTGCCGCCCTTGTTAACCTTTAATCAGATTTTAATTCAGACACCACATATTACTATGCAATTAGAATAAGAAATAACTAACAAACAACAACTCACATTGACACCATTTATAATACTGTTTTGGTCATCCTCTGAGCATGTGCTGTTGTCATGGGTACACTGGTTGCTATAGATACACCAATCACATGCCCAGCTACTATTGGTACAGGCTACACACCTAAGTAAAAAATACAACATATGGTTAGGTTACCATTGTAATGCTAGGATTGTTTTTTCATTAGTATTATTTTTCTTAGAATATCTGTCTGAACTCCCCAACATTCAATTCTGAAATGTGTTTGAAACTTTAAAATCTCTAGCTTGAAACTGTAGGTCTTTAACTTTCAAAGTTGATATAGGGACCCTTTACAATATCTAGTTTGAGAAATTGGCGGTCTTGGCTTTCAAATGTTTAGCAAGGAACATTAAAAATGTTATCTTCAGATCAAAGAGTTTCAGTAATCTGATATGGACTCCCTCAGGAGTTATTTCTATTTAATTTCAAAATAATTTTATTCTAAACCAAGTTGAACAGGTAGATCTGTTTGCTTCCCTTCCTTATGGTTGTCTCTCTTTCTTTCACTGACATAACCAGATCCCAATATTTAACCAAGTCTGATGGTATTATGATATTTATTATCATGATGTCACTATTCATAGGTATTTCATAAACTTGACAAGTATTGCTGACCATGGGTATTGTTTATCTCTCTTAATAATCCAAAATAGTAATAAATGGTCTTAACAGGGTTGTAGCTAGGCCAACTTTTGTGCCAGGTGGCAAAATGGCGAACGGAGGGAGCGAAGCGACTGGACGGGCTCAATATTTTGCTATTTGGTTACATAACTCTCGCGGCTCAGGGGCCGGGATGTTTTTTAGGCTTTTTTAATGCACTTTGAGGGTTCATGCCACATCATTTCTTGTTTTATGAGGCAGTTTATTTTTTTAATTTATTTTTTACATTTTTTTTAGAGTGCCAGGCGGGTGCCAGGCGGCCTAGCCCCGTGCCAGGCGGGCCCACCCGGCGCCGCCTGGCGTAGCTACAACCCTGGGTCTTAATATTCATTAGAAACTGGTTAATCTTGAGTCAATGTATCTGTACATTGTACAAAATGTCCTTTCATAATAAAGCTGGCTGTTGAAACAGAAATGGTACTTATTTAATGCACAAATTATATGTACCGGTACAGCAGATGGGATAGAATATGAAGTGAACACACTTTCTTTAAAATTGAAAACTTACATTTTATGTGAGTTACATTCATAGAAGTAGAAATCTCTCTGCACAAATTTGACTTGTGTCTCCGTAGAGAACACATACAAAAGCATCGTCACATGATCTGATAAGAAATTTGTAAACAAATTGAAATATTTGTTATATAACTAAATATTAGTTGTACTTTTAACACTCAAAAGATAAAATTACTTGATCCAATTTCCTTGAAATTAAGACACTTATGTATTACAAGTGGGATACCCTCGCTACGCTCAGGTCCCCGCTAGATGAGCAAATGAGATTCATGAGTTGTAACTTGAGTTCATGAGTTGTCAATTACTTGAAAACTTGAGTTCATGAGTTGTAAATAAACTCCGGTTTAATATGTTTATAAACCGCGGCGCCACAGGCGGTATGTGAAACTCGGCACCTGATAGACGGTACGTTTACTTCCTTGCCGACTAAAAACTCACACAAATCTGTGAGTTCTGTATTTTTGAAGCAACCCGTCATGTCCACAGTTGTAATGTATTAAGAAACCACATTATGTTTAATATGTTTAATTACCTGACATGACCCTCCCATGCGTTATAACAATATTTATAAATATATGGTTATGCCACATTACTTTATTAACCCCTACCTCTGAAACCACATAACCTCCACACGCACAAACCAGGTTGATTTATATATAATCATAACCCTTCTAAACCATTTCCTGTGGCTACTTTATTAATCCCTACCTCTTAAACTGTATACTTTATTACCCATCAGTCCCGTGGATAGGCCTACAGCTATTTCCCATGTGGCTTAAGGTCCGTTCAGATCGACGCATGAGTTGAAGTAATGTCAACCTTTATCCGGCAACATCGGCCAATGCGGAACAACAGGAGTATGAACGGGCTTTTATATGCGCCATGTGTAGGAGTGCGTATTGTGCCTCGGCAGTTAGCCCATGCGCAAACATGCACGCATAACCATAACCCTTAGACCACTAAATCCAACAGAATCCAACAGAAGCACCGCGCCCATTCCCCAGTAATTTCATTGTCCAATCATTCAATGGTACATATAGGCTCGGAAAATTTAATTTTTGGAGCGTGACCCACATAGCGTGATGCAGGATCCCCTGGACTCTGGCCAAGGCCCGGGGGCGACACACACCACTTTTTCCGTCCTGATTTGTCCCATGTTTCGCCCCTGTTAGGTTGATTGCCACAACTCCCCCCCCCCCCCCACCCCCGAATAGGTTAAGGATAAACCATTTGCTTACCTTTACCAGCCTGTATTGGTGGTATATTTGCCCCAGCAGGTGTAGTACATGACAACTCATTGCCAGATTTAGTGGCGACTGAAGGTGGGGATTCATCAAATACACACTGGTAGGAGTGGTCGTCTTTCAAATCTGGTAGCTCTTCCACTGTGAGAGTTATCTGGATTAAGAACAGAAATATGATAATGTACAAATATCGAATGCCTGATAGTGTGATCGTGTGAGATTTGCTGGATGTTTGTTTTGCAGAAACATGGTCATAGGCAAAGGGCTTGATAGTAATCTGTCACCAAGCTGCTTATCTTTCCCTATAAATTCATCAAAAATTAAATATTGTTAGTTTCATATGTTATGATTAAACCCTAATAATTAGGGTTGATCGGTATTTTAAAAACACTTTAAAGCTTACCGTTTGTTGAGTTTCAGTAATAGGAAGCCTGTCATATGGTGTTATATTACTTATGCTAATACATTGAGCATTGTTATAGGCAAGCCATCTAGTAGAGACATCAGGCATTGGACATGCATCATAACGGGTGCACCTGTAATGGAAGCATGGATTGTTTAGAAATTGCCATTGTTTGAAAATAACAAAGTCAAGAAAGTAAGCAACAGCATCAAACAAATGTAAAATGCCAACCCTTTCAGAATGCTTCACACTTACAGCCATCTGGGTTGACCTCAGTAAAGATATACTGTACTTTTCTCCCATGTTCATCATCCACAGTATGGATCCTAAAAGCTGTGTATAAAGGCTGTTTTCATTTACCACAGTGGATTAGATAGGTCATGTGAGCAAAATATCTTGCCTAGACAGACTGGATTATGATCAGCCACTTCCGTAGAGCCGGTGTGGCTGAGCGTTAGCATAATACGCCATAGGTCCCTGGTTCAGATCCGGGCGACGGTGTGTTGCTCCATGATTGTCTAGGGTTTTCTGTATCTCTGTTAATACATTATCTAATTTATTTATAGAGTGCGCATCTGTTGATCCCCGCTAAGAATACTACACTCTGGACCTCTGGGATTCCCACCACCTGTGTATATACTATCTATCATCTATCTATCTAATTATACATACCTCTTTTCCAGTGTACACCATCCACAGTACGGATCCCCATATGCGCCTCCGCTCACACCTATACATTCCTCACAGCTGGTATACTCCAGACAATTCTCAACAAGTAGTTTCACAAGCTAAAACAAAAAGGGAGGGGAACAATTGATTCTGTAGCTGAATAAGAGAAAGGGCCTCTATCTGCATGAAGATAGCAATGTTATCAAGATTAAGCTAGGCAATATGTAGGATAGGAGAACAGCATATGTTGTATGGGTTAAATACATTTTCTAGTGGGCTTGTATTGAACAAAACTACTTTGTTTACTGAAATTGGTTGCATTTGAAAAACCTTGACATTCTTGGGCATGGGTTGTTTGCAGGGTTTCTTTGGAGCATTTATTTTTGGATTTGGTGGGGGTTTTTTTCATTCATTTTTGGTAACCATATGAAATAGGCATCTCATCTTGTATGTAAGGTTGCCAATACTTTACAGATTGTGAGATTTGTCCAAAAGGGAGGTTCGCAAACAACCATGTCCACAAACATCACTTTGTATTGCAACTGACAACATATTTGAAACTCACCTTAATGAGTTTGTACTGAAATGTATAAGGTGATCATACAACATCATTATGTATGACTTATAGCAAGTGCTATAAGGAATTAATAGCACTCATCGACAGTGATGATTTATGTGGCAGAACTCTACCCCTACACACCCAGACACCTCAATATACATGTAGATACACACCACTTTCACAGTAGGACACCTCTCACTCACCCAGACCATGGTCTGCTACTTTCATGCCCAGACTTAGACAATCATCTACTATACACACACACACCAAGTTGGGTAATAATTACAGCTCTGTAATTAATCAGGTTATTTACGATGTCAAATTTATAGCATTCTGAAGCTGTACAATAAGTGAAATTTGTGGAACCCTGGACTTGCTGTGTATGTGCTATTATGCTAATTGTTGTGCTGGTATCAAACCATTTCGTATTCTACACTTACTTCTGCATCTTCCAATAATGAACCTAAACTTAACCCTTACCCACAACCCCCTATGCTGCTACAATCTGGTACCCCGTGAAACTTAATGGGTTTTAAGCTGATCCATATATGCATGCGGAGACTGATTTCCCAAAATAAATGTGAGGCGTTTTCCTCCCCTGATACTTTAATTCACAAAAACACGCCTGGGGAGTTAGGGTTATCAATGTTAATATCAAAACAAAACTTTGTCCTTACCTTTTGCTCTGTCAGTAGTGTTACCATCATTTGATCTCCACTTATTTCTGCATCTCTCAATACTGAGCTACCCATGTTGAATCTCTCATATTCTCTTGCACTGGTTTTACTCTCAATATGCACCTAAAAAATCACATCAAATACTATAAGCTGATTAGAAATTACATGTACATACACTGGCAGGGACAGGACAGTATCATGTTAGCATCAAGATACTATTTAATACTAAACATTTAAAAGATCAAGTTTTTAGCTGAGACTAATACAGGGTGAGACAAAAAGAATGGGCACTTTTTTGCGAAAGTGCCACAGAAATTGTAGGCCTGCATATTCAAAACCAAAATATAGTGCTACAAAGACCACACATTTGGCGTTTATTCAAAAAAAGATTTTTTGAATTCGGACATTGCGTCATAATGTTGCAACAATTTTAGTAGAACCCGGCATTTTAAAGCCAATCCACGGAATGGCAATAACGCATAGTATTGTTGCCTGCCATATTCAGAGATTAATGAATCTAATGACAAATCTGAAAAGGAACATGAATGTTGGATACAAAATCTTAGAATGACTGGAAATAAATAGAACTGTGAAATTATGAGTAATACAAAGCCTAAAATCAAGAAAGAAAAAGTAAAAATACTGCAAGTCACGATTTGCGAATCCCCCTGGCTTGGAGATTAACCAAATGAGGTCAATAGGGTCATGTTCCCCCGGTGTTCATGTTTCTTTTCTCCAAGTTTGAGGTCAATCTGGCAACTTTTACCATTTTACCTCTGAATGACCTTTGACCTCAGATGACCTCGGATGACCTCTCATTATTTTTTGACGTGTTCCCCCAGTGTTCGTTGCACGATTTAACCTCTTATTGACCTTTGACCTTGGTTGACCTCTGATAACCGTTGACCTCGGATGACCTCTAATTTATTTTAGACATGTTCCCCTGGTGTTCATGTTTCTTATCTCCAAGTTTGACGTCAATCGGGCAACTTTGACGATTTGACCTCTGGATAACCCTTGACCTCAGATGACCTCAAATTATTTTTTGACATGTTCCCCCAGTGTTCATTGCACGATTTAACCATTTGTTGACCTTTGACCTTGGATGACCTCTAATGACCGTTGACTTCGGATGACCTATAATTTAATTTATACATATTCCCCCGGTGTTCATGTTCCTTGTCTCCTAGTTTGATGTCAATCGGGCAACTTTTATGATTTGACCTCAGGATGACCTTTGACCTCAGATGACCTCGGATGACTTCTAATTATTGTTTGACATGTTCCCCTGGTGTTCATTGTGCGATTTAACCCCTTGTTGACCTCGGATGACCTCTAATGACGGTTGACTTGGATGACCTCTAATTTATTTTAGACATGTTCACCCGGTGTTCATGTTTCTTTTCTCCAAGTTTGAAGTCAATCGGGCAACTTTTACAATGTGACCCCTGGATGACCTTTGACTTCGGATGACCTATGCAAATTAGACCCCAAAAAATGTTCACCCGGCGTTCATTTTCCTTTCTTCCAAGTTTGAAGTCAATCGGGCAACTTTTACAATTTGACCTCTGGGTGACCTTTGACCTCAGATGACCTATGCAAATTGGACCCCCAAAAAACCAGCCACAGTGTTTGACCATGGCCTACCTATTGCTGAAGGTTTGAAGTCAATCCGTCCATCCGTTCAAAAGATACAGCATTCGGGGAAAAGGCTAACCAAAAGGCGCCCCCCCCCCCGCGCCCCCCCCCCCCCCCCCCCCCCCCCCCCCCCCCCCCCCCCCCCTAGGCACAGACACACATTACATGATGAAAAAATACCCTTCTGGTTTTACAAACTAGGGGGATAAAAAATAGGGACAGCGGTCCCAAATATGTCATCCGTTTATATGGGTAGATTAAAAAAAAGGTGGCTCTAAAACCACAGGCATCAGGCAACTAGAAAGAAAGAGGACATATACACTGCCGCGCAAAAGTATTTCTCCCCCTGGAAGCTTGCCAGTTATCACTGTGTTGTCGACAAAGTATTAAACCATCAGACCCAATAACCATTTCATTGTGTTCATTGTACATTTTATACCAATAAATACCATGTTTCCTATTCAGATTCATGATTTAAAAGCATTGCAATTCATGATTTTATCGAGCAAGTCAAAATTCCAATGTAAAATCGCTGTAGTAAATCACCTCATGAATATCAATTAGCTCATTATCGGCAGTGTAACGCTATGAGAATTTTCAACTGAGATCAAAAGGTGATGGAAAACTCCATGTGCAGAAATGTATAAATGATAATTGGCATGCGCAGTTTATTGGAATACCTTTAGAAGGAACCATTCAAGCTATATCAAGTTATTTTTCTGACGCCGATCTATGTTTTTGGCAGATATTCATCTTTTTAAAACCAAATCATATCGGGCTGTAATAGCGCAAATTCGGCAAGTTAAAAAAGCACCGGGGACCCATTGACTGTAAATAAGTACTGTTAGAGGTTGGACACAATAAGTATCCTATTCATCTGATTTGAATAGGATTGTGTAGCTCCCTATTGTTTGGGATTGAGAAGAGACGGTGGCATAGTAGAAAAAAGGATTTATTATGTCTTGGTATGTTGTTTATTGAGCGGTCCTTTGTGAAGATGAAATAGAGGGAAACTCTACTGCTTTGAATCATTCTATTGATAACGTGGTTTGTTACGTCACTGGAGCAAATAGGTCAATGAACTACGTGCATGCACACTTTGTAATTTTCTGGTTCTCCATGTTATTTCAGCCCGATTGTATTGAAAATAATTTTAGATGTGCCTTAAATAAAGATGAATATCTGCAAAAAACATAAACCGTCGTCACAAAAATAACTTTTTAAAGCTGGAATGGTTCCTTTTGAAGGTATTCCAATAAACTGCACATGCCAATTATCATTTATAAAAGTCTGCACATGGAGTTTTCCATCACCAGTTGATCTCAGTTGAAAATGCCCATAGCGTTACACTGCCGATAATGAGCTAATTGATATTCATGAGGTGATTTACTACGGCAATTTTACATTGGAATTTTGACTTGCCCTATAAAATCATGAATTGTAATGCTGTTAGATCATAAATCTGAATAGGAAACATGAATTTATTGGTATAAAATGTACAATGAACACATTGAAATGGTAATTGGGTCTGATGGTTTAATACTTTGTCGACAACACAGTGATAACTGGCAAGCTTCCAGGGGGAAAAATACTTTTGCGCGGCAGTGTATATAGTATAGCCTCCTTGTAAGTCATAATAAGGTAACATCATAATGTAAATAAATAAATATCCTGGAATTTGGTTGCAATTGTACTTCACCTGTTTAAATGTAATACATATGCAGCCAATTTTACATCTTGACCTCAGATGACTTTTGACCTTGGTATTTGACCTTTGAACTCATTAACATATGAAGGTTTCCATGTTGCATCTATGACCCAAGTTTGGTATGCAATTGGTCATTGTATGAAAAGAAATGGACAAATGTAATCAATTTTACATATGCAGCCAATTTTACATCTTGACCTCAGATGACCTTTGACCTTGGTATGTGACCTTTGACCTCATTAACATATGAAGGTTTCCATGTTGCATATATGACCCAAGTTTGATATAAAAGGCCAATATCGCTCCAGCTGACATAATGTGCAGAATAATAGGTGTTTTCTATTGCACTAAATATTATGAAGCAAATCATATACAGAGTAAGATTATAGCAGTGATATAAAATAGGAACAATATAAAAGCAATGAAGTTGTTATACTTGTTAATGTGTCAGTCCATTTCATATGATCATAGGGGAGGGGAATTATATGTTTCCTTACCTTGACTAACTCCCCTCTAGCTGTTCCTACAAATCCTACAGTGTGATCTCTATGTGTAGTTGTGATAATAGATGATGGTAATGTGTCAGTCCATGTTATATGAGGTTGATAGGGAGGGGCAATATATGTTTCCTTACCTTGACTAACTCCCCTCTAGCTGTTCCTACAAATCCTACAGTGTGATCTCTATGTGTAGTTGTGATAATAGATGATGGTAATGTGTCAGTCCATGTTATATGAGGTTGATAGGGAGGGGCAATATATGTTTCCTTACCTTGACTAACTCCCCTCTAGCTGTTCCTACAAATCCTACAGTGTGATCTCTATGTGTAGTTGTGATAATAGATGATGGTAATGTGTCAGTCCATGTTATATGAGGTTGATAGGGAGGGGCAATATATGTTTCCTTACCTTGACTAACTCCCCTCTAGCTGTTCCTACAAATCCTACAGTGTGATCTCTATGTGTAGTTGTGATAATAGATGATGGTAATGTGTCAGTCCATGTTATATGAGGTTGATAGGGAGGGGCAATATATGTTTCCTTACCTTGACTAACTCCCCTCTAGCTGTTCCTACAAATCCTACAGTGTGATCTCTATGTGTAGTTGTGATAATAGATGATGGTAATGTGTCAGTCCATGTTATATGAGGTTGATAGGGAGGGGCAATATATGTTTCCTTACCTTGACTAACTCCCCTCTAGCTGTTCCTACAAATCCTACAGTGTGATCTCTATGTGTAGTTGTGATAATAGATGATGGTAATGTGTCAGTCCATGTTATATGAGGTTGATAGGGAGGGGCAATATATGTTTCCTTACCTTGACTAACTCCCCTCTAGCTGTTCCTACAAATCCTACAGTGTGATCTCTATGTGTAGTTGTGATAATAGATGATGGTAATGTGTCAGTCCATGTTATATGAGGTTGATAGGGAGGGGCAATATATGTTTCCTTACCTTGACTAACTCCCCTCTAGCTGTTCCTACAAATCCTACAGTGTGATCTCTATGTGTAGTTGTGATAATAGATGATGGTAATGTGTCAGTCCATGTTATATGAGGTTGATAGGAAGGGGCAATATATGTTTCCTTACCTTGACTAACTCCCCTCTAGCTGTTCCTACAAATCCTACAGTGTGATCTCTATGTGTAGTTGTGATAATAGATGATGGTAATGTGTCAGTCCATGTTATATGAGGTTGATAGGGAGGGGCAATATATGTTTCCTTACCTTGACTAACTCCCCTCTAGCTGTTCCTACAAATCCTACAGTGTGATCTCTATGTGTAGTTGTGATAATAGATGATGGTAATGTGTCAGTCCATGTTATATGAGGTTGATAGGGAGGGGCAATATATGTTTCCTTACCTTGACTAACTCCCCTCTAGCTGTTCCTACAAATCCTACAGTGTGATCTCTATGTGTAGTTGTGATAATAGATGATGGTAATGTGTCAGTCCATGTTATATGAGGTTGATAGGGAGGGGCAATATATGTTTCCTTACCTTGACTAACTCCCCTCTAGCTGTTCCTACAAATCCTACAGTGTGATCTCTATGTGTAGTTGTGATAATAGATGATGGTAATGTGTCAGTCCATGTTATATGAGGTTGATAGGGAGGGGCAATATATGTTTCCTTACCTTGACTAACTCCCCTCTAGCTGTTCCTACAAATCCTACAGTGTGATCTCTATGTGTAGTTGTGATAATAGATTATGGTAATGTGTCAGTCCATGTTATATGAGGTTGATAGGGAGGGGCAATATATGTTTCCTTACCTTGACTAACTCCCCTCTAGCTGTTCCTACAAATCCTACAGTGTGATCTCTATGTGTAGTTGTGATAATAGATGATGGTAATGTGTCAGTCCATGTTATATGAGGTTGATAGGGAGGGGCAATATATGTTTCCTTACCTTGACTAACTCCCCCCTAGCTGTTCCTACAAATCCTACAGTGTGATCTCTATGTGTAGTTGTGATAATAGATGATGGTAATGTGTCAGTCCATGTTATATGAGGTTGATAGGGAGGGGCAATATATGTTTCCTTACCTTGACTAACTCCCCTCTAGCTGTTCCTACAAATCCTACAGTGTGATCTCTATGTGTAGTTGTGATAATAGATGATGGTAATGTGTCAGTCCATGTTATATGAGGTTGATAGGGAGGGGCAATATATGTTTCCTTACCTTGACTAACTCCCCTCTAGCTGTTCCTACAAATCCTACAGTGTGATCTCTATGTGTAGTTGTGATAATAGATGATGGTAATGTGTCAGTCCATTCAATGGCAGCAGTAGAAACCAGGGGTTCTATGCCACCTGCTTTTCTCCAATTTTGTGCACTACATTGTTGTGCTATTGCGCTATCACGAGTAGCCAACTGAAACATAAATAGAGAGAACAAGTCAATTCAATATCACAAGATGATAATAAATTATAAGCATCTAAAATACAAAATACTGTAAGTCACGACTTGCAAATTCCCCTGGCAGGAGATTTCCCTCATGGGAGTAGTTAAGAATACTCCTTTAACATGCCTGGAAACAGCACCCACCCATCGGCCAATAGCGGATAACCTTTGCGTTGGCAGGTAAAATAGTTCAAACTCACAGTATAAAATGAGTGAATTATAATGGCTGGTGGAATTTTTGTTGGGCAGGTATTTTTGTGACTTACCTGCCCAACTGGCTGGTTAAATCAAATCTGAAGTTCCAGCCCTGCCCTTTAATCAGCGAAGGCAAGGGCATCTTGTTAGGTGCTCATATTCGAAAATTTAATTTGCAGAATTAACCAAGATATTTAAACTGTAACACCTATATAACATACGTAGGCAAACATGTGAATGCATAATATTTAGTATGTAAGTAATGATTGTGAATAAATCTCTTGCATGGAGAAAAAAAGTTTGGTTGAGATTGAAGTCTACCTTTTCATAATAGGGTCAAAGGTCATGTAAGGGTCATTAGATGTCAATCTGGGTACAACCCCATGATGAGTGATCTCAAGCCCACCTTACCCCAAGATTATTATCACCAATTTGGTTGAGATTGAACTTGGACTTTTCATACGAGAGTACTGAACAGGCCAAACCTAACCAAAAGGGAATACACATACCCACCTCACCCCACCCCTACATGACATGATGATTATATCCCTGTGGGATTTTAGTCAGGGGGATGATCAATCAAAATATGAAGGTTACATGAATTCATTACTGTAAACTGAATGTAATCAAATTGAATCACATTGTAACCAAGATAAATCCAGCCAATCTATAAACATGTATGCCTTTAAAAAATACAAATTGCTCAAAGTAGTTTTTGTTCATTATCATACAACCATGTTTTTAGATCAATGCTTTATATAAGATAAACACCACTTATAGCCCCTTGTCATTGTATCTTGGTGTAAAATTCATACACACATGCACATTCTTAGCAACTCAAATATAATGGGGGAGGGGGAGGGTTAACATAGTAAACAATGCAAAACACACTTCCGCTTTCATTTTGTTTGTTTTCCGCTTCAATTTTATTTTATTTTATTTTAATTTTAGTTCTAACTTTTTTGTTCAGGTGTTTCAGAGTTTAAGATGTTTATAATAGGTTAAGCATTTTAAACAAGTATTGTGGTGACCAACCCCCAGAACCATGAAATAAAAAAATTAAAAGAGGCCTCCTCCTCTTTAAGGTTTGCAAAGTATATTACTAACAAGGGCGGTTTTGCACTAAAAAAGTTTTTTAAAAGGCCTCCTCCTTTTTTTTGAAAAAGTCTGGACGCTAAACATGTTTTTTTTTAATGTGCCTTATATCATAACCAGGGTTTATAATAATAACTAATTTGATCAGCCTACATTCTATTTGGGGTATGCAATCTACCAGCAATGCCAAGTATGTGCAGGTATTAAATTAGATTAATGGGTAAGATTTGAAAAAATATAAACCAAAATCTTTTGATTTTCATTAACCATTATGATGTCAAGTATTTGGTAGGATACATTTTATGATATGCTCTGATATCCTATATTTCTAAAATTGTATGATAAGAGAATGTTGTTACTAGGCTCAGTTTAGGAGGTATAATATATTGTCGAAGATGACATCGGGACCCTGTCAACGCCTAACTGTACTTGATATCTAATATACTTATACATCTTGCAACATCACCAATAGTTTACTCACAGTTGTACTGCAGTCCCCTCCTGATGCATATACAATATCAAATAAATCACCCTTAGTAAGACATCCATATATGGCATCGATGAATGCTTCTTCAATATCTTGTAGTTTGTACACACACAAAGCTGACTGGGTGCTTGGTACATCTGATGACAAAGCTTGTCCTTCATTCTTGGCAAATACTCCGTACAGGACGTCATCACCAGCATTAATACCAAGAGATGCAGCTAAGGTGGTTCCAGCTGGGCCAACATGTGCAGATTGGATCAAGTTGTAATTGGTGCCTGAAGTGCTACACTCAAGAAGTATTTCTGCGTATGAAGTAAAATCATCTTTGTTGTGACAAACACGATTGATTTTTGAAACATACCGATTGATACCTGATGAATCAACATCTTGTCTTTGTGATGTCACAAAGTAGGTAAAGTCCTTCCAAATGAATACACTCACATAATTGATGATCAATTGAATGTTCTCAAATTTAACTCTGCTTAATAAGATGTAAGCTTCTCTTTCTGTATTAAATAAAAAATCATCAGATACATTCAGTGATCTTCTGCTCACTGGATAAACAAAAGCATTATATCTTTCCTCCTCATATGTTGCACCTACATAGAGTGTGTCCATACTACCATTTGCAGGTAAAGGTCCAGGGGCAATGATAGCTTCTGTTGTTAACTTTCCTGAGACTACTACAGGATTATTATCTTCATGCAAAACAACATCAATGTTGATTAAATCACGAGTTTGGCAGGTTCCACGACTCTCTAAAGCATCAACAAAAGTATCCTCACTACCGCATGTGATGAGTCTATTATGTGTATAGTCTATGAGTAGAATCTTGTTATAATTGGGGCATTTAAGGAAATCTCCTTCACATTCCACCTCTGTTTTCACCACCTGTTCTCTAGTGAAATCTTCTCTCAACTGATACAATGCATCACTAGCTCCAATGTACACAGTTCCTGTCACGTTATGCGTCACAAAATGGGTGAATTCTGATGTCCCAACAGGGTTAACGTAGGATGCTGCCTGGTACGCAGTCAAATCCAACCCGTATGTGTAGTAACACATGAATGAGAGGAGGAGAAGCGAGGGCGCTCCCATGGTTGTGTTGGGTTCTAAAGAAGGCTATGGATACTTGCATGCAATGATGATATTTCTACCAAGGAAAAAAGAAAGAAAGATATCAGACCTGTTTCTCAATAAGTCCATTCACACAAAGAACTCATACTTCATTCACCTAACTCTGTGCAGCAGTGACATCAGAGTGTATTCCAATGATTGCACCCTAATATCACATGTGTGATTTTAATCCCCTGGCGTAATAGTATACGCTACTAGCATGCAATCGCCATTTTAAAATGAAAGCAAGGCTCACCCCTCTTATCAGCGCGCACAACCGCATCTCGCGATGCACAAAACCTGTGTGAAACCACCAACGCAGTGTGGCGTTATAGTGCGTGAGGGGAAAGCCTCGCTTTCAATGTGGTTCAATCTGTACCGGGCAAGTAGCGTATAGCCAAGCAAAGAAAACCCCTGAGAATCGTGTGTAAATACTGCATTAATCATTATAGAACGCTCTGACGTCACTGGAGAGAATTATACAAACAAGGTATAAAGACTAAACTGTGGATATTGTGGAATAAGTCAAAGTTATATAAGTGTTAGCAATTCACTGTTATATCCAATAATACACTGGCAGTACTTATCTGGGTTAAATTCTGACAACATATATTTTGGTACATCATACAATAACTTAGATCATACCAATGAAATAGTTAAGTCTCGATGTCTCTCGAAAAATATGAAAATTTCTCAATCCATCAGGCATCGCAAAGTGTATTATGTGTGCCACGGTTTGGTCTTATACTCAATCTAATTTAGTTGATATGTTATTTCTATTCATTTATCATAAACTAGTTCCTGTTGTGATTTCTTTTAATGCAACAACAGACTTTCTACTGATCACATTGAGCAATCCATCAAGAGTTGGTTCAACTTAATTGCATATTATGTGATCTTTTCCAGAGAGCGCCCTCTATTCATGATTTTTTTAGAGAGTAGATTTTCTTGCAGATTTACATTTCTGATCATACATCGTACATACATTCCAAGTTACAGAGCGATACGATTCCTAATTACCTCAAAATCATGGTTTTAGAGTGAATTTAGAGTGAAAATATAAACTGTCGTGTTAACCCGACAGTTTATTTAAGGATTACAGAACCAATAATAGGCATGTTTGTACTTATTTCAATGCATTTCTCATAGTGATTCCAAATAGGGTAATGAAATATGATTATTTTTACATTTTCTAAACATTTGGTGACATTTTGGAATGTCGTCTGCAGACGCCTGTCGCATGGAAAGCATAATTAACAAGACCTTCAGAAATACCAGTTTTAAGGTGTTTGTACACGGTGTCTTTCAGCTGATTATTTTGACAAAATCTTGACCGCAAAATTGCTATGTGCCTGTAAAACTAACAACTGTGTGGTCTTTGAGGCGAGCATAATATATTTAATTTACCACACAGATCAAATTTACCACACGCAATATAGAGCATGGAAAGCACTGCGCTGGAGCTAACACACCTTTAAAAAACAACGATGAAGAAGCCCGTCGCTTTAATAAGAATGATTGTGTGTTCATAGTCGAAGTCGGTATATGCAAATGTACCACCAAAAATGCAGAATGATTTACAATTGAGTTTTAAACATTTTAGTGTTGTCATTTCTGATGATAAAAAAGTAGTTTTCCAAAGGCTCGTGATACAGCACTGGATGTATCGGACTGTTATAACATTGATTACCATCTACTGAAGGTCTATGCAAGGTAGCAAGGGCTTGGAAAAATATGAAAATGTTGGCTTCAAAATTGAAAACGGACTAAAACAATTGCGAGCAAAACACTGTATGCTTCTCGTGCTTAAACAGGCATGGTGACCCCTATTTTCTTTTATAGAAATGGTTTGTATATCGATGGAACTTTATACCAAATCTAGATCTAAAGTGATGAATAACCCTTAAGAACCATGCACATCGCAGATGCAAGTGTTGAGTTAGTACACAACATTCTTAAAACGTTCTTAGAATGTTTTTAGAACGTTGTGTGTTAGCTGGGATTATGCCCAACGAACACAGAGGCAGCATCTTGTAGCACACCTTATACATGTCAAATTGTGTATTTCTGGATCCCAAAACACATATAAATGCCAGCAGACATCAGTGTCCCCTCCCTGGCTTCTGTTCCCCCTCCCTGGGTACTAGCAGACATCAGTGTCCCTCCCTGGCTTCTGTCCCCCTCCCCTGGGTACTAGCAGACATCAGTGTCCCTCCCTGGCTTCTGTCCCCCTCCCCTGGGTACTAGCAGACGTCAGTGTCCCTCCCTGGCTTCTGTCCCCCTCCCCTGGGTACTAGCAGACGTCAGTGTCCCTCCCTGGCTTCTGTCCCCCTCCCCTGGGTACTAGCAGACATCAGTGTCCCTCCCTGGCTTCTGTCCCCCTCCCCTGGGTACTAGCAGACGTCAGTGTCCCTCCCTGGCTTCTGTCCCCCTCCCCTGGGTACTAGCAGACGTCAGTGTCCCTCCCTGGCTTCTGTCCCCCTCCCCTGGGTACTAGCAGATGTCAGTGTCCCTCCCTGGCTTCTGTCCCCCTCCCCTGGGTACTAGCAGACGTCAGTGTCCCTCCCTGGCTTCTATCCCCCTCCCCTGGGTATTACCCAACCCATACCGACTCTATTCACACTACAGAATGACATGGTCACAGTTCCCTCAGATACCTCTATCAAAGCTGTCACTATATAGCCTATGTGAGGTAATATCGTCACAGGCAACTGTGAAAACCATGCATCCTGTTGTCAAATTGTAGTTTTGCTTTATATTTGGTAGGCATTACATGTTATGTACATTTTAAACATGTTACTATTAAGAAAGAAATATGTGATGCAGCACATCAAAAGGAGGGACTTTGCTGCTGTGTGTTTACAAGATACAGGTGAAAACAGACAGAAAAAAATCTGAATGCCTTGATAAATTTGTTATTATTTAAAGCTTAGAAAATGCTCTGAGAGCATACATAATAAACTCAAAATTATCTTCACCTGCAAAGTCCCCCCTTTTGATGTTCTGCATCACATATCGTCAGCCTGCTTCGATAATTGCCTAACTCACTTTTCAGCAAAATTGAGTTTTTTGCATAAATCATGACTTCATTACATTATGCACATGCTGTTATAATACCTAAGTCATTGACCAATCAAAAGTGTTGAAAAATGAAGGGCTTTGTTGCAAAAGGGCCACCAGACTACTCCAACATGTTACTAATTTTGCATTATTGAATTTGCATTGACAAATCCAAGGAATTAATCAAATTATTGTATGGCTGTCTGTGTTCATATATCTGTTTCTATATGACTTGGATTAGTGCATCCATGCACGCCAATTGAGGCATCAACAATACAAGTCACATTCCACATAATGAATATCCATCCATCAATAATGCAAAATGAGTAACAGGTACACAGGTAACAGGTTTCATACTTTTGTTGTTTTCTAAGAACTAGAAAAAATGAGTTAGGCAATTATCGAAGCAGGCTGACAATATAGCATAATAAAGAATTTAGCATAGAATGATATAATACTGATTTATACTAACGCTACTTGTCAAATGTTTTGTAATAAGAATATAAGTCATGGAATACAAGCATTCTCCTCTCCCACCCACCCCAACCCCCATTGATCCCTCCAACCACAAAATATTAGAATGAGTCTGCATACAAGCCTATTCATAATATATTCATACTACATTCACATTCTATTCTAATCAAATCAAATCAAATCAAATCAAATCAAATCAAATCAAATCAAATCAAATCAAATCAAATCAAATCAAATCAAATCAAATCTAATCTAATCTAATCTAAATTGCTCACAAAAAGTTAGGAAACTTTTTTTAATCAAGTATACTTTTATTATTCATTACCCTCTTTGTATATGTTATATATCAATGGAAAGCTGAAGTGTTCCTCTTTAAAATGATACCACATTTGCAATGATTACATGTTAATGAACTTGGCCACATGAATGAGAATGAGGCAAAGTGACAAATCAAATGTGCCAAAATTACCGTTATCTGTGCTAAACAGTCGATAGGTAATGATCAATAATCAAACCAGTCATGCTTGAGAACCATGAATGGTTTACACAAAGATTTTCACCAGTGAGCACAACACACACCCCCAACCCTCATCTCTTTAGAAAACCATTGTCTGGGTATTTACAAGACTGGGTTAACAGGTGGAAGGTCATGAAGGTAAGTGATGAAAGTTTTAGGCCTACAACTTGTAAATTTTTCTCAATAAAGTGGATTAAGATCTACTGATCTTAATCCACTTTATTGAGTTGTCTTGCTTGTTTTCATTACAGTGTCAATTTGTTTGTTCACACAGTAACACAAAATTGCTAATTTTGGCACATTTGATATGTGACTTTGTCTCATTCTCATTAATGTGGCCAAGTCCAGCAACATGCCATCATTACACATTTGGTATCATTTTAAAGAAGAACACTTCAGCTTTCCATCGATATGCAACATAATACAAGAGGGTAATTAATAGTAAAAATATACTTGATTAAAAAAAGTTTCCAAACTTTTTGTGAGCAGTTTAATATAATCTAATCTAATCTAATCTAATCTAATCTAATCTAATCTAATCTAATCTAATCTAATCTATTCTATTCTAAAATAGCATGGCGATTTGAAATCTCCTGTTGCCTTTACCGAGTATTATAGTTTTCAAATGTGTTTTTTTTCAAAATGAACTAATCATTTTTGCAGTCGAAGCACTCAACATATGTAATATAAAATATATGTGACCCAAAACGAGTAAATAAGGCACAACGAGGGACATATGAATATTGATTTACTTATATTACGATAACAATAACGAGTGCTCTTTTATCAAATTTGCTACTGCTGCATTGTGGCTCATTTACTCATGTTGGGTCACATATATGGTGAATAGTTCACACTCTTGACTCGAAGTGTTATTTAGAATTAACAACAAATCATCATCTTACAAAAAGGTTAAATTGATAATTCAAGTTCAAATTATGGCAATGTCAAATCCTAGCTTAAAAAGCATGTACCGTATTATCCCTATTAAAGGTAGATGACCCGATCACATTTCCAATTTTCAACTTGAAGTTTTCTATTCTACATGAAAGGTCATCCTTAAAAATGTCGTGTTCCAAAGTTTGAGTTGCATAGCTCTAATGGTTCTTATTTTAGACGCACAAGATGCTGTGAACTGTACCCATTGAGTTGTACACAAACTATATCGGTGGTATACCACCATTCGCGGTAATTCGACGTTATTTCATCGATTTCTCCGTAATTATACCGATTTAGGCCATCAAATTTCAGTATGATGATGAGAAAAATACGAGCTTTCATATGATATGAAAATCTCCGTATGTTTGAAATAATTCTGTGTTACGAAAATGTGATCGGGTCATCTACCTTTAAGTGCCCAGGGCGGTTAGCAAATTCATTTTGGGTAGGCGCTTATTATGTTACCTTTTGTAAACTCATTTATCGTGGGGACTGTCGAATCGGGCAAGGTTGCAAAGACATTTTGTTCGGTAAACATACCAATAATATTTCAGCTCATAGAAAAAAATAAAATGTGATTTTTCACACACATTCAATGAATAGTTGTGAAAGACGCTAACGATTTGTTACAAAAACTGCGTAAGAAAAGAAAAAAATTTAGCCGAAAATGCCATCAATATTTATCTGGTTTCATGTGGGCGGCCATCTTTGCTTTTCATTTGTGGCTAAAATACAACACTACGCATATTCGTAAGCATTCCGCATGTTCAAAACCATTACAGGTACACTAGCCAGTCACTGTACAGGCAGTGGTATCAGTGGCACTGTACGCGTGGCAGTAAGTGCCTAGTGAGATCGGGAGAGTGGGCAGCGGCTGCGATCGGACCAGGCTTACTGGTACTGCTTTACCGAAGGATGCCATGGCGAAAAATGTTGATGTACAGTGCTATAGTAATTGAAAAGGTGGGCGCTTATAAGAGATTGTTTGTTGGTAGTCATTGAGAAAACGGGGATGGGCGCTTAAAAGGGCATGGGTGCTTAATAGGGATAATACGGTATCATACAATTGGATTATTGATCGTAAACATATTCTTAATTATACACAGTCGTTACTAAAAATCCTTGTAAGAGTGCTCGACTCATGTTTAACATAAGGAGCTATGTTATATATAGAGTCATCATCCACCTCCTCAAAACAAGTTTGACAAATACAGGTGCAGAGAATGACATGAAACGGTCTCTAATTTTATCTCTATTCTAAATTATAGTAAGTGTCAAAATACTATGGACATAATTCCAACAATGTGTGCATACCGGGCACTTTCAAAATGACCGACCGCCCTGATTGGTCAATCGTGACACAAATGCATGCATAGTTTGATCTGGATGCAGCTTTGCGAACAGCAACAAAACACCCTTGCAAGAAATAACTTGAATTATGTCCATATTATTAAGACAGTGACTATACATATCCAGCTTAGATTTGTTATAGTTATATATAGTTAAATCAGCTCCAAATTGGCGAAGCCTGCTTACAGCAGCACATGAATACAGAAGGACGCTGGCGCGCATGAAGGTAACAGCGCACTGTGCATCATATGCGTGATGCGTGCGTGAATCCAAAACTGCAACCCTGTGGCTATAATTGCGACCGTGTGCCTAGATTACTTTTGCACGCGGAGAGATAAGAACTGAATATTTCTCGCCAATTTGGAACTGATCAAACTATAGTCTCTATCGTTACAGAATAACGGATAAAAGGTGGTGTTTCATGCATTACTCCTGACGGCAGCAAATCATTTACTATCTCTGTCAACCCAAACTGACCTTGGCTTGAATTTGATTAGCCAGCAAGTTTAGTTATTGATTTGGTGGGAAATCAAATCAAATAGTAACATTGAACGATGTTTGAATTGCTCACTATACCAAGATTCAAATTGGAAACACAAACACTGCACCCTAGTATAGTTTGATCAGTTCAAAATTGGCGAGAAATATTCTGGTTTTATCTCTCCGCGCGCAAAAGTATCCAAGCATACATGTACGTGAGCGAATATATGGCAACACACGCACGGTTTTGGTCGCACGCATAGGTTACCAATACGATGCATTCATGCATGCACGCATCCTTCTATATTAATTTGCTGTTGTAAGGAGGCTTCAACAATTGGAGCTGATCAAACTATAGCAATTTGCATCAGCTTTAATTGAGCTTCCAACCAACAACACACCAATGAAGCTTCTCTTTCTCCAGATGATGAACTTATTTATAAATGGCAACATTAATTTGCAAAAACAAAAATTTCAGAATTCAAACTACTACAATACTATAACAAAACAAAACTCAATACACATGCATTATTCTATTAGAAGCAATATTTATTGCAGTGTCTTGAATACTGAATTTAACCAAATACCATTATTAAGAATAAAGTTGTTAATACATATTTATATTTGAAATACATTTTGTGATTGTTGTCATTCATTCAGGTCGATATACATGTAAACAATAAAATGAATAAATCTGTTCTCTTCATCTGGACTGTTGAGAGCTGCAATTTTTTGTATGTTTGCTAGAAAGTTTGATAATTTAATTTAATATGAAGTGCAGCCATTTCAAACATTAACATCAATCAGCGGTCATTCTATTCTAAAAATAAACAATCAATAATCCAATATGGGTTGTCTGCTTTGTGTGAAAAGGCTTATTAATAGTCACCATCATAATCAGGCATGATCTTCATTTCAAGTGAAAAAATCTGAAATTCCCTGAAATCTTAAAAAAAACAGCAGGCAATTGTGCTAAATTGCCTAAAATTTATGCAAAAATATCTACATTTGAGAGTGAAAAAAATCTACTTTCCGATTTTCATCTACAAAAATGTCATGCCTGCATAATGCATAGACGAAATTCAAGCTATTTCACGTGAGCGCATTTTGTTGTTTTGCAGCGTCCAGATGCATGACATGCGCCAACAACTATTCATGCATGCGAGTGATGATTTCACGATTGAGAATGCACGGTCATTTTTTGAAAGAGTCCGGTACGCACTTCCGGGTTTATGCATGTACGCTGTACGCATCCATTGTTGGAATTACGTCCATAGCATTATCACGCTGACTATAAAGTCTACAATAAGTGTAAATCCATATGAACAGATTTAATGATTTTAATGTTAATCATAATTATTTAAGAGACAATAGAAAATGAGACCTGCTTCCTTAAAATCAAAGTCAGGAAAATGAAATATTACTGTTTTTAAGATTTCAATGGCAGATTATTTATGCTCTATATGTACATCACAAAATAAAATTAGGGAGGGGTATAACATTGTCACTTGAAAATGTTTGTGGTTCCTACTTATTTTTGAACATTTAATTTCCTGCCTGTATATATAGGGCTTTGTCTGGGTTTTTGAAGAAGCTGGTCATAAATTAGCTGTATTTATGAAACCTCTGAACTCTGACCCCTGCCTCACCTCCCCCATTCCATTAACAATGGTCAGAGGATCTATTAATAGAGCTAATCAATAATTAATAAAGTCCCTTACAACGCTGATTTTGATATTCCATACTTTTATGGTGAAATAAAATAACATGTATTTATGTCACCATTTGATGGGGAAATAAAATAACATGTATTTATTGAGAAAAAAGGGCAAACATTGTTGTTATTGAAAAGTTTTAACAACTCACATTTTCAAATTCTGCATCAATTTGGCCTGTAGAACAGGGTTGTTTATAATAATAATGCTTAATAAGCATGGTTTATTATTATTATTATTATTATTATTATTAATAATAATAATAATAGGTATTTAAATAGCGCCTTACATCAAAAAGATCACAAAGCGCTTTACAGAGTAATATAAAGCGAGAGACAAAATACAAAGGCGCAAATAATAAACAAATATGGCCTACAAAATACACTATACAGTGTTACAGCGAATATACACAAATCAAGATACAATAGTTATAGTATGTAAAACAAGAATACTGCACATAATAGACATAGCTATATTGTCTGGTTAAAAAGATGAGTTTTTACAGACGATTTAAAAATGGTAACAGTCCTAGAGTTACGGATATGTAAAGGAAGATTGTTCCAGAGTTTTGGTCCTGCAACACAAAAAGCCCTATCTCTGTATGTTGCAGTGGTACTTTTTGGAACTACAAGGAGTTTACGGCTACCAGAACGTTTATGGTTGCCTTTCCCACCTGGTAATCTTAAAGTAAACATTAACAAAAAGTTGAATAATACAAGCAAATACAAAATAGAAATCTGTGTACAAAAATATTACAAAACCTAAAAGCACTTTACAAGTGTGATCCAAAAACGAGCACACTTTTTTAAAAGCAGATTTTTCAACATCGAGGAAGATATGCGATGATTAATTTGGCGTTTTCATAAACTGCAATATCTATGGTGTATATGGTGAAGAAGTGTTGGAAACGAAACTGTGATTATAAAACAGTAGCATTTTATGGAGGAGAGGTAACACATGGAGTGCTGTATTGTGTTACTATATTATCTTGATCTTATCATGAGCACCAGTTTTGGTCAATTTGTCGGAGTAATTCTGTTATACCCTTCACAGAGGTATTCATAGTGCATTGTATTGGCCATTTGCAATGCAACATTCTGCACAAAGCCCATTAAGAATGGACAATAAATTCCAAAGTTATGAGCAGCAAATGAAGGGTTTTCAAAACAATAGAAAACAAAAGAATGCCAATCCTTTGTTTGGTTGTATCCCAAAATCAATATTTACAACATCTGACCCATTTTGCTTGATTACATCACATACATTACAAATCGTCCGATGCATTATTCAGATGCTCTCCCTAATTTTGAGAAATCTGCCTCTGCATTTGGCTAAGTTGCTATGAATATAAAAATACATTGTGCGATTTTTAAGCTATATACAGTGGTTAAATATGTAAAAAAATTACAAAAATATTAATATTACAAAACATGTACAAAAAGTTGAAGCGCATTTCAAATCCATGAGATGAACAAGCATTGAGTTTTGATGAAAACATTTATGATGATATTAAAAGTTCATACAAATTTTGAATCAATGTAAAATATTGTACAATTATCTAAATAATTTGTTTGAGTTACTATTAGCAGTTCTGGCCCTTTCGATCATATTTTCATATTCATTATTTGATCTGTGTTCGAGTCTATTCATGAAAATAGCCTCATAATAATTCTTGTGCAAAAACAAATATAATATTTTAAATATTTATAAATATGGTCTTTGGATGGATATTACACAGAGTACTGCAATTATAAAGAATCAAAAAGAAACACTGACATGTTTTGATTGAGAAAACGTGATCAATCCGAAAGTACTTACTGGCAAAAGACCGATGGTGAGTGGAAAAGAGAAAGATTTGAATCATTGTTATGAAAGACATTTGAAAATAGAAAGAAATATAAATGCAACCGACCAGCGGCAGCTATTTTATTTACAGATTGGTTTGTGACTGTTGGCTGTCATTGTGTGTGTGATGCAATTGACCAGCGGCAGCTATTTTATTTACAGATTGGTTTGAGACTGTTGGCTGTCATTGTGTGTGTTTTACTTTTCACAATCAAAATTGAGATTTTGGTTTCATAAAAACCTCCATATTTTTCTTATCACCACCCCTGCAAAATGTAATCTCTAAGTTTCCTTAAAGGTAGATGTTCCACTTGCTGGCCCCATTTTCAACTTTATGTTTTCTATTTTACATGAAAGGACAAAGTTTACAATGGTTCTAATTTTAGAAGCACAAGGTCACAAGAATTTTGCCCATTGAGTAGTACACAAACTGGCTGGTGGTGAACCACCTTTGGCAGTAATTCACCACATTTTAGCCTATGATTTCTAAATGGAACATTTCTGGCAGCTAAGATATTTTACAGACATATTAATAAAAATATGGGGATTCTTCTGATATCAAAATATCATGATGTGAAGAAAAAAAATCATAGCCCCAAAAAAGTGATCATGTGAACATAAATCTTTAGCAAAGGTTAAAAATTGTTCTCCAATGTGATATATCACACTAGGAAGTTTGTGCACTGTTCTATAGACAAATGTAACTTGTCTTTTGCATATGAGACCTGTCATCACATAATGATAGCTAAGTAGGATATTTGTATTTTCAGGTTTGTCCAGATTCAAAATGCACAAATAACAAGCTTGATATATTGAACATGTCGTAATTACTCAATGTTTTCCCTTGTCAAAAATATAAAATTGAATTCCTTTGCTTTCTATAGACTTTTGACATGTTCATTGGACCATATCTCCTTATGCACACTTGCGACTTAAGGGTGCACACAACTATTAGAGTCACCGTCAAAGCTTCCGGCCATCGCCATCACCCAGCTAGTCCCTAAATAATGGAAAGAATGATTCATATTGACATTATTTGGCATCAAAGATGATTGAATTTGGTCTCTATTTGTTCACTGAATTGTACCTGATATATTCTGAATGAAAAGAGGATACATCTAACGTTTTATTTAAAAATATTGGCAGAAGGATACACATTGAACACAACGCGCTACAAGGTGTGATTTCTTGTTCAAAATGAATACGCTGTATTAAGAGGGAAATATTGAAAAATCTGAAAGGGCAACCCGACCTGAATTTTTTACCCAAGTTAAATCTATGTGTGTTAATTACTATTCCAAAATTTTATAAACGTAGTTGCAAGGTAACTCAAGATATCGCCGTTTACCTAAGGCACATTTCCCATAGAAACACACTATAGCGCGTAATAGTTGTGTGCACCCTTAACACTCATTATGTGGTGACAGGTCAAATAGATCCACGGGAGTTGTTACTTCACTCATCAGGGTCCTATTGCATAAAACTTTTCTTAGGACAATTGTTTAAGAATTTGCGAGTTGATCTTCATGATAAAGACCCTAGTTCAAACTTTCGAACTTGGCACTTCTTCATAAAGCTCAACTCAGGAAGAATAACTTTGTAACCAGGCTTAAGATGAGTTACAACTTCCTAAGTTCACTTACAATTATGCAATAGGGTCCTGGTCACACACATTAAAGGCTGCAGTTTGAAGTGTCAGTAGACAAATCAGCTCATATAGGGTGCCCCAAAGGTTAATATACCTTTCAACAATTCAAACATCTTTCTTTAGGAATCCAGATAACTTTCTTAACCATATTTGGTACAAACATATTTCTGCATATGCTTTCTATTTAAATAAAGATTAGTCTTTCAATTGATATTTTCTTGCAAGAGATGTTTAGTTTTTATAAAGATATATTTGGGACACCCTGTATGACAAAAAAAGAATACAGCTTTATTTGTTTATATTGACCATTCTCATAACAGGCCTTCCAATAGCTAACAATGAACTCATTTCATATTTAATACAATATAAATATTCCACCTATTTATTTCAGTTAAATAATAATAGCCTTCTTGGTACACAAAGTGGATGGCTATCTTTGAATGATCTTATATATATATATATAGGCTTTGCAAAAGCACTAAAATACAATTTATACTATAATTATAGCAAGCTCCCAATACAAAGTTATTTACATCATTTTATTCTAAAATCTTCGGCAGTGACTGCCGAAAATGTTACTTGGTCTACTGCTAACTAGTGAGTAACTGCTTGTTCAACTTTGTCAGTGCAGTGGGTGACATCATTTCAATGGCTTATAGCCAGGGAAAAAATGCCCCCCACACTAAAATTTGAAACGGAAGAATCAAGCTGAAAAGAATACAAACCCTGCTAAATTAGCCCATTTTGTACCCTTTTCAACTTCCAACCGGGACAATTTTCAATTGGGTCTTGCCCCATTTGAATATCTGGACTGGTTACGCCACTGCATCAATTGACATTGAGCTGCTACAAGTCCCCATAACCTGCAGCCACTGACAAGCACGGAATGACTTTCATCAGTCTGTGAAATGTATTGCATACATACAAATATACATGTATTGTAAAGCAATCTGGGTAAAAACTGTCCTAACTAAATATCTATGTCCCTTTATCAAATAAGTTTATTGTTCATATAACTCTGTTTAAAAGGGTATCTTTGGCAAATTTCATTATTAAATAATTATGAAATACTTCTTGCGTATCAACTTTTAACGAAAAGATTAGGGTCAAGTAAAATTTTAGGGTAGGTTGGGTTTGCCAGAATAATATATTAATTCTTTGGCCTATAATAGTGAAGCCTGATTACATTGCATATACACAATTATATATTTGTTAAGTCATCCGAGTAAAATACTATCTCAATTATCTATAAGTTAATGTACCCTCATAAGGAGCAAACTTATTTTTAATCATTTGATAAACAACCCCTCTTTGATAACATCCATTATTAAATAAATATGAAATATTTTCTGCGTGTATATAGCTCTCAATTGTTAATTTTCTTGAAAATATCTATGCCTCAAAATAAGCCCACACATTAATTACTGTAAAAGTAGAAATTTTCGCGAGGTTTTTATTTTCGCGAATTTCGCGAATCAATCCTCATCCGCGAAAATATAAACTCGCAAAATTATTGACTTCCATTGACTTTTGTTCACAAATGTTGAAAATCGCGAAAATAAAAAAAATGCGAAATGCCTGTTATGACTTTTACAGTAATTATGACAAGTTTTTTCTCAACAGGACAATTCAACTCACAAATTGTGCAATATTCATACATGTTTAATAATTTCTATCAGTGTATTATTCATTTGGCGTAATTTGAATACACTCTTGTGAATGTCTTTGATTTCTATTTCAGTGCACGTATGGAAAGAATTACGCCAATCACACTCCAGTAGCATACATTGGCCTAATTTGAATCATGGGTCAATAAATGCCTATGTGTTGTTTCGAGAGAAATTAGACAAATCAATGCACATGTGCTGATGTTGATGTGTGAATAATGGCACGACCCTGTGCATATCAACATATACGCAAGTGCATTGATTTGTCTAATTTAAAAAAACAAACAAACATGTATTGACATAATTCATGTACAACAGTATTAATAAAAATTTACAATTTTGTGCATACTTTTACTCTTCTTAGTATAATTTCAACACTTTTTTTGGCAAACCTGTGCTGCATACAAGGGGACTGTCAAGGGGACTGTTGGTGAGAATTTGCTTATTCCCCTTCCATTGTGCCTGTCATGTTGGTGTAGTGATATCCGTTTCCATGTCGTGACTATATGTAGTCATTACCTGTAGATGTGCCATTCTGTCTTACCAAGGGCTTTTTCCAGTTTTTCAGTTTTTGAGTTGTATAAGCAACAAATCAAAACAATATAAAGTGTAGAGCGTGTATGCAACTGCATCGGAGATTTCAATTAGACATTTTCAATGCACTACGCATGTTCTAGATTCCTTGGTGTGTAACTACCAAGAGTGTGTGAATTATATCCAATATATTATAATAGCAACTATGTCAAGGGGACTGTTGGTGAGAATTAGCTTATTCCCCTTCCATTGTGCCTGTCATGTTGGTGTAGTGATATCCGTTTCCATGTCGTGACTATGTGTAGTCATTACCCGCAGATGCGCCATTCTCTGTCTTACCAAGGGCTTTTTCCAGTTTTTCAGGGAGACCAGCTTGCTCATAGGCTTCATCCTCTTCAAGGACCTCCATCATCTGGAGAATTTTTTAAATAAATAAATGAGAGTGTTATTGTCACAAGGTATAAGGGTGTAGTGGAACAGATCTAGGGAGAAAGTCCTCTATTGGTCTATACACTTGCACATTCAACTTTTAAGTAGTTGTAAGATAGATGGTCCTGAGGACACAAAGTAGATATACGGTCACAGTCAAATTGGGTCCTTGTTTTCATCCATCGGGTAAATGAATAACCCTTTTTCAAACCTATTTTTGGTAAATTTTTCTTGAAATTTGCCACTTTTCCGCAATTTTTGGCAATATTTAAAAATCGGAAGGTCTAATATCCAGAGACCTGCCAGAAGTTTGAGTAAAATCTGTCAAAAAAGTGGGTCTCTGATAAACATATGGATGTATTTTCTCCTGGAAATTGGTAAATTTGAGGTTAAAATTTCATTTTGCTGGTGGCGCGTTCCCTACCAAGAAAAAAGGAACTGAGTGACCCTCCCGGGAGATGGACTAATCAACAATGGACAGAATTCAGAGTTTTTAAAATGATTGGTCAATTATGTTTATAAACCTACAAACCTGTAACATCACTGCTTTAAGGAAGGCAAATTATATTGGATACTGATGTAATGTTTCGCTACCACCTGTCCGGTAATTTTCTTTTTGGAATATTTCTTGAAGGAAAGACACACACTTCATTATGTTCTATAGCTGCCTGAACACTTTCAAATTATTGACCAAAGATCTTGAGAGTGTCTGTTTTTCAGGCTATTATAATCTGATGCAAGGCCACATTTACATCAAAATAGTTCTTTAGGGCATGATAACCACCAGTCTGCCTAATCTGGGAATTAAAGAATTTATGACCGGCCAATAGCTAAATCACCAATATAAAATTGATATTAGGCAGTAGAACATAATGCAACACTTACCTTGCTTTGATACTTAGAGATCAGCTTATGGAGTTCCTGGAGTGTACTCATGCGACTAAAGAGTCCGGTGAATTTCTGATGGGAGAAAATTAGATTGGAAGAAATAGTTATAGTTGCCCATAGCAAAAAAAAGGTTACCGGGTGACCACCCGGTGGTCATCCGATGGTCACCGGATAGCTTGCTGGTGTCTATTTGAAAGGTACCAGATAGCACCGGCTAGCCGGTACCTTTCCGATGTCTCAAACGAGTCCCCAGAAAGGCACCAGCAAACATCATGAGCTCCCAGGAAGGCATCAGCAAACTTACTTTCTGAAAATAAGTCTCCAGGAAGGTACCAGCAAACATAATGAGCTCCCAGGAAGGCACCAGCAAACTTAGTCTCTGAAAATGAGTCCCCAGGAAGGCACCAGCAAACTTAGTCTCTGAAAATGAGTCCCCAGGAAGGCAGCAGCAAATGGTCAAAGGTCAAGGCAAAAGATCACATGATGACCAACTGCTATTTCAAATTTGCTGTTGTCTGCACTATAGCTATGATCATGGCAGTTGTGATGTGGAGCATATATGATGGATATTTTGGTTCCTTTTGAAGGAATTTGACATTTGTATGTGAATTGTGAATCCCTATTGTCTAAAGAACAGTTATGTGCAATATATATCCTTGAAATTGTACTGTAGATGACTAAAATGTGTAAAATATAGCAAGCTTAATACGCTGTAACATTATAAGTAAGCTTAATACACTTACATTATATAGACCATGTGAATTTGGCTTACCTCCAATGGTTACGTCACTTTAAGTGATGTGGATAAGTAAGTACGAACACCCAGAGGGGACATGGTAAAAAAAAATGTATGTACGTACATGGTAAAAATAACAATATTACGTACGTATGTGAAATTACTACGTTAGTACGTAAACTATCAATTAATAATGAATTAATTAATATTAAATAATTACAAATAAATTAATAATGAATTAATAAATTAATGAATTAATAAATTAATGAATTAATAAATTAATAATGAATTAATAAATTAATGAATTAATAAAATAATGAATTAATAAATTAATGAATTAATAAATTAATGAATTAATAAATTAATGAATTAATAAATTAATGAATTAATAAATAATTAATAAATTAATGAATTAATAAATTAATGAATTAATAAATTAATGAATTAATAAATTAATAAATTAATGAATTAATAAATTAATGAATTAATGAATTAATAAATTAATGAATTAATAAATTAATGAAATAATAAATTAATGAATTAATAAATTAATGAATTAATAAATTAATGAATTAATAAATTAATGAATTAATAAATAATTAATAAATTAATGAATTAATAAATTAATGAATTAATAAATTAATAAATTAATGAATTAATAAATTAATGAATTAATAAATTAATGAAATAATAAATTAATAAATTAATTACAAATAAATTAATAATTCATAAATTCATAAATTAATGAATCAATAAATTAATGAATTAATAAATTAATAAATAGGTGAATTAATAAATTAATAAATTAATGAATTAATAAATTAATGAAATAATAAATTAATGAATTAATACATCAATGAATAATAATAATAATGAATTAATAAATTAATGAATTAATAAATTAATGAAAAAATAAATTAATGAATTAATACATTAATGAATTAATGCATTAATGAATTAATAAATTAATGAAATAATAAATTAATGAATTAATAAATTAATGAAATAATAAATTAATGAATTAATAAATTAATGAATTAATAAATTAATGAATTAATAAATTAATGAATTAATGAATTAATAAATTAATAAATTAATACATTAATGAATTAATAAATTAATGAATTAATAAATTAATGAAATAATAAATTAATGAATTAATAAATAAATTAATTACAAATAAATTAATAATTAATTCATAAATTCATAAATTAATGAATTAATAAATTAATAAATTAATGAATTAATAAATTAATGAAATAATAAATTAATGAATTAATAAATTAATGAATTAATACATTAATGAATTAATAAATTAATGAATTAATAAATTAATAAATTAATAAATTAATAAATTAATAAATTAAAGAATTAATAAATCAAATTGATAATTAATTAATAATTAATTGTAATAACTTAATAACATTAATAAATAAATAATTATTTAATTAAATGTGAATCAATCAATCAATCAATTAACAATGAATTAATATTAATAAATTAAATTAATTAATTTTATTCAATTACTTAAATGAATGAATTAAATAATAAGTTACTTATTAATTACTTAAAATAACTAACTAAATTAACTATAAACTAAACTAAACTAATCGCATTCCAAAATTTGAGTTGCATAACTCTAATGGTTCTCATTTTAGACGCACAATTTGACACCATTGAGTAGCACACATACTATATCATGGTTAGCCACACGTGATGTGACGTGACCATTAGATGGAAGCCGTAAATGTTATGGTGCAAGATGTATTCCATTACGCAGTTATAGGCCAAAATGCAGTGAATAACTGCCAAAAGGTGGTTTCTGTTACCTTCTGCTTCTTAAATAAGAACCATTGGAATATGACTAACAATAACAAAAGGCACAAAGCACCCGGATAGCCGGGGCCACCTATTGTAAGTAACCACTCATAGAATATGAAATCTACCTTTCGCAGCACATTTTTGAGGGTATACATATGGCTGTTAATTCTTTAAAAATCATACAATGAGATGGGCATCAATGTATACACTCTTTGTCCAACTGCATGGTGATAGCTACAGTTTATTTTGATGAGGTACAAAGCCACCATTATTTTTTGAGTTATAATTTTTTTTATTCAAGTTTAATCAGTTTGACATTTGCGACAATTGCATAATTGGTTAGGATGTGCGCTGTCTCGATTTTACTGACCACTTATACACACACACGTCAAAAGCTCATGGCCGCTGAATTTGACCGGTTTTACAGTTGGAGCCGATCAACATCTATTGATTCACAAATATTACCAGGTTAGATGTGAATGCAAATAAATTTGCATATTAGCCACCCGGTGACCACCCGATGGCCATCTGATGGCCATCTGATACCTACTAATTTGCATGTGAAAATTTATCGGATGACCACCCGGTGGCCATCTGCTACCTCATGGTACCTGATGGCCATCCGCTACCTCAAGGTACCTGGTGGCTACCCGGTGGTCACCAGGTAGCCACCAGGTAACCCCCAGATGCCTCATGGTTAAAAGTTACTTATTGGTTCCCTTTCAAAGGCACCTGGTAGCTACCAGGAACCTAATTTGCATAAATTAGCATATAAGCTACCAGGTGACCACCCGGTAGCTACCCGATAGCTATCTGGTACCTACTCATTTGCATGTGAAAATTTATTGGATGGCCACCCGGTGGCCATCCGCTACCTCATGGTTTAAGACAATCATAGTAGTACCTGGTGGCTACCCGGTAGGCACCGGGTAGCCCCCAGCAACGTCCCTTTTTTTTGCTATGGGTGACGGTTTATAGATCTGCATTATCAACAGGCTAACTGCATTTGTACTAACAAACAAAATATATGTGAAACAAAAATAAATACCAGTTAAATGGATGACTAGTGAAGCAATGAAGATCATGAAGAGAGAGAAGACCAGACATGAATTCAACCAAAAGGTCATATATACTAAAATAAACTGGCAACTCTACTGAAGAGGGAGGTTCCTTGCCACTGTCAATGTGATCCTATAATGTTGAAGTTTTGATTCTATGAAAAAGGGAAAAGAAATTGCTAGCCTGACAAGCCCATTATTTGCAAATTAACCTGAATACTTTAAGGGCTGTTTTCATTCAAAAGTACATCGAGATAAAAACTAAAACAGAGCATAATTTATTACATTTATGCAAATTTAAGTTTTGATTTCTTGACTTACCAAACATGTTTCTTTGAGATCGCCATCCAGAGCTGATTTCCCCACTCTCTTCATATCTGTTACACTGCTGTAGTAAGTATCTACCATGTCACGGTACTTAGGAATCTCACGTGAGTACAGCAGTTTCTTGTAAGAGGCATCCTAAGGAAATAAAGTAGAAATTTGAAGATTTAGAGCCACAAATACAGGGTGTCCCTAAAAGGTGCATGTGCCAATTCCACGTCATCGCTACATTTATTACTCAGTATTTGGCTGTAATATTTATATAATCTTAAAGGTAATTTAGTTCTCTTTCGAATGCAGTTAATTTGATTGTAATCGCTCTTTTCAATCCAACGATATGCTTGATCAATCACAAGTACTTAAAACCGGGTTGTGCCACTTTTTAAGGAAACAGATGCTTGTGGAACGAGTCATTTTTCTCATGTAATAATCAATATTTACCAATAATTGACAATTAAATGAGCTTCAAGATGACCAAATTACATTTTAAATACTTTTTGTTTTGTCTCATTTGCTTTATCCTATTCGGAATTTGTCATGTATGTAGAACGATGGTCATGTTTGTTACGCGCCGTAATTTTCTTGCTAGATTCGTATTGTTTTAGTTCTGGCCATGTAAAAGTGCATATAGGTTTTAGCTCTTTTACCAAGACCCAGGCGCAATTTTAAAATATTTGCCGGTGCCTGGGACCTAATTTTCCAGTCCCACCAGGCGCTTAAAGTCAATCACCAGGGGGTAAAAATCGCCCAAAGCCCGCTTAACAAAAGGCTTGGGAGGCTCTAGATATTCAAAAGACACTCTCTGAGCTGACTGATGATTACATAGAACCATAGACATAAATACCTTCGAGACTTGCTCAGCATTCTTTCTGAAGGCGTCATAGAACGCCTGTGATATGACACTCAGGCTGGCCTCCACACAACGTGACTGGTTGATGTCAAAGATGTATTGGGGATTGGTAATCACCTTTTGCCAAAATCGTAACGGCAATCTGGAAAAAAGGGGTACAAATTACAAATGTTTTATTTTTTCCTATGGTTTATCATCCTGATGATGTTTCTCAATTGGAGTGTAAGTCCGTATTATGACCATTTGGACATACTTCACAAAGAACTAGGTCCATCCTGGTTGACATTTTTTCATTTATTTATTTATTCACGGTATAAAAAATAGCCAGGCAGCATAAGCTGAAAAAGCTTGCTTTACAATGCACAACAGCTTAATACAATACGAAAATATATGTATCAAAAATACATGCATACAAATATTGCTACAAAATACAGACATCAGCAAAATACATTAATCATCCAAAACGCCATTAAGCTTTTTTATGCATGTAAGGAATGGTGGATTTTGGGGTTTTATTAGTATTGCAAAATGGTTGAGGAAATATGTTGCTGCGGCGAAGGTTGTGCTTAATATCCCATTCATGACATCAATTCTCTTCCAAGTTCACTGGGCATATATTTGATTTATTTGATTTATACATAAACCAAATGTTTACATCCTTTTTCAAAGGGGAAAAGGTAACGATAAAAACATGTCTCTTGCTAAAGGCTGTTTAATCTTAAAGATCAATAAAAAGTTGACTTACACATGTATATGTCTTTAAGTCAAATAGATTGTTTCAAATTTTGTCAAGGAAAGTAGAAAAAATGCCAAATTTATTCTAATTTCATGTTAACAACTCCAAAGATTTGGGGTAAGTAAAGGTCAGGTTTCAAAGACTTCATCAACATGTCCAAAATTGTGTTTCCAATAGAATCACTATAATTCAATCAGTTCCAAATTAGCGAAAATTGTGAGGCTAATATTTATCTGTGGGCCCAAATGAAATACCTACTTGCCCACCGCTCACTGATATCTTCTTATAATACGCAAACACACACTTTCACCAATAAATATGCGCAACGACATGGATTCTTTTTGCGCACGGACAAACACTAGTCTCAAAATTCTCGCCAATTTGGAACTGATTACGATACATTGCACGCTATAGAAGAATACTTACATATTGCTTTTCCATTGGTGAAGCACTGAATCATCCTCTATGTTGTATCTCACAGCCAAGCCGTCAAAGAAATCAAAGATATACTTGATTCCTACTGGCACATTGTCTGTATTGAGGATGGCACCAAACATATTGTCCATGTACTCTTGCACTGTACCCTATCATTGTGATAAAATTGTTCGAAAGATAATATTGCTATCAAATTATTTAGAATTTCTTTTTGTATGATAAGGCTTAGGCCACACAAAAAACACTGTTCTACGGGCCTGAAGTTACCCCTAATTGTTCTTCTTTTTTTTAGACAATTTTGAAATTGTTTAGAATTTGCGAAATATTTTGAAAATTGCCTGAAAATTAATCAAAATAAATAAGTAGGCCTAATAATGTACTGTCAGTCTTCCGCGCGCTGTTTTTCCGTCACATTATTATCAATTTTAATTTCAGACCAATAATGGAATTAGTGCCTTGTTGTTGTAATATAAGATTTGTCATTTTAGCTATCAAATAATGTTTAGTGGGTCAAAAAGACTGCAATAGTGGGAAGAAGCCATTTTGTTTTCAAAACCAAAATGAATTTTAAAACTTTTTAAACGTTGCAAGAATGATGTATTTAATCCTAACTTTGTGTGAAAAGAAGAAGTCGATCGCATTTTCCGTTTGTCTTTGGTGAACCTTTTCACCAGTGCACCCATTTTACACGTGTGTCCATGAGATACTCAAAATATGCATCAGATCGCAAAATGTGTCTCTCATTCAAATTTGGAAACTTGGGTTCATTTGTGATGTTATTGGAATTTGATGCATCCTTTCTTGTTTACATGTGAGTTAGCATAATCAATTATAATCGTACCCATGCAATGAAAGCGTATAATGTTCTAAATTTTAATAAAAAACTGAAATTTTCCATTTTTTTTGTTGGCGGGATATTCAAATATGAAAATGCAATGTGTGCCATTTCAAATGAAAATCACTGTGCTCGTGGACAAACAGGTAAATTTGGTTGTGCAGCAAAGAGGGTCACCAAATATAAACGAAGAATGCGATCGACTTCATTTTTTCACACAAAGTTAGGATTAAATACAGCATTCTTGCAACGTTTAAAAAGTTTTAAAATTCATTTTGGTTTTGAAAACAAAATGGCTTCTTCCCACTATTGCAGTCTTTTTGACTCACCCTGTATAGTGGTGCCTCAATCATTTAGTCCAGAAATCTGAATATGTGCGTGGCAATCACCCATTATGGGTTGGGTCCAGGGTTCGCCTTTAGGGACCGTGGATGGGTTCAGAGGCAACACCTGGTGGGGGTCCAGGAGCAATGCCCAAAGAAGCTTCTGGAAATTACAGAATATATATTGCCCAGACAAGCTGTTTCAACACCCTTTTGGTTACCAAGGCATACTTTATGTACACTATGAAACTGACAAAATGATATCTAAAAACACATGATGGGGAGGGGACTGAGTTGTCTTTTATTTTATTTTTTTCAGGTTTTTTATATATACTTTTTTCCTGCCTAAAATTCTGGAAAACGGAATGTTCAGATTTTCTGGCATGTTAAAACTAAGAAATTGGAACTGTTCAGACAAAATCGGAAAACAATTGGCAGGTATCTGTATGTGCACAGCATACGCTCCATCGGAGCACAAAATTCAAGATGTATCAATATAAAATATTAGAAAGTTGAAATCAACAGTGGTAGTCTCTAATCCATACCAACAACCAGTTATTTATAATATTGATCACATTCAAAAATAGATTCAGACTTTGTTTGAATCTATATCATTTATGCCTGCACCATCCACAACACCTGTATATTAATATTGGATATTTTCTAATACCTTGGTACCAAGTAATCTTGGGAAAGCAACTTCTCGGATTTGCTTCTTCTGTCGTACAGATTTCCTGCTCGATATTGGTGCATCATCGCCTTCATCTTTCACCTGTAATATAGAAAATTAAGGGAGGGGGAGAATGATCAAAAGCACTTTTAGAAGATAAGTTTTTATAAACGTGACAACAAGTAAACAAAATATTGTTACTCTACCAATGTACAGGCTACTGATTATGTAGGTATCAATACTGCCCCACCGCCAGTGGCGGATCCAGGAAAATTTTGTTGGGGGGGGGGCCCAAAAAATAAAATTTTGCCGGTACCATCTAAGTGGTGCACAGCACCGCCCTCCGAGCTATGCTCGGACAGGTGGGTGTCTGAGGTGGGATGTGCCCCCCTCATAAGTAGAAATTTTTTCAATTTTCGAACTCATTTGGTGCGATCTGGTGTATACTTTTGACCAACATTTTATCAAAAAGCCACCTCTTCATTTCCAATAATTTTTTTAAATTTTTTATCAATGCATGAAAGAAGTTGAGCATATTATATACCAATATTTTTTTAAAAATTTAAGCATAGATGATTTGAAAGCACGAACAGGGGGGAGTCTGAGGGGGGATGTGCCCCCCTCAGAAGTAGAAAAATTTTCAATTTTCGAACTCATTTGGTACGATCTGGTGTATACTTTTGACCAACATTTTATCGAAAAGCCACCTCTTCATTTCCAATAAATATTTTGTTTTTTTGTCAATGCATGAAAGAAGTTGTGCATATTATATACCAATATATTTTGTTATTTAAGCATAGATGATTTGAAAGCATGAACAGGGGGGAGTCTGAGGGGGGATGTGCCCCCTCAGAAGTAGAAAATTTTTCAATTTTCGAACTCATTTGGTACGATCTGGTGTATACTTTTGACCAACATTTTATCGAAAAGCCACCTCTTCATTTCCAATAAATATTTTGTTTTTTATCAATGCAAGAAAGAAGTAGAGCATACTGATTTTTTCTTAATTTAAGTATAGATTGTTTAAAAGCTCGAACAGGGGGAGTCTGAGGGGTGATGTGCCCCCCCCCCTCTCTCTCTCTCTCTCTCCCCCCCCCCCCCCCCCCCTAGCTTCTTCCTCTCTTTTTTTAATTTTATTTTCTTCTTTTTTTTTCTTCCTTTTTTTCCCCCTTTTTTTTCTTCCTTTTTTTTCTCTTTTTTTTTTGGTAGAGGGGGGGGGGGGGGGGGCCCGGGCCCGTCGTGCCCCCCTGTATCCGCGCCTGCCCACCGCGACAAAAGAAAGTAACTCTATTTTTTTCAAAATTGAGTTATTTGCATGAATACACTAAAAATAACAATATCTTTCAGTATAATAAAGGTTTGGCCCGGCCCAGTTAAGTCTTCACAACATTGAAAAAAATGCATATGTTTTGTTTCATCAGGAAATAATTCAAATCAATGCATGTGTGCTGAGTTGATGCAAAAAGTGCCACATTCCTCAACCGCACAAGTGCATTGATTTTCCGAGTAACAAGACATACACATGTAATGTATTGACCTAATTCATACATGATTATCACAATGTCCATTTTTGTTCACACTTTTTACTTACTTTATGATATCATTTTCAAACAATTACAAACATACATACATGTACAACCTGTGCTCCGTGAACAACATATCAAAATATAGTACATGTACTGTGTGCTTGTACGGTGTGCACGTAGAGTGCAATTAGTCATTCTCAATACATACCGCGTATTATGGTTTCATGATTTCTGATAAGTTCGACATCACTATGCATTATGTGTACATTAATTATTAGACATTTATGCTAATCAAATGAGAGAGAGAAAAAGGTAAAATAGAAGATAAATGACCACCTGTCTTACCAAATGCCACAACTGCATACCATCCTCCATGAAAGTCTGATTAGCGGAGGTTCCATTGGGCTTAGATCCATCTGGAATGTCAGCTAGATATATATAGAAAATAATAATAACAACAATTAATCTATGAATTTCAGGGCAATTGATAAGCGCGCGTAAATGCTGCGCCTGTCTATACACTGATGATCAATACTCTCATTTTGACTGGAGAGTTAATCCAGTACATGGGTACAATAGGATGTGTTGCAAATATGGGAATCAAAATATATGCGGAGATGGACCTCTCAGGCAGAGTTCGATGTTCAGGGTTGTTGTGTTTCTCCCCTAATTTAATTGAAAATGTTTTAACTTTGAAATTTTGTTTAACCCTAACACTTTTAGGATGGAAATGAGCGAAATTTAGCAAGGCAAACCGGACTTGCCAGCAAAGGGATTCGACCCCGGGTCCTTCAGCATGGTATACAGTGTCATAGTCCACCCGGCCAGGGAGTCACATGCCCGGTGAGATAGACTGAGGTGACACATGCAGCCAGCATAGTTTTCCAATGGGATTTCATGGGGATCGGTGTTGTAAGTTTTATAGCAATGCGAGAAAAAAGTGTATAATATATAACCTTACATGGATAAAAATGTTGAAAAACTATCCGTGGTGGAAATGGGGCTAAATTTAGTAGGGAAAACTGGACTTGCAAGCAACGGGATTCAATCCCAGGTCTCCAGCACAGTGTCTTATAGTCCACTCAGCCAGGGGGTTACATGCTCGTAATCAACAATTCTGTGCGCATTTATCACTCGCCGTGAGCACCCGGCGAGATTAGACTGAGACGACACATGCTGCCAGTATGGTTTTCAAATGGGATTTCATGAGGTTCAGGCTGTAAGGGTTAATGAATTTTTGAAAAAATTGAAAAGAAGAAAAATAACAAAAAAGAGAGAAAATATAGGTAGTTTGGGCCCATACAACAGGTGCCCTCCGGATCACCCTATGCCTTATATGTAGGGTCTGGCAGAATCCGTGAACTCGGATTTCACGGCATAATTCACGGATTTCAACTTGATCACGGATTTGGGAAATTGTACCGTAAAATCGCGGAAAGGCTATTTCAGCCGTGGTAATTGTCCAACAAGCCGATATTTACAGTTTTATTTGATAATAAGAATCAAGAATTCTCCAAACTGAGGCTTTTTAGAGAACTACACTGCATGATTTTTTTTATATCGCCCTTTCTTTGTGTTTGTTTTTGTTTTTTATTCCAATCTAACACTTATTTATTTACAAATGTCCCTGTGTAATAGATATTTGGAATGGAGTGCCTGAAAATATGACTGTGCGGATTTCATGTGTCATTTCCCATGGTTTGATCTCGGTTTTGCTTGAAATCACACTAATTGCGGAAATCACGGATTTTACACAAACTGCCCACAGTTTTTGCCTTAAAAAATCACCGATTTTGCCGAACCCTACTTATATGTAGGAATAGATATAACTTACAGTATCTAGAAGAAGCTTTCATACCCACTGTTGCATTTGGTACTTCTTGCTTCGGGGTCAGGGCAACTTTGGAACCATCTGTGACCTGTAAAAATAACAGATCCAAGCGAATTTGATTTAACACATTCCACGAGGGTATCAGTTGTACCATACACGAAACAGATTATTCAGAAACATTTTCCAAATATCAAGGATTACTGATCCAATACTAGGCATGTATGTACTTATTTGAATGCATTTCTCACATTGATTCCAAATATGGTAATGAAATTCAATAATTTTGAAATTGTTGAAACATTTTGTGACATTTTGGAATGTCGTCTGCAGACACCTGCCGTGTGGAAAGGCGTCAAACATAATGAGGAAGTAACATTTTTGTCTCAAAATAAAATCAGCCAATCACTTTCTCCTGAGATTAAAACCTAGCTATATATGATAAGCAACACTTGGCAAATGACTGCAACATTGTAAAGTTATAGTGATCATTATTTTTGATTTCCCTTTTGTGATAATGAAATTTAGCGATGATTATACCATCCAACACCACTCAAAAATCCTGAAATCAAAATAACGAGAAAAAACACCACACCAACAAATAAATAAATTAACACAACTACAAATATTTTTCACCTGTCAACTCCATCTCATCAGAGCAATGTTAACCCCCTGGGGTATACCTGTCTATCTTACAGTGGTTCTGATTGGTTTATTACAAGATGTACTCATATGAATAACCAATTCAAATGCAGCTTGTAAAATGTTTCACCCCGATCTTTATCAGGGATACAAATATTTGAACAATGTCTCTGATTGGTGCAATAAATGATGTATCCATCTTTCGGACCAATCGGCCGGTAGTTCTCAGGGGGTTAACAACAACTAAACCATTTATTTGTAAGGCCCTATTGTGATAATGACTTACATTGAAATGCTTGAGGGTGTTCATTCTTTTCCAGCCGTTGTCTTTTTCAGACGACACATCGGTTTCCAGTAATGTCAGGTGACCACTTTTACCTTGGCGCCATTCTAATTAAACAAGATATCAGAAGAATGATGATGAAATTTAGTTAAGGGGGGACTTAAGGAAGTCACTTTTTGAATTTTGAATGTGCTGTAATTATTAATCAAATGCATATAAAAGTATACGTTTTGGGGAATTTTTAAGGAAATAGGTCAGAGAATCCAAATTCTGCATCAATTTTGAGCACCTTTTTGTTGATGTTGATTTTTTGTGATTTTCTCAAAAAATAAACATTTTTGGTCAACATTGACGCAAAATTTGGATTCTCTGATCCATTTCCTTTCCAAAAATGTATACTTTTATTTGCATTTGTTCAATAATTACAGCACTCATAAAATTTTAAAAAATCAAGTTAAAAACTTCCTTGAGTCCTCCCTTTAAAAATGTGTTGCATCATGTCAAAAGGTGCATCTTGAATTGTTTACTATAAAAATTGGGATTTTGATATGATCTGATAGATATTAAACATTAGCATTCCAATAATGCTAAGTTTTGTTTTAATTGAATTTATATTTGTGCAAATAAAGGGGGAAAATAAGATATGTATTTGTTTATTATTTTACAAACCATTTTCATCTGTACTTAAAACTAAGCCTAGCCAACAGAGTGTAACTTTTGTTGTACAGACCCGACCAACCAATTGTTTTTTGGAATTTCCAACAATTTCTTTTTAATAGATCTGAAAATGCTTTGAACATTTTCGAAAAAATATGAAATTGAAAGAATATTTTTTCAAGATTGGTGAAATTCCCCAAAATGTCCATTACATGAAAACTTTCAACAACAACAACAACAAAAATCATCGAAAAAAGTTAGAACTTGTTCACATGTATCTTATGAACAGGTATTAGATATAACTCATTTGCTATACAGGGTTTCCCACAATAAACATTACCAGACAAAGTTGAATTTGTTAAGGGGGACTCAATGAAGTCACTTTTTGAATTTTGTGAGTGCTGTAATTATTGCACTATGATTCAAATGTATATAAACATATACATTTTTTGGAAAGGAAATAGGTCAGAGAATCCAAATTTTGCATCAATTTTGACCAAAAATGTTGATTTTTTGAGAAAATCACAAAAAATCCCTTTTTGACCCCAATAAAGGTTCAACAAAGCTAACAAAAATAATTTTGATTAAAAAATTCCCAAATTGCTAGATTATGATGTTAAGACACTAACTTAGTGAAGAACTTTTTTTTAAAACCTAATCAAATATTTTTAGAAAAGTTGACCGAAAAGCGCCAAAAATGTGGGAAAAAAATGAAAAGATCACTTTTTGGTCAAAATTGCAAAAAATATTAGATTAGGTTTTTAAAAAATATTGTCCCTAAGTTAGTGTCTTTACATCATAATCTAGCAATTTGGGAATTTTTTACTCAAAATTAGTTTTGTTAGCCTTGTTGAACTTTTTTAGGTCAAAAAAGTGATTGTTTTTGTGATTTTCTCATCAACAACAAAAAATCAACATTTTGGGTCAAAATTGACGCAAAATTTGAATTCTCTGATCCATTTCCTTTCCAAAAACTTTTAATAATTACAGCACTCACAAAATTCAAAAAAATCAAGTCAAAAACTTCCTTGAGTCCCTCCTTAAGCTATGAATACCATTGCTTTATTGGTCATATTGCTTGTGGCTCTGTTACATACACTTTAGCTTGCACCGGGATTTGATATCTTTGGTATGTTTATGACAACATTTACAGACTATTTTGTAAAACATTGGTAGATTTCAAATTTGTCTGAAATGAACCTCATTTAAAAATCTGTAAAATAATCGTCCATGTTTAGCACAAAGTTATTTTGAACACCCTGTTTAAAAATACAGGGAACATACAGTGTTTAAATAAAAACATAAAATAATGAAAACATTTCTATTAAAATTAACATACCTAGGTCAACTTGCCACGGCTGTATGCGACTTGAATAGCCCCTATTGCGGTGTACGGTATCTAGAATCTTGCCCTTAACCTGACCGATAGTATCTATGTCCAGGACTTTCACTTCTTTCTTCTCTCCATCTTCATCACTGATGATGACTTCCAAAGTCTGTGGAAAATGAGTAGATGGGAAAAGTAGAAATATATGTGATGCGATCTGTGAAAACCTGCCACATGGTGACATTTTTCATATTGGAGATATTTACATCATTAGAAAGCTAAAACTGTGCTGATTACAGAACTGTTTCGATCATTTTTCTATGATCACTACAAAAGAAGTTATGAGTGAATGATGATTGTGATGTCGTAAAACCTACAAAAGAGAAAATTCAATAGAATAACATTATAAGGTTAATAATTAAAGTTTTTGAAGGTGAAATTTCATGAAAGATGATGACACAAAGTATTGGAATCTAATTTTCTTTAAAAAAATCTATAACAAAAAATAAATTAAAAAAATTACATTTTTTAATTTAATTTTAATTTTACCCATAATCCCTAGTTCACATTTTGCGACATCTCACGGGTTTTCACAGATCGCATCACATATATGAAAATACAAAACATTATCTCATGAACAATGCAGTCTTCTCTTTTTAGAAAAATTGTGATAAAACTGGCAAAAGAGTACTTCAACATTTCTACAAACAATATATTAAGTATAAATGTATCACATTGACAAATGTCAAAATCCATGAAGAAAAGGGCTAAAACTACTAAAGAAAAAAGGCTGTTGTAGTATTGGATATTTGTTGAAACAAAGAGGAAATAGCGTAACATATCATAAGATAGATACATTTTGTAGTTGCAAACATTTGTTATCTTTCTTTATAATTTTTTAAAAACTCTTTGGAATGTTTGAACACCAAGCCCCTTGAGTATGAGCTTGGAAAGGAGAGTAATATGAGGTGACAAAATAAAAAGGGGTTCAAACATTTAACAGAGTTGAGACCAAACATCAAAAAGTTGAGAACAAACATCAAAATGTTGAGATCAAAACATCAACATAGTTGAGACCAAACATCAGTTTATTTACGACCAAACATCACCAGAGTTGAGACCACACTTCAAAAAAGTTTAGACCAAAATTCAACAGAGTCATGCAAACATCGACAAAGCTTAGACCAAAATTCAACAACTTTTAGACCCAATTTCAACAGAGTTGAGAGGTTATTTCATTAAGATTTTTATGATGGGAAAACAACTTACCAATGGTTCATACACCAATCTCTCACTGATGATATTGTCGTCGTTGAGTGATATGTGTGATTTGCCGTTGATAGCGTCAATAGGACCTTTCTCACACTGGCATTTGATGGCACGATAGAGTAGGAACAATGGATAGGCAGCACGATCCTGCATGATTCACAATAGGAAGCAATACAAAATAAATTATTTGATTGGACCTTATATTCAAAGATAGCATATGTTGTTTTATATTTACATTCTCACTAACTCTTGGACAAATTTGGACAAATTTGGTTAAAATGTTTTTCACGAACCTTGAGGAAGTCATACAATGACAGGGCAATCCAGTTACTTAGAAGCTTCTCCACAATAAGTTCAGTTCTGAAATAAAGGAACAAAGATACATACATGACTATGACAATTATATTCATATTGACATGCCTCATGTATACATAAGCACAAGTTCTGGTGCAAGCTATGTTGACGATAACAATTTTGAAAATTAATATTTACTTTATTTACTATAATGTATGAACAATTTCAAGCTTCTTTTTCAAATGGGTTTCAAACAGTTTACAACAATTGTATCGCTCCATACTGAAACAAATAACTACTAGTAGCATCGCCCGATACTGGAACACAAACAAGTTCCATGATGAACACAATTTGGTGTTCCAGTATAGGATGATACTGATACTCATTTTCCTGCTAGTGGTGAATTCACAGAACCATACTGCTTCATTTAAAGGCATATTATGTGATTTTTTCCAGGGAGCGCCATCTATTCATGATATTTTTTAGAAAGTAAATTTTCTTGCAGATTTACATTTCTGATCATAAATCGTACATACATTCCAAGTTACAGAGCGACACGATTCCTAATTACCTCAAAATCATGGTTTTAGAGGGAATTTTGACTAGAGTAAAATAAGTTGTCAGACAAGAATCGACATCCGACAGTTTATTTTCACTCTAAAACCATGATTTTGAAGTAATTAAGAATCGTATCGCCCTGTAACTTGGAATGTATGTACGATTTATGATCAGAAATGTAAATCTGCAAGAAAATCTGCTTTCAATTTTTTTTGATGTTGAGGGCGTTCCCTGGCTAAGATCACATAATATACCTTTAAGCACGCTGCATGTAGGAGCAGCAATCTTTTCTACACGCTGGTTGTTAAAGGAAAAATCAAATAGGACATCAAAAGAAACAATGGTAAAATAACATCAAGGAATGGGTTAGTATGAATCTAATGCACTTAGGCTAAAGGCTGGCTCACACTATGACGGAGACGGCAAGCTACGGTAAGCTGCGGATTGCAATTTTGAATGTCCCGCCAATCATCGTGTGTTGCCATCAGTTGTCGCTGACGAATCCGCTAGCCACCGCAGACGGCCGAAATTATCAGTCGCATCCGTCTGCAAATGTTCAGCATGTTGAAAATGTTCTGGCGGCAAAAAAATTTGTTGTGATTCCATTCAGATTTCGTTGGAGACCGCAACCCTCATTTCCTTTACGTTTCCATGCCGTGCGAGGCTGTATCTAGTCGTTTTGAGGTCGTCACAATTTCGTTGGTAGTCGTTGTCAACGACCATTGACGGCTAAATAATGGCAAGTGACGTCACATCTCGAACCCTGACGACATATTGCGGCAAGTAACGAAATTGTAACGACCTTGGTGCGACGATGGATTGCAAATTTTGACAGGAGGGTGATGGGTGATGACTGTTGATGGCGGGTCATTTGCGAGTTCCTGCGGCATTCCAAAGGTGATCTGCGATGGGTTACAATTTTGTAACGATGGTCCATGATTTTAAACATTTAGTTAGTAGATTCTTCTCCAGCCCAGCACAGCGTATGTCTGAGTGGATGACCAGAACGTTGTGAAGAGTGGGAACGCCAAACTTGACTATTTATACGACCCGCCCATACACATCGTCATCGTTGCCGCAACCCACCATCAGCAGCCGTTCCTTGCCGCCAGCCAATCCGCTGCCAGTCGCCTGACCTCGTTCAGAAGAATTATTCTGTCATAGAGCGTGAATGCCTCGCTGTGATTTGGGCAGTGAACAAGTTTGAGGCATATCTTTATGGTCGTGAGTTTACCATAGAGACTGACCACCAACCCTTATTATGTATGAGAAAGTCTAGAGTGGCTAATGGGCGTGTAATGCGCTGGGCTCTCTCTTTACAACCATACAGGTTTCAGATGAAAGCAATCAAGGGCAGTGATTGTGTAGGGGCAGACTATATGAGTCGTCTATCTGATGAGGTGAGTCAAGTTGAAGGTACAGGTAATGCCAGTATTGAGTAAGAAGTTAATTACTGCAATTATCTTCTCTTCAGAGAATCTGAGATGTAGCTGGGTTGAGTTACATTGTCTAGAGATTGGTATGTATGTAACAGATATCGTCAGAAACTGGGTTTCTATAGTGTAAGTCGGTATTACTGTAGTTATATCTCATAGTAGAAGAAAATGTTAGTAAACTACATTTTTCTTGAGGGGGGACTTAAATGTCAGGATAATATGAGATATGTTAGGTATTACCGCCCCTTTCCCTTTAATGCGGACTTTTATATATGCATGGTTGAATATTATGATCCATTCAATTCTTTATGTATATAGCGTGATGTGTGTGTGAAGTGTTTTATATATGCATGGATGAATAATAGGCTTTTGTGTGAGACTGTTGGTTCAAGCGTATGCTATCGCTAATTCACTAGCTATGTGGACGTCGATGAGGACGGGCCGTAAAGATCATATTGAGATGATCTCATTTTATTTAGAATAAATAATATCGGAGAAAACTTGCAGTAAGCTTTGACCAGCCGGTGACATCGAACTACAGGTAGCTGTTGAATGCAGAAGTCGAAACAGTACAGGTTTTAGACGTATTCTAGGAGGCTACAAAAGCGGTGTTATTTGGTGTGTGTTCAGCTACTAGTTGTGTGACGGGGCCATTAATCCATGGTGTTGCATATCTCTCCCGAGCTAGCCGTGAACTTCAGAATAAATCGTAAGTTGTATTTATTGTATAGTTAAATTGTGTCAGCCTATGGAAATGTATAACTTGCACGAGCATACCAAAATAAGGATTTGAATCATGTGTGTATCAATCAAGTAATGTTATTTTACATGGTATTGATTATCGAGTGACAATCAATACATCCGCCATTTTAATCCACGTTGGTGAAATTTGAATATTGCATTTGAGACGTGTTTGTATAATTATGACTGGTGAATGATATAACATCATACATTGTGTTATTGCGTTAAGACTGGTGTACAGTCTAGTTTATCTGTGTAAGTGTGATGAAATCTCATGTCATTTATAGACTTGGTCAAAGTACACTGTATATGAGGTTTGTTGGGTGCAGAAACGTCATGAGCGGATTGACGGTGTATATAATATACAATATATTATTGTGTGATTTTTGTTGTTAAATTAATCCACAATATTAATTTACTTAAGCATTCAAGTTTGTGTCCAGATATAATCTAATCAAACAAAAGAATGACTACATTGTGTTTAAAATAAAAGAGTCATTACCAATATACTTTTACTCTTCTATTTTTGGGTGGTAATTTTTATTTACTGTCCACAGCCGCACGCTGAGGTACGGGTGCCAGACTATGGCGTAAGAGGACTAATCTTCGTCTCGTCGAGGAGACTACAGAAAGACAAGCCTCTCTATGACTGTGATGTCAGACGACATATATATACGGATCGCCGATTAACCTACGGGTCATACGGTCAGTGGTAATCATTATTACCGACATCGCGAAATACGCGGATGCGGGTGATTAACTCTATTACGGAATTTGTGAACTAATCAAATTCAAACGCGAGCTGTGAAGCTGTGAAGGAGGACTTCAGTGCAGGCCTGCCGCTCAGACAACGTCCGATTTTGGTCGCTAGACTTCATTCCCTGACGCAGCCATTTGTCCTTTCCCACCCGTCAGTGAATCTAGCTTTTCCCCTTTTGCCGTCGTTTTGCCACCAACATTTTGTAATTTTCACGTCCGTTACTATGTGAGCCAGCCTTAGAGAAAGATAATAATACAGAGATTCAAAAGTATGGCAGCCAATTGCCACAACTGGCGAAAGCTGAACGGTAGATTGTAATATTAACATTTTTATACCAATACAGCAGATCGTTAATTTTCAGTGGTGAAAGGTTTTTTTATGAATCAAGATGGTGATTCACTGTAAACCAATTTAATTTGAAATATAGTACAATTTCCAGTTGTTTAATACTTGCCTTTGGAATAGTTTCTTAGGTCTCTCTTCTTCTATTGCATCTTGGACTTGATTGGCCATGAGGGTTATCATCACACTGTTGTTAAATAAGATTAGACAAATTAAAGTAAGAGTATATATATATATCTCACCAAGCATTAGGAATACACACTGCATGCAAGCAATTTTGATAGACATTTCTGTATACATGCACCTAGCACATAAAGTCCCTGACCAGGTGCTTTGAGGTTGGCTAATTCAAAATATATAATCGGTACCAAAAATCTGAGATATACATTAAAAGAGCAAATTTCTTCTCCGCAGTTTGATACCTCATTCAACAAAATCGAATGGATACTTTTAAAGTTATGGCAATTTCAATGACCGCTCATAACAACAGCAAAGTTGCACTAGGTATAGGAAATCATTGATTTGTGTGACAGTTATGACAGTAATCACACACAATTCAATGTATACCTTACAAACAGCAGAACCAAAAATTAAAATCGTCTAGACCTTACATTTAGGATTGTTACTTCCTCAAAAACCAACCATTCTAAGCTTACAATATCAAAAATTAAAGAGGGGATATTTCTCAACAACTTGATAAATAATATGTTGATGTAGGAGTTATACTTTTAGAGTTATCAGCACATTTATTACCTGGTCATAGTTACTAATTTTGACGACTGTATATTTGGAGTTATGAATGGTTGCCGCATGCGTCCATTCACAACGACATAAATCTTATACAGATTCTGTAAGGGTCAAATCATTGGCCTCTCATTACAGCTGGGGCGCGATTTAGGAAGAGAAAAAAAGTTAGGTGTCATTCCTAACCGAAAACCTAGCTATTGCCAATTTCTTATGTTTTATATTGTTTGGTTAGGAAATTGGTGAGGTTCAAAACCTAACTTTGGAGAAAAAATAATTTCTTATGTTTTATATTGTTTGGTTAGGAAATTGGTGAGGTTCAAAACCTAACTTTGGAGAAAAAATAATTTCTTATGTTTTATATTGTTTGGTTAGGAAAATGGTGAGGTTCAAAACCTAACTTTGAGGAATTTTTTTTTGGTTTTATAAAATAAGCGTCATTTTTACTGTCAATATTCAAGTAGCCTTAAACTGCTGAATATATGTGACTTAATTTGTTGAAGTTAGGAGTTAGGGTGATATTTCAAAAAAACCATTCCAATTTTCTTTGCCCTAAATCGTTCCGTATCTATCTCATTATTGTTCAAATTGTAATAATCATAGATAGAAAAAGAAAAAATACTTCAGTGTATACTTACTCTGTCAGATAAGGTAGTTTATCCTCAAGAATCATTAGTACAGTCAACAACGATGCAACGGTCAGTCTGAAATAAAATAAAAAAAATTCTCTTTACAATTTTTTTTATTCATGTTATCAAAATACATCAACCAAAGTTTTAAAAAAAAGAACAATTGAACCCATGACATGATGATCCCGCACATTTCTTGCATGAATTGAATTGATTTAGACAGACATAATTATACTTCATGACATGGTAGAGCGATTCAAACAATATGGCTACAATGGTTTACAAAAATTAAGCCAATGAAATTAATGTCTTAATCAATTCATTGTTAACGCTGCTCAAATCAGACTTTGAGAGAGAGAGAGACAAGAGATGGCTATAACATATAACATCTAAATTTCTAGACAATTTATATAAACTTCTTCTATCAGTAAGTTTGCATTACTAAACACATGGTTTGTTTGTAATGTAATTGCTCAATCGTTTTCTCAATTGCTCGCTCAACTGATTGATCAATCACTTAATTGATTGATAGATTGATTGAACAACAGTTTGATAACATCATGGAATAGACTGGTATGACTTTAATAAAGGCTAAGCGTCTGGCGCAAGACAGAGCAGCATGGAGAAAGATGATCCGGAGATGCGAACAAATGGCAGTCAATCGTCACAACTGACAGAGGCCCAAGGCAACGTTTACGTTTACGTTTACGTTGATACTTAGCAGGATCCACAAATAGGACGTAAATGCCAAGGGTGCTGGTGTTGATCTCGTGCAGTGCAGAAATACTGGTGCTAACACTACAACTGGAACAAAATATTGACGAATAGAGGGTGCGGACGATGAGAGCAGACTGTTGAACTCAAAGGGAGTGCTGGACTTGACGAAGTGCGAGTAAAATTTCAGCTGTAAATTACAGGCTGGACGAGACTCCTCCCCTGAAGGCTCCCAGGGTAGGTGCAGTCAGTACTGTGCCAGGGAGAGAGTTCCAGATGATGACTGTCCTTGGGAAGAATGAATTTCCGTATAGTTGGGTGCGGCTGGTGATTCTCTGGAATTTGCTAGGATGGTAGTTCCTGGTGTTACTCACAATCATAGGTGATAGGTAGCTGATTGGATTGATGGCAACCAGTTTATGTTGGATCTTGTACAATAGGGCCAGACTAGCAGCATTTCTTCTCCATTCAAGGGATTTCCACTCCAGCTCTTGCAACATGGAGGTGACACTGTCTCTTCGCCGGTATCTTTGAGTGACAAATCTGGCGGCTTGACGCTGGGTCCTTTCCACTTTGTTGATGGATTTTTTGGTATGAGGGCTCCAGACTGTGTTGCAGTACTCCAAGTGGGGTCTGACAAGGCCGATGTATGCCTGTTGGCGAATCCTTTGTGGGCAGTCCCTTAGGTTGCGGCGAAGCAGACCTAGCATCCTGTTGGCTCTGTTGGTTACTTTGTTTATGTGCTTCTGCCAGGACATGTCGGTGGAGAATGTGAGACCGAGGTAAGGGTAGTCCGCAACTGAAGTGAGCTGGGTGCTTCCTAGATGGTATTGGGCATCAACGATTTTCAACCGCCGTGTAAACCTTATCAGGTGGCACTTGTCGGTGTTAAACTGCATTTGCCAGTCATTTGACCATTTATGGAGAAGGTCCAGGTCTTGTTGGAGTTTGTTGGTGTCATCAATGGAGGAGATTGACCTATACAAGAGGCAGTCATCCGCGAACAGTCTCAGTTTGGAAGAAATGCCGAGTGGTATGTCGTTGATGAATGTGAGAAACAACAGTGGGCCCAAAACTGTTCCCTGGGGTACTCCAGATGACACGGGTACCCAGCCGGAGGCAATGCCGTCGACGACTACTCGTTGTTGGCGCTGAGTCAGGAAGTTTGCTGTCCATTGTAGCAGAGAATCTCTAATGCCATAATGATGGAGTTTTCGAAGAAGCCTTTGGTGAGGGACACGATCGAAGGCCTTAGAGAAGTCAAGGACTATTGCGTCGACCTGCTCACCGTTGTCAATGGATTTGGCTAGATCGTCAGCAGTAAGAATAAGTTGAGTCTCACATGAGCGGCCTGAACGAAAACCGTGCTGTGCGTCGGTGAGGATGTTGTGCTTATTGTAGTGCTCCATGATGTTGCTAAAAATAATGTGCTCGAGAAGTTTGCTGCAAATTGATGTGATGGACACTGGCCGATAATTTGATGGTGTGCTTCTGTCTCCTTTCTTGAAGATTGGTGAAATATTAGCAACTCGCCAGTCTGATGGAACAGCGCCAGTGTCGATGGATTTTTGAAAGATGTAAGTGAGAATGGGTGCAATTTCAATGGCGAACTCCTTCAACACTCTAGCTGGGAGGGTGTCCGGTCCAGTAGCTTTCTTGGTTTTGAGAGAAGACAGAAGTTTTAATACTCCTTCACATGTAATGGTGAGGCAGTTCATTGGTGGAAAAGGAGACTTGCCGAGGTCAGGAATATTGGAGCTGTCTTCATGGGTGAACACTGAGCTGAATTGGGTGTTGAAGGCTGTGGCTTTACTTTTGCTGTTGAAGATGACCTTATTATCTGCTTTCAATGTGGATACGCTGGTCGGTTCCTGTTTTTTTGAATTTATAAATTTCCAAAAGGATTTGTGAGAGCTGTCCTCAGGGTCGTTAAACATACTGGTCTGGAAATCCCAATAGTTCCTTTTGCACTTCTTTTTTAGACATTTCTGGAAATTGTAGAAAGCAGACCAGTCAGATGATTTTCTAGTGGATTTGGCCTTGTTGTATAGCCTCTGCTTTTTCTTTGACAGCCTCCGAATTTCACTGGTGATCCAAGGTTTTGAAGGATAAGGTCTGGACATTTTGGATGGGATATGTTTATCCATGAGGTCTGTGACTTTGGATTTGAAAGTGTCCCAGTTTTCTTGGACTGTGCACTGGTCAGGGTTGGCAGCAAAGAAGGAGGTTTGAAAATCAGCCAAATCAGAATGTAGGTTGGTCATGTTACCTCTGCCATACTGGTAGATCTTCCTCGGCTGTTTCCTACTGGTCTTCGGTTTGAAGTTAAGTGTAAAACAAACCATGAGGTGGTCGCTCAGCCCTGCTTGAACTCTGCAGTTATCAATAAAGTTGGGATGGGAGGTCAAAACTAAATCCAGTATGTTCCGGGTAGCGTCTTGAATTCTTGTAGGCTCTGTAACAACCTGATCAAGGCTGTTATCATTGCAGATATCAAGGAGTAAGGAACATCTTGCAAGGCAAGTCAAGGTATGTATAGATATGAAGATTTGACAAATTAAACAACACACAAAATTACTGCAGACACTAGTCAATTATAACAAGTCAATTTTGTTAAAATAAAAATTATTACAAATTTATACAATATTTACCTTTCTCTATTTGGTACAGATTTGTCTTCGTCCAGTGTCTGGATGAATGCCATCAAAAACATCTTGTTACTTAGCAACTTGGACACCTCCAGCATTGCTCTCTCTTCATCATCATCAGAATTCTATAAATCATTATCAGGGAAGATGGAAAAATGTGAAAGAAATGGAAACTTTTTGTTGTTGGCACTTTGAAGTCAAAAATTTCAAAAAATATTCTATTGGGTTAAAAAATGAGAAATTCGTCCCTAAGTGTCTTTACATCATCATCATCAAGCTATTTGGGCATTTTTACTCAAAATTATTTTGTTAGCTTTTTCAAAAAATTGGGTAAAAAAACCCAAACATATACTTTTGGTCAAAATTGCCAAATTAGGATTCTCTGATCCATTTCCTTTCCATACTGTTAAATACATTTGAGTCATAGTTAATTAATTACAGCACTCACAAAATTCAAAAAGTGACTTCCTAGAGTCCCCTCGGTCTTAAAAGAGCTGAAGCAGACTTAAGGATGGTCTAAACAACTGGGAAAAGGGGCACCCACCTACTATACCACAACCCCACTTTCCAATACCAGTCACCCCCACCCCTGGTATGAATAAGTAGAGAAAGGATATGTTACAAACATTAAAGGGCTCACCTCTGGGTCAACGGTCAACGGTCTGGTTTCTAATCCAGCAAAGAACATGCTTATAGCATACTGTCTGTGTGTCACAAATGGCATTCCTGTGCCTTGCAGGTCACTCGTTAAATCTGTCACATCGGTTTGTAGTTCAACAAAAGCTAAAAATTGAGAAGTTGAAAAAAAAGAGAATTGTTATAAGATGGAAGGCAATGCAGCTTTGGGGAATCACCACCTTGTGTTGGAAATTATAATTATCAGTACCAAATAACTCTGGGTTTTTTCTGTTTATTTTGTATCATATATTAAAAAAATATACATTGAAGCTTATTTAAGATTTATTTTGTGTATCAAAAACAATCTGAAATATACAACCGATTGGCAACTCTCAATTATCCAATCATTTGATTCATAAAGATTGAGTAGTTATTTTTGAAATTATGACTGTCTGAACATCATGAGGGGAAGATAATGATAAACATTGCGGATAGGCGATGAAAATAAACACACCCTGTTTTATGGGCCTGACCAACCCACTTTTTTAGAAATTGGTGAAAAAATGTTCATGTGCAATACCGACCCAATTAATTGTTTTGGCTTGTCAAAATATGGCTACAATATTAATAATATATTTTTGATTTTGTACGGTCATTTTGAAGGGGAAAAAAAAAGAAGAAAAAAAAGGCAGACCGACCGACCCAAACTGTTTGTCTGCAAAAACAGGGTTTCTTTTTTCTGTTTGCCCGTAAAAACAGGGTTTCTTTTTTCTGTTTGCCCGTAAAAACAGGGTTTCTTTTTTCTGTTTGCCCGTAAAAACAGGGTTTCTTTTTTCTGTTTGCCCGCAAAAACAGGGTTTCCTTTTTCTGTTTGCCCGTAAAAACAGGGTTTCTTTTTTCTGTTTGCCCGTAAAAACAGGGTTTCTTTTTTCTGTTTGCCCGTAAAAACAGGGTTTCTTTTTTCTGTTTGCCCGTAAAAACAGGGTTTCTTTTTTCTGTTTGCCCGCAAAAACAGGGTTTCTTTTTTCTGTTTGCCCGTAAAAACAGGGTTTCTTTTTTCTGTTTGCCCGTAAAAACAGGGTTTCTTTTTTCTGTTTGCCCGTAAAAACAGGGTTTCTTTTTTCTGTTTGCCCGTAAAAACAGGGTTTCTTTTTTCTGTTTGCCCGTAAAAACAGGGTTTCTTTTTTCTGTTTGCCCGTAAAAACAGGGTTTCTTTTTTCTGTTTGCCCGTAAAAACAGGGTTTCTTTTTTCTGTTTGCCCGTAAAAACAGGGTTTCTTTTTTCTGTTTGCCCGTAAAAACAGGGTTTCTTTTTTCGTAGTCTTATATAATAACATCATTAATGGGCTCATATTGTACAGTGTGCCTTAAAAGTTGAAATCATACACATGATCATCTCTAGTAATTTGTGTTCTGATAATGTTATTAACTTCAAATTTGTATTTCATCTCCTCTTGAGGTCAAAACGATTTCAAAAAGTATTTATTCAATTCGTTATAAATGAGGTTTCAAATTCAGGGAATGAAATGTGCCCATGCACTGCATATCTAAGTAATTGGTACATATGCAATTATAGCTTTTGTATCAGAGATGTCATAATAACATTGATTCAGAAACTTTGCAGTGTGGGGGGGGGGGGGGGGGGGGGGGAGGGGGGGGGGGAGGGGGAGGTTTTCGATTACAACTCTTGTAGTACTGACATTTTAATGACCTACTGACATTGATCAACAAAATGCAATGTTGTGATCTACAATACAATGTGATATACATACACACACACACACCCCCCCACCCCCCAACCTGGCCCTTACAAACCACCCCCTCACACCCTCCCTCACACACATAACCACTTGAAATAAGTATCAAACACAATCAGCTTATTACCCTATCTTACCCACCCACCACCTTACACACCACACCCAATCACCAACCCCTCGCCCCAGCACACACATAACCACTTGAAATCAAGCACAATCAGCTTACCCTCTCTTATGTCTTCAGCTATTCCATCTTCCAGTTCTTTCATTTCAACTATAAGCTGATTGATATCGCCCTTGTCTCCAATGACTTTACGTCGATACATGACTAGCACCACAGCCAGGATGATTATCAGCAGCAGGCAAGCCACAGCGATACCTAATATTGGACCCACGATGGATGATACAGTTGGGTACTGGAGAGTACCGATGTAAACTTCTAGGTTCCCATGTCGCACCTGAAAAAAGATAGGTAGAAGTAAAAAGGATATGCTACCTTACATCATATAGTAAAAGTACTAACAAGAAAAGATCATTTTTGCGATGCATGCAACATTTTTTTGCAATTTACAAAGTTTCAACAAAAACATATAACAGTTCCCAACACTCCAAACAGCAAGCGTAGGCTCATGTAGTCCATCTCATTGTGCAACCTTTTAAGACTTTGTATGGCGATTGGATAGTTTATTTTGAAAAGCCTGACTATTATGGCTTTAATAGACCTATGACTGTCATCCAAGTGGCTTGCGTTCAGCCCCGGAATCCCCCTATTTTCATCATCATCAATCACTTGTCCCATTTGCTCCTTCTGAGAATTTATTCTTACAAAACCCACTTGGGCCTTAGGGTAAATTTACCCCTTTTTTAGATTTAATTAAACATAACCTTTTCTAACACGACAAAACCTAAAGTAAGCCTATGCAATTGGGCTCACCTTTTCATATCAAAGCGCAATAATGGAATGCTATATAATTATAATATCACCCAATAGTTCATTTTCTGGAAAGCGACTGGTGTTGCGAAGCAGGTTTGGGCCTCATGGTTGCTCACCCAGGTAGCCCCTTTTTCTGCCACAAATTTGCTTTTCTCTTTTAGCTATTTCATTTCCTCATCCCCACTTTAATTTGACATTAGGTATAATGTAGGCTCACTTAAACATTGCTGATGTTGTCTGATAAACAATCAATTTATCTATTTCTACGAGATCCAATGACAGTCAATATACAGAGCGGTCCAAAACAAGGAGGACACCTTTTTTTTTAGAGACATATTTTCCTAATGGTTGAGAAAATTGTTCTTTTACTAATTTTAAATTGCATCATTTTGGGCATATGTGTTAAAAACAGCATTGAAATTGAAGGTTTAGTTACTAAATAGTAGCAGTTGGCTTTTTTAAAAATTTTATGGCAGTGATACATTATTGCTCTTCTTTAGGGCAAGTAACTTAGTGCTATAGTCAGTATCATAATGCTATGGACATAATTCCAATAATATGTGTGGGGGTACATGCGTACATTCGCATGAGCGTGCGTGCGTAAACCCGAAAGTGTGTACCGGCCGCTTTAAAAAATGACCACACGTCCTGATTGGTCAATCGTTAAATCGTCATGCGCATGCCGGCTGCAGCTTCGCGAACAAAAACATGCTTGTGTGAAAAAGGTTGAATTTTGTCCACAGCATTTATATGACAGTGACTATATGTTGAATGAAATGTAAGCATTCTCATAGATTTGCATAGAACAAAATGCCAGTTTTGTCAAGTTGACTTTAAACTTTCGTCATTTTTGTATTTTTGATCCATTTCCAAGATACTGTAGCTCATGATTTTACATGTGTCCAAGATAAGTGCGTCTGAAACAATTGTAACACCGTTTCTTTGTGCTATATTCTGCAGATTTGATTACTTTGCTTGTGGATAAACTGGTCTTTCTTTACTTGAGCTTTATTTTCAATGTCATTATCAGCATATAGAGATATATATATATTGATATTGATATACAATTTGATATTGATATATATATATATATATATATTGAGGTAGAGGTGGCCGAGCGGTCTAGCGCGCTGATCGTCGGTCGGGAATATTCTTTCAATCACAGGATCGTGGGTTCAAGTCGCCTTGAAACCAGGATTCTTTGTACATCCCAAAAAGTTCCTATCTAGGTCGGAAATTATACAATCAAGTCTTAATTCAGTTAGGTTAGTTTATCGGATCTTCTTTCCGTGGTTAGGTGATGATCGATTTAATTGTAGAATTTATCCTCTACCCCATTCACTGTGTACAACGTGCAGGTCTATACAGTGAGTGTCAGTTCGCCGTGATTAGGAGATTCATGTTAAGCCGTTGGTCCCGTGTATTCAGACGCTCACCCTGAACACATTAAATAGTTGCAGACCTCATCGTAAAGAGTAGGGGATCATCCCGGGTCTGTTAACCTGTACACAAAATCTCATCTCTCTAGTATCAGAGAGCTGCGACGTTTATATCCCATATGTGGAGTTTGTTGCAGTTTCCGACAGATACAGATACAGATACAGAAAAGAAAATGTTGTTCAAGAATATATCAATATTAACCTTATGACATCGCCCCAATTTTGAGCCATCCCCTCGGCAAAAGTGGCCACCTTTTTGTACAAATATCCATATTGTACACTTATTTTAAAAATACATATTTGACTTGTATTTAAACAAATCAAATAAAAATCATAAACTTACTACAACACATGGATGAGTTGTTCTAGTTTCATTAATACAATTCCTTTCTCGAATCTTCTTAGGTAAAGTAATGGTGAGTGTGGCGGTAGTTAAACTGGTAGTTTCTGCTGCTTCTGAACCAATGTAAACTATGACGTCCTTCTCAAAACTTGCAACATCAAGGTTGCTGCCCTGCAAAGACATCATGGTAATAATAATAATTGGTCAATGAAAGCATTATTACAGGGTGTCTCAGAACGATTTATATGAGGAAAATGCATTTATTTAGCTATGAATATGATTTTTATTGGTCAAATTGCTTAAGATTCTTATGCCATATTGGAACGGAAAAAGATATTTTGATTAAATTAATAGAGTAAGTAGAAAACATGTTGCTCATTATATTGCAGGCATTAGACTTGAACTGCAATGTTGGTTTTATAGTGTTATTATTTTTACATTGTGATGCGTAAAAGCTGTTTTGGACCCATCACTATGGTAACTAATCATATAATGTAATACTTCTTCTATGTCGAATTGGCATACCATTATTGTCTCAACATCACCACTCTTCTGTTTTGGATTCTCTTCAAATGGAAAATACACAGGATCCTCATAGTACTCCAACGTCACATTGTTATTGTCTGACCACTCCAGGAGATCCATGACATCCCCTATGATGAAGCCAAAGCTGGCCTGTCCTTCTGGTGCTCTTTTTCTCCTTCGCGAGACATTGTCAGGTGAGGTCCTAGTATCTGGGGTCTTGCACAGAATCATCGTGTCATTCTGCACCTCACATTTCTGAATATTTTTTTTGTATGAAGCAAACTTTGATTTTAAACATCTTACATGTATAAATAGTATGTACATTATTATAAGGTTACAGGATTTTTTACTTTCTAATATTTTACTTTTTAAAAAAACCTAAAATATGTAATTTTTTGTGTGGAAATTTACCAAAATTCTAAAGACATTTAAAAAAAGGGCAACCGACCCTATCTGATATGTCCCTTTGCCTACAGCACATTTATTTGTCACTTTACATACTATCTACTTTTATTCACAAATAAATTACTGAGTGAGGGTATCACTTAAAGTAGGAGAGTAGTTGTCATTCAATCAGGTGTGTAGCAAAGAGTCACTTACTTGACTGAGGCGCAAAAAATCATGGTTTGGTTTAATTTTCCCAATGTGTTAATTTTCATAAAATGTGTTGAATATTGAAAAACAAAAACAAGAACAAAATATTTGCAAATTCTGTATTGGTCAACTTTACCCATAGAGCACTTTTTGGCCTCATACTCACTTACCTCTTTAAATTGTTTATCCCCAATATTCATGACCATCTGAGGTTGTTGTGCTAGTCCGAATCCTTTTCCTGTCACGGTCAGTGTGATGCCTCCGCTAGAGATTTAATACAAGAAATGAACAAACAAGGTTCAAAGGTTACCCCTATTGTAATATCTATCTAAAATCTAAATGAATACTCAATAAAATTGCTTAAAGCAACATCTAATTGAGAAAAACAAAATGGCGAATGATGAGACAGACATAAGGCTGGGTTCACATAGGAGTATACGGTATACGGTATACGGTATTCGCTATACGCTATTCGGTCACATAAGACGGCACCATTCAAAAAGACCGTATACCGGCGTATAGTGTAGTATAGTATAGTATACCGGGAATCGTGCGTGTTCGATTTTTGTGCACCGTATACCGTCCTGTTTGGATGTGGCTGCAATTCGGCTACTACGAGTAGGGCTCGCGTATACCCTATGTGACTCGCCGTGCCCGTAATAGCGTATAGCGAATACCATATACCGTATACCGTATACTCCTATGTGAACCCAGCCTAATGAACTTAATCTATGTTACATGCTTATTTACACCGGTTTTGAAATTTTCAATGGTTTTTGAATCTAAGACGGATAAAGGGAGGTTGTTCCACTCGGATATTGTATTCGCAAAAAAACTGTATTTATACACATTTTTGGATGCTTTGACTATAATATTATACAAAAGTTTTCTTAGACAGCAGAAAAAAAGTAAATGTTTCATATTTTTATTATTTTACTATTGAGCTATGCAAATGCAGTTTTGAAGTTATTTTCCCCTGATACAAACTGATGCAAAATATTGGAAATCATTTGTTTTTCCTTTGGAATTTTTAGTCAGAATTCTGTGGTGCCAATATTTTCAAACAAGAAGTTAGGCAAAACATTGTTTGTTTGATTGTTCATACATGTTTTGGGTACAGACTCCAGCAAATGGGCCATGATGTACATGAGGTAAGCCTCTTTTATAGCCTATATTGCATTTATATAATGCGATAGGGGGGGGGTGGGTTACTGGAGTATTTACTATGTATGAAACTCAAGTGGGTGGGGTAAGGGCGCATAGTATGGGGCAGGGCAAGGGGACATTTCTATGTATAAAACTCAAGGGGAGAGATACAAAAGCATTTACTATGTATGAAACTCAAGGGGGTGGGTGGGGTAAAGGAGTATTTCTATGTATGAACTCATGGGGTGGGGGTGTCAGGAAGAAAACATGGGGAAAATGCGGAAGAGCCCCTTACCTTAGAATGGTCTTAAGTGGTTGTACACCAGACACGGTTGGATTAGGTTGATACATGAATGTATCCTGTGATTGTCTCGTAGCCCCATCAAATGATACGACTAACGGATGAGATGAGTCAGTGGGTGAGCTTGTAGTGCGACACATGGCGGTGGTTTCATTCAACACATCATTCATCCTAGAAATGGAAATGAAATATCATTATAGTTTCATCAGATCAAAATTGGCAAGCCTCCTTTACAGCAGAGAATGAATACAGACGAACTTGGGTGAGCATGAAAGCATCAAGCACACTGTAGCAAACCTTTGGTTGGTTCAAAAGGAATAATACAAGACTGCATATGCTTACCTATTCATGATACATTGTGATCCTATTGTAGCTGATATCTCACTACAAGCATCCAAATATTGGCCAGTAATGGTTACCACGGTACCGCCTGCAGCAAAGCCTTCAATTGGCTCAAAGGATGTCACTGAAGGGTCCTGTAAGGAAGAGAAATTTTAAACAAGATGTTTAACTTGTTTCCTTGGAACAAACACTATTATCTCTCCCTGTATCGGGTAAACTATCGGGTAACCCTTTATTCTTTTGTAAAAACAAAATGAATATAGCTTCTTTTCTTAAGGTATCATTAGAAACCTCCTCAATAGTTTGCAAAAAGTAAGAGCCACCATTCCTTTAAAAGCATACTATGTTCTATTAATGTGTGTGTGTGTGACCAGAGATTGAGGCTGACTGCATGCACAACCAAGCAGTACAGTATGTGGATCACCCAGAACTTTTGCTATGGTAACATTGTTAGAGGAATAGGGGTTTTGACTTTAGCAGTATATAGTACATAGTAGTACATATGGGGCTTTACTTCTAATCAAGTCCAATTGAGTGATCACACTTCAAAACTTATCATAAGGAAATACTCACACCAGGCCAACAAAGACAATTGTGATACAGGTGTTACCGACCCATATTTTTGAGGGGGGGGGGGTCAAATTATTTTGAAATTTGTAGAAATCTGTTCCAACATTTTTTATCAATTTGCCCAAAAAATGTCTAGAAAATGTTGAACTCCCACTCACAAAAAAACAAACAAAAAAACAACCAACCAAATAACCCTACTGAGACTTTTGTCTGTCCCTAAAACAGGGTTTTGTTTTTGTCCCCCGACCTACACCATTTTAATCTATGCACAGGAATCATGGACTTGGTACATGGACTGAGAGAGAGGGGAATAATAGATTACATACAAAATATTTATAATCCATTGCCTTCTTCTGAGCTCAAATGACATTATTATGTTTTCCTGTGATAGATACAACACATTTTGCACTTGTGCTGAGATATGCTTGAAAGTAAGCAGCAAGAACTAAAATATGCACTGAAATCACTGCACGCGGTAGTGGTTATTATACTTGGCCTACCCTGTATGTGAATGCAACTTCTCCAGAACTCTGTTGCAGTGTGCCATCTGTTCCTTGTACGCTAACGGAAATGGCCGCCTCTGAATCTATGTCACCAGATAATGTTCTGCAACTGACACTGTGGATATAATAAGTTGGGATAAGATAAAAGGAAAAGCTATTGTTTGTGTATTAGTGATTTACTAATGACAAAAGGTCCAATTTGTGCATATTAGTCAACTTAGCTTGCTAATTTAGCATCAAAGTGCATACACATCATCTTATTTGCTCCCCCTCCTTCCCATCCAAGGAGTTGAGCCAATAGGCCTCACAGTTCCAACTTGCAGTAAAAAAGAAACAGGAGCCTGACCGCCCCATTTGTTTAGAAATTGGTGAAATAAATGTTCATGTGCAAATTAATACAAACCCAAATTTGTATATTCTGCATGTCAAAAGAGGCAAAATGCTTACAGATTTTGGGATATTTTGAAGGGTAAAAAGCCAGACCAAAAGACCAAACCTGAGCGGTCCGTTTGCCCATAGAATAGGGTTTTTTTCCATCACCTAAAGGAACTCTAACAAAAGTCAAATAAAGACAATACTCATCAGGCTTGAAATGTCCACGGGATAATGAATTGAACTTAAGTCGCAGCGCTCTCTTGCACTAACTATTGGTGTACTATCCAAAACATGGAAGGTCCTTACATGTTCAATGAATATGCTGACATCCCTTCTTTTAGAAAGTTAACCTTGTTGTACTATATAGAATCTATTGTGACACGATTACTGTGTTCTATTAAAGCCAAAGAATGCCAGAATGCCCAATAAAGATATGTGGATCAACTCAATGCCTACTGTACATAGGCTAAACTGAAATTGGGGAATATGTTAGGTACAGAAACATCTGGAGATCCTTTACAAGCATCATGCTGAAGTTGCTGGAATGGAGATGAGGTACATACCTGCTTCCTGCAAGGTACCTGCCCTCCAACCCGTCGGTGCTGCAGACATCACCTCCGACTGTGACCGTAATAACATCAGCGAACTGTAGTCCTAGATCTGTACCTGTGACAGCAATGACAGTGTTGCCTTCATGAGGACCAGATGGTGGCCACACCTAGAAAATATCAACTTCTATTTAGTTACATGGCAGAATCAATTTTCCAGGTGAAATATAGAGGATGGATACAATAATTTTACATTTCAATTATCAACTTTAAAGTGATAAGAACATCAAATTATAAATGCCCAACCAGAAACTCATAAGACAACAGTCAGTGACAACTGATTGTTTGAAAATCAGCAATAAATTTGTTGAAATTTAACGAATAGAATACATTGCAATGAATAGAGTGTGTAACCCTATATTTTGAATGATTGAATTAGTGTCCACATATGTGTAGTTGATATTCAATCAGTCAGTAAGTGTGCAAAAGGTTTATGACACTGCATTTTCTAATAAACCTTGTGGTATGTTCAATTGTAAAGAGCAATAGTTTAGTCAGTTTTAAATTGACGCGAAATATGCAATTTTTATGTGTCCTCGCGCAAAAGTAATCCAGGCGTAATAGCACGATTTTGGCAAAAGCATGTGTTGCTCACATGATGCATGCAAAGTATGCCTGTTGCATAATGTGAGAGTTGTGTGTTCCCACACTCTTCTGTATTATCAATTTGTTGCTGTTATAGTTGATTCGCAGACTTTGGTGGCGATTTATCAATTCAGTCAGAGGTAACAGAAACAAGAGAGTGTGAGGCACTCAAATTTAATCGTAATATGCAAGGTTAATACCGTGTCATCATGTGCCTGTACTACTGTGATGCAGTCACCACTCTGTACCTAGTGACAGGGAACTTGCAGCTGAATTATCTGCATTCGCCTGCAAAAGGGTTTGTATTGAAACCGATACGCCAGATTTTATGAATCTACTATAGCAGGCTTTAATTGCTAAGTTTAGAACTGACTAAACTATAGAAAGTTATTGTAACATAAGATACATTTCTCAGGCTAAACTCACCCCAGTTAGAACCGGTGCTGGACAATTCTCCTTCGTACCGGCAGGTATCCATCCCCCACTGCACACAGAGCTGCCTGTCACTGTACATATGCCATCTGTTTTACACCATCCACACATCAATTCAGGTCTTGCAGTTAGACCTGATAGACAACGACTACAATCTGGTCTGTCAACATCGCATTTGTACAAAGTCACTAGATTTGAAGAAAAAAAGATGATATTTAAAACCTGTATCAAATTTACAGTAATGCCCCCGCCCCTTTACTTTCTCTTTATCTTTCAAGTGTTTGTAGATTATTATCTCTTTAGTGATTCTAATATGATGGCATTATGCACCTATGTGATGACGAATCCTGGCACTTGGCTATTATTGTGCAGAGGGGGACGAATAGATTGTGGGTGCAAGCAACCATAATTTTGATTAGGAGTAACATGCAAAAGTAAGATAAGCAGGGAGAATTTAATCCAATGCCCCCTACAGCACTATAGGGAAGACACCCCTCCACAGTCAGCTTAAGAGCCAGACCCCATTTTGTCTCCCAAACAATAACAAATGTTGACTTTTTTTACTTTTCAGTCAAAATCACCTAAAGGTAACTTTGAAATGGTTTGAAATTTGATGATAGTGCCATCACTCCCCCTCCCATTTATTTGTTTCTCATTTGAAGATAAAATTGTTTCTCATTTGAAGATAAAATTGTTTCTCATTTGAAGATAAAATTGTTTCTCATTTGAAGATAAAATTGTTTCTCATTTGAAGATAAAATTGTTTTGCATCTGAAATCTCCACAATTCTTACCTTTAAATCCAAATACATCATCTAGCCTCCTGTCATCATTCCAGATCACGGCCAAACTTACATTCAATTCTTGAACAGCTCTTGTGTAGGCATACTATGTTTTTAAAAAGAAAATGTATAAAACACATACTTCTTCACTGCGTTATAGCCAACATTAATTTGTTTCCTATCAGCATGACAACATAAAAAAGAGCATTCTGAATGTTTTACCCACTAAACCTGCTTACTAAGCCATGCTAGAAGTAAAATGATGTCTGTGAAGTCAGTTGAGGTGCAAATTCTGTATCTGCATTGCGCAAGTTTCTTTTGAATCGTTCATTTGGCAAATAAATTATATGTTTCAGCTGATATTTTAACAAAACTTACGAAAACAATTCTAAAACACTATGTTTGTAAAATGTATAGTGCATAAACATTTCACTCTGTGGGGCAGGCCGACCAGTGCTAGCATAAAGTATACTTCAAATCAACAGCACATTATTGCTGAAATTAAGGTGAACTTAAGATACGAGGGAGGTAGTGAAAATATCAAATCATGAAATGCAAGAATAACTCCTACCATTTTAGCTGTGCATGTAAAATCATTGCCATTGCGTGAAGCTTCTGTTTCTATCTCTGTCCCTTCAATATCCAGTATGCATTTGTAACTTGTAGCCTGCAATTATGGAAAAATAGATTTATTTCAATTTCAATTTACTGCAATTGAAAATAATGGTTAATTACTCTTCGAGTGTTCCTGATGAAGAATGATAACTCTGAATTCTCTCTATGCCATTTTGAACTTCGGCATTATTCTGAGGGGCGTTTTATGATTTTATAGCTCAAGCTATAGCAACACTTTCTTATTCAATCAACTTTAAAGCCATGTAAACATATTGGAAACAAATTGTTCCAATGATATTTTCTTAGATTAGCCCTAAACTCAAATATCCTTCTCTTTGATGCAAAATAAGATTGTGTGAATATAGCCCCAGTTAAAAAAAAACTGGTTTGTCAAAAGCATCCTTCAGTTGGGGTCATAATTATTCAGAACTCTTATGGGTCAAGTTACCAAATTATGACTTTCCGGTCTTAATATCCACATACCATGCCTGTTCCTTCTTCTGGCAAGTTGACACCTGTTACACTGATGGGTCTGCTTACACCAACTGAAACTAATGTCTCTCCTGTCTGTTCAGCTAATTGAGGGCATTCACCACTGCCTTGTCTGGGAGACATCTCTGGGTTCTGGAAGATGATAGATAGATTACAGTGAAACTTGCCAAGCAAAAGTATAATATTTATATACATAATATCAACTCCATGAACATTACACCCAACTGAATTAGTGTGAGTGACTATGTACACCAACAAAGGGAAAATCACAACTAACACTCACTAAGCCTGTTTTGGGAATAAGATTATCAGGGAAGAAAAGCAAGTCAAATTAGAAGGGAATTAAGTCTGGTGTCCCGGTGCCGGAAATCAAACCCAGGCCACCTGCATGGCAGTCCGACCCTTATCTAATTGAGCAAAGTAGTCAGCTCGGCATATAATAACCCACCTGGGTGCCCCAGGAGATAGACTGTGAAAGCATGTGCTGCCTGCATGTACCTATAGTAGTGTGTGTTTTGTAGTGATGAGGAAGGTTAGGGTTAATGTTAATTATAAATGAAAAGACATGTAAATCCCAGATTGGATGACTTGGAAAATCTAAGCAGGCTTACTTTAGAGCTGAATAAATATACCAAAGAACTCATCATTAAGTACATCTTAAGAGTCCATATGTATAAAGAATACATTTTCCAGTGTACCAATAATGAACAAAAATGTCATTGACAACATATTCAGTAAGTTGTTGTGTTTTTAAATTGTAATAATGTAATCGTACTACATCTAATATGACCTTACATTTTTTCCATTTATAATGCTCCTTGGATTATCCTCTGAGCATGTGCCGTTGTCATGGGTACACTTATTGCTATATATACACCAATCACAGGCCCAGTCGCTGCCGGTACAAGCTACACACCTAAATATACAAATAAACAAATAACCTTCAATTTTGTTAATTGATAAATCAAATTGATATTAATTCTTTCCAAATATTGTTTTAAATCCATATGCAGATTTTTAAACAGCCTCCTTTGCGATAAGTAATATTATTTGTTCTTGTTTTATTTTGTCAGTAGAGCAAAGAGTATCCTAAATTAAAAACCACTCCTCCCAAGGATATACATGATGTTGGCATAATTTACAAGTTTTATTGCAAACAAAGTACTATATATATATATATATATTTACAAGTAACAAATTTGGTTCTATAATCAAAACAAATAATTGTCGATCCGAGCGCCAATCTGAGCGTTCACGTTCATCCAAATATTGAATGCAATCTTGCGATGCACTGCATTCCAAAACAACAGGCACACTGGATTGTGCATGTACATTTTCAAGTCACATAGTATACGGGAGGGAATGGTTTGAAATTATCCACAATTATTTGTTTTGATTATAGTTGTGCATTGACTTGAAAATTCCAAACCTTGATATTTGTCTGACAAATAGGGTGTACTGCTTGTTTTTTAATAATTTCTTCTGGAAAGATACACTGCGTCATTTTCGTAGTCTGCTAATGTTTAACAAATTCATAAGTTGTACACTTAAATATATCTCTTTGATTTTAGTCCATTAGTATTTGACCATGTAGTCACACCAGAGTATATTCCAGTGATTGAATCTTATTATTGTACCCTTGATAAATATCCACACAATCATTAACAATCACTCCTTACACTTGCAGCACATTAATGCTGTGTCAATCAGTGAAATACACAGAGGTAGCTGATACGGACAGGTTTAGTGCTTTCACTTAATTGTTATCCAACCATATTGGAAAAATGTGACCTACCCTTTGTGTGTGTTACACTCATAGAAATGAAAATCCCGTTGTACAAACTTGATGTCTGTTTCAGTGGAATAGACATATAGCTGCATGGTCACATGATCTATAAAAAAAGGAATATATATATATATATATATATATATTTATAATGCAGCATGAAACGGCTAAAATATGAATTAGTTTGTTTTAGTAACTTCTACCTGGTGTTTGTGTGTGGGTTATCTTCACCTTTATTTATTTTTATTATTTAATTTTTTTTCCCTACCTGATTTAATTTTGATTTTTTTTCCCTACCTGGGGGAGGCGTAGCAAAAGGATCACAAACTATGTGCAACAAATAACATATATGACCCACCAATTATTATTGGTCAATTGTATATAACATTCACAAGCTAAGCAAAGTTACAAATTAAAATCATGACATGCTCAGTTTCAATATTTGCGCACAGACAGCCGGGAGAAGTCATAATGCCCTATTGAATAATTAAGACTTGACTGATCTATGGACTATCAATGGTCACACTTTAATCTTGAACAATACGATAAGAATCAAAATAAGTCTGTGTAATACATAGTTATCTGGTTTGTCATATATATTCCATTCCAAGTAAATTACCATCAAATATGCATCTACCAATAAGGTTTATTTGCAGCTGCTGGAATAGTACAATTCAACTCATTCCCTACCTGGTTGGCTGGTATACACACATACTATTGCCAGATTGTATGCCATAGTCTATTTGACTTCCACAAATAAGTGATGTCACTACGCCATTCACAGATTGCAGTACATAAATGTGTGTGCCTACTTGGATTCACTTATGGACCTACGGCACATATTCTCCTGGCCACAGTCCGACAAACGTAGGCGCATTTCGATCGGGCTGCGCATGCATGCTTGAAAACTCACAAAATGCCGCTAACCAATCAGAGCCATAAGGTCGAGCTGACTGCGCACCACGGATGTTCGTTGCACCATTTTTTGGGGTGAGGTTGATCTCGCATACAAGGTTGACCTCGTACACTTTACGAAGGGTCTACCTCATGTGACGTTCTTCCATTACAAGCTTGTGCACACACACACCCTCCCCACACCCCGACAAAGGTGCATTGATTTTGGGTCAAAGTTATCTCAACTATAAGAGGAAGTAAAATAGACTATATAAAGGTATATAAAGGTATATTGGCTTTACTCATTCCCAACCTGGTTGGCTGCTACACTGATATGAAAACTTACCTTTACCAGATGGTATATTTGGTATGTTAGCTGCTGCAGGGGTGACACAAGTCAACTCATCCCCAACCTTTGTGGCTGCTACAGGAGGAATGTCATCAAATATACACTGATATGAGTTACCATCAGCTAGATCGGGGAGTTGTTCTACAGTTAGGGTGATCTGAAAATAATGACATGACATAAATGCACTTAAGTTACTGTAGAATATCAAGATTGTTTGAATATTAATTTGGTGGCATCTGAATGTTATCATATCGGGATGTCGTAAAAAGGGCCATTATTTAGGAAGGTCCCCCCCCCCCCCCCCCATAATTTGATGCAATTCAGTGTTTGTACTGTTATATCAATTTTAATAAACCAGTTATGAATGAATGAGTCAATGAATTTTAGTAAGAGAGTTATTTACAAAAAGAGGTTCATTCAAAGAGAAAATCATCCTAAAAAGGGGGTCACTGGGAGATGATATGAAAAATGGCATCATAAAGTGAAGAAAGAATGAAAGTGGGGTCACCTTGTTTAAAAAGGAGGGTCAGCCCAGCAACCAGGGTGTTAGGTCACTACTGAAAAACACCACATTTTTCTCATTTGAGTATTTTAATTCAGTTTAGCCCATAGAAATGTTCATCAACAAAGAAACTCATTGGTTAGAATACACTGACTGGATTCTATCCATGAACAATTTATCATAAGACTAAAAGTTAAAATCACTTACTTGCTGTGGTGTAACAGTAATTGGTTGGCTATCATATGGAGACACATTACTAATGTCAACACACTGGGCACTGTTGTATGGCAGCCATCTTGTGCTGACATCAGACATTGGACAGGAGCTGTACAGTGAACACCTGAAAATAATGAAACCATGAGTGTTACTATGATTGTAGACTATCATATGGATACACATTACTAATATCAACACACTGGGCACTGTTGTATGGCAGCCATGGGCTAACATCAGACATTGGACAGGATCTGTATAGAGAACACCTGCAAATGTGAAACCAGTTAATGAGTGAGACAGTGATAGGTATATACATGTAGACTATCATATGGAGAAACATTGCAGCCATCTTGTGCTGACATCAGACATTGGACAGGAGCTGTACAGTGAACATCTGGGAATTTACAAATGTATAAGACCAATTAAGCCTCTTGTTTATGGAACTATAGTATCATTGTCATTGTATTAATGCCTTTATTTGCTGTGTTTTATCTACAATGTTAAAGACAAATGAAAATTGTAAAAGTATCGTACTATGAAAATGATAAATTGGGGATAATTATAATTTGGTCACACTTTGCTGAGTTTTGAATTATTTTTCTTGTTATTACATTCACAATATTTAAAAATTGATTGCATAGATTTACGCACTGAAAGATATTATTAGCGAGCTTTGATTTTTTTTGTAAAACTGGAACATGAATGATGCAATCTACAAATGTTGATACACACTGGTGTCATGTCTGTACATAGTATTAGAGATGGCATTTTCTAACTAAATTGCTAGATCATGTGGAAGAGATGTGCTGCATAAATAAGCATTAGAAGCCAATCACAACATTCATTTAAACATAAAGTTTCAATAGTTACAATGAACAACCTCTACAACCTAAAGACTTATGAACATGATCAAAAGCTCCAATGCTAGCCAGTTTAAATAGCTATCAGCAATATGAGCATATACGAGTTGTATATTCCCATGGTTACCGGTTCATGTTGTTGTCAAAGCTCATAGGGTTTTTTCAGTGTTTGTATGGTTCAGCTCTCTATGGGGATAGATCAAAATGAATTATTCATTGACTATACCCAAGAGAACTACTGTAAAACAACTTGATTTCACTGCAACTTAATTTAATGAATTAGCATTTAGTCAACCTTTTGCGGCAATTTAGTTTCACTAATTTGTATCATCTTCCTATATATAACCATTATAATATAATTGGCAGCAATTTAATTTGGCGAATTGGATCTTGTAGTGAAATTAAATTGCTATCAAAATTTAGTTGTTTTACAGTATGCTAATCTTTCTAGCTGTTACATTATACTAACCTCTTCTCCAGTGTACACCATCCACAGTATGGGTCTCCATCTTCAGCTCCATTCCCACCAATGCACTCATCACATGTAGTGTACTCTGCACATTCTGATGTTTTCAGCTTCAAGAGCTATAGTTAGAGAGGGAATTAAACCAACGACTGTAATACATTTCATCACACATGACTAATGTTTACACTTGTCATCTGTTTTCTGTAAGTGATATGCACTTATGTGTGCATATCATAAAAACAATTGTGATGCATGTAATAATGAATATACTCATGAGGCTATGAATTCATCACACATGAACCTCTAAAGCAACTGGTCATTATAGGTGTATCATAAAAGTGCAACACTTTTTGCTTTGAACTATACCTATAGAGAAAATAATTTATCTAACCCAATAGACCGTAGGCATATGTTAGAGCTATGTATTAGGTGTCCCATGGTAAAATTGGATCATTATCGGCCCAAAATCAATCAATACATCAATGATGTTATGACTTTACCTCAAAATTTAATTTACACCGTTCTGTTATCAGGCAGAGTTGTTGTTCTTGAAGATGTATTAAGAAATTAGCTATTTGTAGATGCTACAACTTCTCTCATACAATTGAAGCAAGTCGCAAACTTGTTTTTTAGTATAGTCAGCTGCTCTCTATCTTTGTCTACCTATGCATTTCTCAACATATGATTTAGCCTACTATGTGAATATCATTATTACTGGTGAAGTCACAAAACTATTCCTGGTCAATATTGGGCCAAACAGAAAACCTTATGACAAAGTAGGGTTACTAAACAACAAAGTAGGCTTACTCAGACTATTTTTGGAAATAAACATGAGTTTGATACCTTCTTTTACATTCTTTAATCCTAAAAGACAAACCTGTTGTTTTGTGAGTATAGTCAACTGTTCCCCATCTATGTCTAACTCTGCATCCCTCAACACATGATCTCCTACTGAGAATCTCTCATACTCACGGCCTTTGTCTTTGTCCACAATATGAACCTAAAAGAAAATTCAGAAAATGTAGATATGCAGGTAAACATGTTAATCTTAAAATAGATGATACCTATTTCTTAGACTTAGAATTACGATCTGACAAGAGTTGTATGCATAACACAATACAGACTATATATGGTTACCATATGTGATGCATTACATCGAAAGGTACAGTTTTCATTTGATATTTTAAGCAAGCTTTCCAACGATGAAAATTGAAGCCAAACTTGTATTATGAAAATATAAAGAAAGGATGGTCTGTTTTCTTTTGATATTCCTTATATTTTGCAAGCTATTTTGCTCTGTATCTCAAAATAAGCCAGGCAGACAAGATGTACCTTATGACGTGATGCATCACAAATACATCAAGTATACCCTCTGCGTATAAATGGTGTATGAGTTCATAGTTTCAACAGAGAAATTTTGACTTTTGACCTTAAATAGTGTAAGAAAATGGGTATTTCTATTAACCCTAACTCTACTACACCATACGGCAAATGTGCGAAAAAAATGTTTTTATAACCCAGAGTGCAGGTTTTTGGGCTACAAAATGGACCAGGCTATATAACGAGGTGAATATACTCGCCGAGTGCGACTGGCAGCCGTGGTGTAGTGGCTAGGATCTGGGCCCTGGTGCTGGAGGTCCGTGGTTCAAATCCGGGGGGGGGGGGGTGACCTTTCTGGGGGAATTTTGGGGGTCGGAAAAGAAATCTGTTGCCGTGTGGTGATCTAGACATAGGGTTATGGTTAGTGTATTTCACTGCAATTTTTAATTTCAAAAAATCTTTTTATATGATATTTTAATCATTAACAATGTTATCCATTAAATCAGGAATTCAAAATAATCCTTCTACTGGAATATTAGCATACCCATCAAGTAATGTTAAATAGTTCCATTTGACGATCAGCATAATTTCAAAATGATTTCAAAATATCAACAACTCATGCAGGATAAAAATATGGGTCTATTATGTTGCTAAATGTTTCTTTATTCCATCAAAAAGCAACTGAGGAAAAATTAAGAAAATAATGTACAAGTAAATATGTATCTAAACCCTTCAACAACAAAAAACAAAAATCACCTGTCTTTCTTAAATGTTGTTATATGTGCATATATATAGTGAGTTGAATATCACTAGAAAGCTGATGTGTTTATCTTTACAATGATACCAATAAGGAGCAATCCCATGTTACAGTGCTTAGCCACTTGCTTGAGATAATGGAGAGGTATCAATCTGAATGTCCCACAATTATCACTATATTGTGCTCAAAAGTCAATAGAACATCACTCTACACTGTATGTAAATATAACACTTCATTGAACAGATGACGGAGTTGTTCTTTTGAGTACGAAATAGTGGTGAATTTGGCATATTTTGAATAATAATAAGAAATTTGTATAGCGCTGAATGCAAAAAAGCCTCTGGGTGCTTGACAACATTTAAAGACATAAAAAGAAATATAATGAAGGTATGAAAATGTCAATAGTGTACATAGCGAATTAAAAATATTCAGCATCAAAAATACAACCAGCGTAGAAATAAAAATAACAGTCATGATCTCCCCTCATTCTCAAGTAGGTGGCAAACCAATAATCAAGCAATTACTACAAATGAGGCATCGTTGGAAAGAGTAACACATAACAAAATATAATTTTAATATTTTCACCCACAAAAATCAAGTAAATAAATAAATATTCAAATTCAAATAAGCAGGATAGAAACACATAATAGCATTTGCAGGGGAAATAGTGTACTCTATTAGGTCTCAAACTTGTTTCAAGTCGTTCACAGAATAAAACACACAATTGAGTTACTACATGTATAGAAGACTTTATGTTACTATATAGTTCCGATGCATATCTGGGATCTACAGTTATCCTTTTGCAGGATACATATGTTGATCATGATCTCACCTTAACCATGTCCCCTTGTGCAGTCCCTACAAAAGCAACAGTGTGTTGTCTATATGTGGCAGTGATGATGGAGGATGGTGTGATATCTGACCATTCAATGACAGCAGTAGATACCAATGAATCCACAGATTTGGCATATTGCCAGTTGTTTGCAGTGCATAGCTGACCCATTACTTGTGCCTCTGTCAGCTAACAATAAGAAAAATACAATTGTTTTTCAACTATATCTCACCTTAACCATATTTGCTTGTGTAGGCCCTGTGAATACTACAGTATGTTGTCTATGAGTAGTAGTTATGATAATAGATAATCCATCACAGCTGGTTAGAATCCCTGATTATTAAATTTTGTATACCATTGAATCCTCAGACTTTAGCACTTTGATTTGCCAGTTAAAAGAATTGTATTGTTGAGCCAAGATATTATTTTTCTATTAGGTAATATCAATACAACAAAAATACAATAGCCGGTGAACTCAATACCATTGGTACCACTAAAATAATCACCACCGGTTCTATACAAGATAACCACTAAAATCACTGCCAATAACTCAGAAATATTGGGTTTATGTGGTTAAAGAGGTAATGAAAAAGGTGATGACCGCATCATTCTATTCAGGCCAATCACATCATCATAACCAATTTTTGCGGTTAATAGAAACATGCTTATCGAGTTGAATATCAACTTATACACTGCTATCACCCCCATTTATTTCTTAAGCTTGAACATTAAAAAACCCTTTAAGGATCCGTAAAATAAAAATTGCTTGAAAATCATAATTAATATTTATGCTAATCTGGTAGGCTTACTGGCAATAGAGATTATACAGATCCTATTATGTTTGTATCATCGATATGCACTATAATATGCTGTAAAACAACTCATTAATAGATAGGTGCGAATCATATGCTACATTATAACCTTGATTTGCTGGCATGAAATCCATACGTAGTACGAAAAGTAAATCCACATTATAAATGTGCCAATACCAGCTTTAAACTTCAGATTTTAATGCATGGTGTTGCATGCTCCCCATTTTGCTGTACCCATGGCAGTACAACAATGCATTCCATATTTGATTGGTATTTCCCATACGTCTAAACAGAGTGACAACATAATGTTTGTGAAGAGTCAATTATCGATGGAGATGGATGCAAAAGCCTTGTTGTAGGGAGAGAGGGTAGGGTGGGTGGGTGGGTGGGGGGGGGGGGGGGGGGGGGGGTCCAGGGTATCAGCATATATTTATCAATAAGAAGTGAGCCAAAGTATTGTCAACATTTATAGTCTGGACCCCATGTCTGGCTATGTGTTTCTTGTAAAAATTATAATTATTATATCTCAGTACAAGTGCAGCGATAATGAATGATTTGTTGATACATTCAATACTTACTTTTGTTAAACCAGGACATGACTCTTCTATGACCCCTTGCAGGTAGTTCACCTGATGGTCATCTGCTGAGGAGCCAGCAAAACACCCAGCCACTGTGTCATAAAACATGCTTTCAATAGCGTCCATCTTGAAGATACACAGAGCTGATTCCATACTGGGTACATAATAATCCTCAGCATTCATAGTCTCATCAATAGTCTTAGCAAAGACTCCATAGAAGACATCATCCCCAGCACTGATACCAAGAGATGTTGTCAGGTCAGGACCTGCTGCTCCTACATAGGCAGCTTGGATAAGGTTGTAAACTGTTCCACTCTGTCCCTGGCATTCCAGTGTGATCTCAGTGAATGAATCAAAGTCACTACTGTTCTGACATACTCTCTGTATCTTGGATATGAAGTCATTTTCTTCTTCCTGTCTTTGATGTGTTACAAAGTAAGTAAACTCTTTACATGTATAGCTATATATGTAATTGATTAAGAATGTATCAAACATTAGTAGGTTTTTGTCCAGTAGTATATATCCTTCCCTGTCTAAGTTAAAAACTTCAATCTCATTACCTAAAGTCCTTCGACATACAGGGGGAATATCAGTCCGTCTTGCCTCTGTGTGTGTAGCAGCTACATAAAGGGTATTAGCACCATCATTGAGAGTTCCTGGTGCAATTATTGCTTCTGTTGTTAGCATTCCAGATGATACAACTGGTCTTTCATATTCATACAATATATTCATAGTAAAGTTCCTTGTTTCACATATCCCTCTGCCATATTTGCCCACAGTCTCACTTCCACATGTAATCAATCTATCATAGTCATAGTCAATCAGTAAGATCTTGTTATAATTGGGGCACTCATTGACATCTTCCTCACATTCTTCAACTTCTGTGTTTACTTGCACTTGTCTTGTCCAATCCTCTCTCAACTGATACAACACATCACTGGCGCCAATATACACAGTCCCTGTCACGTTATTCCTCACAAAATGAGTGAATTCTGACGTACCAACAGGGTTTTTGTATGAATTTGTTTTGTAAACTGCCAAATCTAGGCCAGAGGTGAGGTGTTGACACAAAAGTGATATCAAGAGTGTCACATCTCTCAGAAGGTGTGTGTTGACACCCATGATTGTAGATGTTGCAGTCTATTGATGTATATAGTTCCAGTGTATTTCATGTCATACTTCTAGTCCAGTTTTATCCACAGCAACATGCTGAATAGCCACTGTGTTATAAAACCAAGTGCTATAAGGAAATTGCATGGTTATCAATATTCCCAAAGGCCTGCCATTGCTGTTGATTCAAATAAATCTTGTATGTAATGTTAAGGTTATGGTCAGTTCTGAAAGAAATATAGAAATATTAAAGGATTAGAAATTTATCAAAGTTCATAAGTGAATGATATCTCATTGACGATATTAGTAAAACTTATCCATGCTATGCTTGTTACATCAAAATTAAACTAACTTAGATTAAACAAAAGGTATGAAATTGCAACTATAATTTCATTAGGATAGCGAAATCATTGATTGATTAGATTAGAGAATGATATATCATTGACAATGATATAGTGACATTTCTATATGCTATGGTTGATACATGAAAAATTCAAGGAACTAGATTAGCCATAAGTTGTGACATTACAACTATCATTTCATTAGGCTTAATGATTACAAAGCTTCCGCAAGGGGCAGATTTTCCCCTAGAATTTCCTCAACGTCCTGATAACATTTAAGTGTATATCCTTGGTGCAATATGTGCATGAGTTAGACAAGACTATTATAGGTTAAAAAGCTAAATAATATAGTTCTCCTTTTTTAAAGGAATATGTTATGTTAGGTGACAAGCCTTGATGATTTAAGCAGGAGCTGGGATTTTTTTTACCCTTGGTTGCCAAATTTTAGCTCACAGTATTTCACATTTCAGAAAAGTGACAAAGAAGCTCCTGTGCCTTATTGCATAACAGATAAGATTCATCTTAAGTAGAGTTATTCCATCTTAAGTTTAAACTCTTCTTAGGAAGATTGTTTTGTGAGTTGATCTTCATGATATAGACCCTAGGTCAAACTTTAGAACTTGGCCCTTCATCATGAAGCTCAATTTAGGAAGAATTCTGAAATATTCTTCTTAACCAGGCTTAAGAGGACCCATATGTCCACATATCATTAAAATAAGGCTTGATAGGTGAACACTCTGTGAACTAATTACTCCAAGAATAAACCTTCTTTGAAATTATACTGCATGCATTTGTTCTGATTTTACCATTGGCATCATTAATTTCCTGACTTTTTGGGAATATATCTAGGTTAATATTTTTTTTAGGTTTCTTTGTGGTACATAGTGATGATAGGCATGGTTACCAAATTCTAGACAAGAATGCTCGTTTACTACTCCATTTGGGCTTGCAGTACAGTAATAAGCCTTTTTCATATTAGTTTGCTTCCGCTGATAATTCCATTGCAAATGTCATAGAAAAGTGTACTAAAAAGAGGAGTTTCAGTACAAACTCTTAGGCATTAAGCTATGTGAACTTGTGTTTATAGTATATATCTGGATGAGTTACCTAAGAACTGGGTACCAGACTAATGCAAAAATACATGTTGACCTTTCACACATATGGCAACATTTGTAGAACTATGAACTTAATGCCAAAAAGGCTTACTTATTTTACACTCTATTCTTATACTGGCAGCTCCTATCCCTAGAATCCAAGACCAAGGTTCAAAGACCTCTAGATGGAATCTGTGGGGGTAGGCGGGGTTACCAAAGACCAGTCGAGAAAGTTCTGTTTTGTATACTTTATAAAAACACAAGCTTTCTCTACCCCTTTTCATACAAACCTTGTTACACTCAAAGTATTTGATACTTTGCAGGAGGGTGAATAAGAAAAAACAAATAGGTAGTTTGAAGTATATTTTCTTTACTTTACTCAATAACATTTATGATCATGGAATGTGGTTTTTTTGTGTGTGGTATAGACCTAAACATCTGCTGTCCTGTAATTGATAACAAATTATGTATCTAGTTGGTGTATTAATTGATTTGTTTGATTCATATCTTATAAGAAAACTATCACTAATGGTATTGCCTGTAGGTTTTGCATTGATTGTTATCCTATACTAAACTGGCATTTCCTATCCCTAGATTCCAAGACCCTGCTACAAAGACCTCTATATGGAATCTGTGGAGTAGGCTTGATCATATCAATTATTTTGTTGGTGAATAAATTAATCTGTTCAATATCATAACTAATTTTACTTGTAGGTTTTGCGGTGTTCAATAACTCTTATATATAATTACTCTCCTAAATTGGCATTTCCTACCCCCTAGACTCCAAGACCAAGGTTCAAAGACCTCTACATGGAACCATTGGGGGTAGGCGGGGTTACCAAAGACCAGTCGAGAAAGCCATGTGTGTGTATACTTCATAAAACACCAGCTTTCTCTACCCCTTTTTCAAACCTTGTTACATTCAAAGTGTTTGATACTTTGCAAGAGGGTGAATATATTTCTAAGAAAAAACAAATCGGTAGTTTAAAGTATATTTTCTTTTAATTTACTCAATAAAATTCATGATCATGGTATGTGGTTTTTGTGTGTGGTATAGATAAACATCTGCTGTCCATCAATTGATTACAAATTATGTATCTAGTTGGTGGATTAATTGATTTGTTTGATTCCTATCTTCTTAAGAAAACTATCATAAATTGTATTGCCTGTAGGTCTTGCATTGATAAATAACTCTAATATGTTATCCTATACTAAACTGGCATTTCCTATCCCTGGATTCAAAGACCATGATTCAAAGACCTCTATATGGAATCTGTGGGGTAGGCTTGATCACATCACACATTTGGTCGGTGAATAAATCAATCTGTTCCATATCATAACTTATTTTACTTAGTTTTGCGGTGTTAAATAACTCTAATATATAATTACTCTCCTAAACTGGCATTTCCTACCCCTAGAATCCAAGACCCCGGTTCAAGACCTCTACATGGAATCTGTGCGGGTAGGCGGGGTTACCAAATACCAGACGAGAAAGCCATGTGTGTATACTTTATAACAACACAAGCTTTCTCTACCCCTTTCATACAAACCTTGTTATACACAAAGTATTTGATACTTTGCAGGAGGGTGCAGATATATTAGGCATTAAGCTATGTGAACTTGTGTTTATAGTATATATATCTGTATGAGTTACCAAAGAACTGGGTACCAGACTAATGCAAAAATACAAGTTGACCTTTCATTAACTATGAACTTATAATGCCAAAAAAGCTTACAAATTTTACACTATATATTCCTATACTGGCAGCTCCTACCCCTAGAATCCAAGACCAAGGCTCACAGACCTCTACATGGAATCTGTGCGGGTAGGCGGGGTTACCAAATACCAGTCGAGAAAGTTATGTGTGTATACTTTATAACAATACAAGCTTTCTCTACCCCTTTCATACAAACCTTGTTACACACAAAGTAGATGATACTTTGCAGGATGAGTGGGTATACTATTTCTAAAACAAAATACATGGTCGTTGGAAGTATATTTTCTTGAATTCATTATTCTACAATACCATTTATGATCATGGAATGTGGTGTTTTTTTGTGTGTGGTACCGTATAAAACAATTGGTGTCCTTCAATTGATTGAATATGTGACGTGATCAAGCGAAATGAATTACATGTCAGCAGTTTTCAATGTTGATATTTGTCCATCATTTAAAAGCAGGTGGAAAATGCTACAGTATGAGCGTGTTTCTGCTGGGGCACTGCAAAAAGTAAACGCTAATAAGTGCTAAGTTTCAATCGGTCAGTTTTTAATCCTCTCCTGTTTCTACTCGTGAAAAGTTACCGCTAAGTTTATCGATCCTAGTCGATGGGCCATGACATTTGACCTTTTGTAATACCAAACAATGCCACAGCACCTGAAAAAGATTGCTTCACAATAATGTGTATAACCCAGCGTGACACGGTTCAAGGCGCAAACCGCTAAGAATCGCCTTTCTGTTTCTATTGGGTTTATTGCCGATTATTGCCGGTTCCAAACCTGGTTTGTGAAGGTTTTTTGGATTACCAAAAATACCGATTATTGCCGGGTTCTGCCTGTTTCTACGGCAAACTTAGCGTTTATTAGCGGTTTCTTCCCCAGCAGAAACACGCTCTATGGTCCAAACCCTATTAAAATTGAACTTTTAGTCTTTAAGTTATAAACAATTTACCAACTGAGAAAACGATATCAAACATAAGAATTTGTTATTTCTTTTTACCTATAACTCAAAATCCATATTCCCAACATCCGACTCATTCCGCTTGACTCGCGTCACATATTATGTATCAAGTTGGTGAATTAAATGATCTGTTCATTTCGAGAATATATCATAACTGATATTGCTTGTAGTTTTGCAGTGATCCTATCCTCAATTGATATTTCCTACCCCATGAATCCAAGATCGAGATTCAAAGACCTCTATATGGAATCTGTAGGGGTTAGGCGGTGTTACCAAAGACCAGTCGAGAAAGCTTTGTTTGCATACTGTATGAAAACCCAAGCTTTCACGACCCCTTTTCTATACAAACCTTGTCACACACAGAGTGCCTCATACTCTGCAGAAGTATGGATATTTCTGAGACATTTGTTTTTAAATTTGGAAGTATATTTTGTCTTGAATTCATTACACTAGACATTCATGTTCATGTAATATCTTTTGTGAATCAAAATATATCGTTTTCATTTGATTAGATATCACATATCTCCATTTTTTAAACAATATCGTGGATATCCAGATTCTGTGTGCATGCCCAAATAAATTTCAACATTTTGATGTAACAATATTTCTTAACACTTTCCATGCGGCTATTAGTTTTACCAAATACAAAACAGATTTTTCAGAAACCTTTCCAAACTTTCAGAGTCTATCTCAAGAATTACTGAACCAATACTAGACATGTTTGTACTAATTTCAAAGCATTTGACGCCTGCTCTGTGGAAAGTGTTAAACTAGGTCTACATACACATATAGAAAAGGGAAAACATATCAACATTGATTCTCAATTAATAAGCGCCAAAATATTTATTTACTGACAGCATTAATAATGAACACTGGTAATTGTTCTCATCTTGACTATTTAAAATATGTTGTATGAAAATCTGATTCAATACCTTTTCTTAAACAACAGTGAACAAACTTAAGCATATCAAACATTGTACCGAGTCACATGAGATTGACTTCACTCAAAAAGTACTGGTGAAACAGACATTTGTGTTGAACAACATGTAAGATCGACCTACCACTCTGATTGGTTCCTGGAATTTCATGAGTTGTCAAGTATGGAGCAATGAGCTGATGAAAGTGCGACCTTTTGTGTCTGATTGTGATCGGTATAGGATATGTGCCATATCCATTAAATGCATATAATATTGAGCTATTACACTATTTTGTAGTCATAATCAAACTATCAACCATATTTCTAGTAAACTTTCATTAAAGCCAAACAAAACAACAAGTTTGTTTCCAGTAGTGCGCGCGCATTTCACTGAGACGCACATTTAATTTTTTATATAGAAAAAAACGGGAAACATTGTTAGGGTGCCATATCTTTTGTCAAAATTGTGTCCAACATGTTTTAAGATGGAGATTGGACACATACGGCAAACACGAAAGTGAATATGATATTTAAGCGAGTATGAGGGAAACAAAAATGCACAGATTTGACTAAATAAAACCATTTCTGGTGAATCTTCACTATGAATTTGAAGAAAAAGAAAAAAGAAAAAAACAATGCACTTCGCATTTGGCTTTTCTGGCTTGCTACTGGAAACAAACTTGTTATTTTTTTTTGCCTTATATCTATAACACATTATAATAGACTTTCCTTTAAAGACAAACAGAAAGTGCCATGGGTAATGACTTTAATATTTTGCCTCTTGATAATGTAGGTACAATACATGACTGTGAAAGAGATTTATCATTAATATTCGATTTAATATGAAAAGTCTACTTTCCTGCACCAAATTATTTACCGGGGAAAATACCTCTGTGCTTTCCATTTTGCATAATGCATTCAATGTATCTTGGTTACCGTGCGCCGGGCCAATCAGAGTTCTTGCTTTAATGCCCGCAAATGTTGGCATTTGCTTTTTGTGCAAGCGATAGGCTGTGTTTTTTGCCTCTCCACCTTTCCCTTCACGTTTCTTGTCGGCTTCATTGAGACTGGTTGTGGTTCTAAAAAATTGGCCCGGCGCACGATACAATGCATGACTGTGAAAGAGAATTATCATTTATCAATAATATTCATGTTAACTATCATTAATACCACTGTAGTTAGTTCCCTGATACTTAAGGTAAACTGTACATTTAAGTCTGGGTATATTACTTATCATTAATTTTTCTTTAAAGTAAACTCTATACAGCAACAATTGACAACTATTTAGTTAAAAGTCAATTTTCCCTTGATTAAGGTTCATCAAAATCTATCTTTGGAAATACATTAAGATTGCATTTTGCCATGTGGAAAGGTGTCCACAAATTTCAATGGCTACACGTCAGGTCAAAAATAAAATTACTCTGAAATTAAGCTGAAAAGCATAGTAACCCCATTTATAGGCCATTGTTAATAGACCATAATCAGGCAAATCCAAAGAAATATTCATATCTGACTTATCCAATTAATTATGTCAATATGTCTGATTATATAATATTATTACCATAGATCTAGGCCAAGAAAATTAAATACTTTGTCTCATATCAACCTTTGGCTAAAAAGCTATGAGCTATGCTTTTTTTTTTTACAAAAAAAAAGAGCTATATTTTTTAATTTTTAATTTTAATAAAAATCAAAATATAGTCAATAGTTTTGCTTTTGTCTTTTTGATAAAAGTAATCAGATATGATCAATGCACATTGTATGCTTGTGTTCCCTTTATCTCTTTACTTTACAAACTTAGTTGAATGTGTGTTCTCAGTCACAAGGTTGTCGAGTATCGCCAAAACTTACTAGTTTTTTGTTTATTTTTTAATTGAAAAAAAAGAAAATTGTAAAGAAAAAAAAAATGAAAAAAATGGCTGCCGCATGCTAAATCCCATTTTAAAAGCAATGCATGCAGGCTGATGAGACAAAGCATTAACATTTTTTGGCCTTACTGTTTGTTAAATATAGCAACATAGTTGTGGCATAGCTACCAGAAGCATCAATTTTTTGATTTTTTTTTTTTTTGGGGGGGGGGGTTCCCCTGAAATGATTTAGAGGAGACATAATTTCACAGTTACTCAATTCTTTGAACAATTTTTGTATGCTAACTGTATGTAGTAAATAACAGGAACATATGTTCATCGTTCTAGCTATAACGTAAATAATTGCCTTTTCCAAATTCAAAAGAATACAACGTATGTGCTCATTTTTGTCTGAGTTGTGGTTGCTCCAGTCCAGAAAATTATTAGCTATGCCACATTTTGCAATTCTTGTTTTCGTATACCAGTTATTACATAAAAATCCCAAATACTTTTAATAATAGAATCCAATTAAATATGTATGTTATGAAAATAAAAATGTATAAAATGTGTTTGCTCTGAGTAAAATAAATATATACAGTCCAACCTCGGTTATCTGGACATGATGCATGGGACCAAGCAATGGCCGGATAAGTGAAGAATCTGGATAAGCGAATTATGTGTAATTCTGCATTGACTGTCCTGATATGCTCAAATTGGGACAATAGAAGGGTACAGAATGGGGGTAATTACAGTGACAATGTATTATTTAAAGCAATAATATGTGATTTGTTTTCCCTCCAAATTTGTACACATATTTTTTTCTCTGTTATAATGAAGTTTGACTTATCAGGAAAAACTTTGACTCATAAATCTATCTTGACTGTATTTTCTGTGAAAACCATTACAGAACTTTACTAAATCATAATGGAAATCTGCTTCCCATTACAGGAATTTTATTTACGAATGGAAAATCTGGAAATATCACTCAGAAAATAAGTTGTCAGAGTCTGGCTTATTTCTAGGTATTCAAACCATGATTTTGAAGTAATTAGGAATTGTATGGCTATGTAACGTAGAAGATCTTCACGATTTATGCTAAAAGATGCAAATTTGCAAGAAAATCTGCTTTCAAAACATAAAAGATAGAGGGTGCCACTTGGAGAATATTGCATAATATAACTTTAAGCACTGAACAGCACTACCAACATCAAAAGATGGCCTTCAAATGCTTCAGAGTGTGAAAATAAGGTGATTATACTGTAAAAACGTATTTCTATTGGGATCATTCAGCAGCCGGATAACAGAGTTATCCAGATAAAAGGGGTTGGATAACCGAGGTAAGACTGTATGTGCGAAATGTACATATTTGATGGTAAACTATTTTAATATATGTGTACACCATGTTTGTCATACAGGGTTACATGCATGTATACCATTTGTGTAACATGAACTAAATCTGTATATCGTAACACTAGAAAAGGAATGTATAATACCTTTTTGCTCTGAGTAAAATAAATATATATATGCAAAATGTACATAGCATCTTCACCACCCCAGCGAGGTGTGATGTTATACAAACTTTGAATGCCTGATAGAGTGTGATCATAAAACACATTATAACAAGGTCATTACGATTCCATAACCATGTTGTCAGGGGTAATAACTCTCTCCTTCTATCAGCATTTCTTTGATTTATTACACCATCTGTGTATTGCCTATGGTGCTTGGGGCAACAGTTTGGCCATGAGTTCTTCCAGATTTTGAGTTGGGTCTTTTTGTAGAAAGGACTTTGAATAGTAGTGGGGTCTTTAGAAATATAATTATTGCAGTTTTTGTTGATTTTCGTGTTTTAAGGTTCCCAAATGAATAAATGAGGTAATGTTACCACAATTTGAAATAAATCGGTGAATTATATCTAAAGTTATGACAAAAGAAAACATTTCGTGTACGCTGTAGATTGGTAGCGCAGTCATCAACACCATACAACGCATGTTATATCATCTGTGGCAGTTATTTGTAGAGTTGATTATCGCAGCATGCGGTTGATTATAAGGGTTAAGGCCTATGACTGAACACGCAATCATTTATAAAATAACAACCTTTTTATAATTTACGAGAAAAATGAAAATAATGTGCCAATGTTGGTATAGTTTGACGTTTGAATGGTGTTAAATATAGTTGTCTATAAATAGCTTCAATTAAAATTGGATCATTTGTTTTGTAAAAAAAAGTTAAAATGTCAAGAAAAGTCACAATATGTGTGGTGGTATGGGAAAACCCGTCGGAAGTCGCTAGTGTTAATATTGAGATATCTGGGTCATACCAAAATATTCCTAACAAATGAGATCCAAGTCAATTTTCCAACTTTGGTCCCAAGATAGAGATTATACCTTGAACTTTAGTCTCCAGGAGTTGTTTATGCCAAATTCCAGATGTTAAGTTTATTTTAGTACTTTTCTGAACCTTGTTTATCACATTTTATGTGTAAAATGCTATGTTTACGTAAAATGACATTATTACCATGGTAACCACTTGTGAATTCCGACAATGCATTGTAAAGATTTTTAAAGTGAAGAACTTAACAATTGTTAATAATTTCGCAAAACTAGGTTCATATCAAAAGTCCTTTTCATATGACAAGCTATTCTGTGTGATATAACAATGTAATTTTATTATTATTATAGCATTTAAAAGATTTTGTGTACACCTTTGAATTGTCATTTTCAATTTTTAGTGTTGCGTTTAAACTTGCCGACTTTAAAATACTATAACTGTAGTTCTAGATGGAATTTCTGAAAAATTTAAACGGTCCTATACTCAGTAGAGTATGAAGCTCTCTACCAAAGAATAAAACAAAGTTGCTAGAAAATGACCATGTGAAGGGTTTTCCCATGCCACCACACATATAGTATCCCTAGAGCAGATTATAGTTTAAAAATTAGCCCAATGTGGCTAATTGAAGGGTTTGTAAGTTAACACGTGGCCAGATTGTAGACTACATTTTGGCTAAGCAAAGGTCCCGACACGTGGTCTGTCTTGATTACCAGGTGCCGGGCCAATCAGAGTTCTTGCTTTCATGCTAACGAATTTTGGCCTTTGCTTTTTGTGCAAGCGATAGGCTGTTTTTGTTGCGTCTCCACCTTTTCCTTTACATTTTTTGCCGGCTTCATCGAAACAGGTTGCAGTTCTAAAAATGATTGAATTGAGTTGTTAGAACATTGATATTACTAGAAGCCGAAATGTAACATAATCATGGCAAACATTAGTGTAAAATAGCACATTTTTTGTGCGTTTTTTGGTCGGGAAAATCTTGTTGGTTCACTTGTATTTCTTGCCCCCCCCCCCCCACCCAATATAAAAACACTAGCTACGCCACCGATTCAGAAGGAGCAACCGTTTGCCCTTTACTCTTTTGTCGCTTCATCACAACATCCTCATTAACATAATCCAAAGGGATGTTGTCTTTCACATCTTTTCCTTCACCAATCTCTGCATCATCAATGATTTCATGATATGAATTCCTGGTATCCATCTCTATAGTGACAACATCATCGTCTGTGTCAGCAACTGCTATTGGGTTGAGATATGAAGCACGCTCAGCCTGATTCGATATATCTTTATTGTGATGTTGCCCCATTATCTTACATGCTCCTTTATTTGTGTTGTCTTTGGCTGATAACTGGCCATGCAGTGAAGGCAAGGCAGACACCTTCACCCGAGAGGCCAGATGTGTGGCAATATCGACAAGTACTTCTTGGAAAGTGCATCGTTGACTGGCAGCTATTTCCCAGCAATGCATCATAATTCTGTATCTGTATCAGAGATTAAAAATTAAGAGTAGGAGAAATACAATTCAATTCAATTCAATTCAATTGTTAACAGTTTTGATATGAGTCATAAATGACAGTTGTGTACAGTTTACTTGTGTTATTATTTTAAAAATCCTTCAACAAAATATTCAATTCCATCGCCATACACATGAGACAAATATACACAAAATTTAAGAGTACAATTTCAAACAATTCCAAAAGTGAATGCTGACCAGATTTTAAGCAGCGACATGCTACAACTATATGCAAGTGTAGGGAGTCAGTGACTTAATCCAGCCATGTATAACCTGTGACAAGGTTATACTTTACTGATTCATGAAAATTCTAATCAGGTCTAGATAAGCTTAATATCCTCTTTTGGAGATTGATCATGTATGTGATTTTATCAATGACAAATATATTAGAGCCCCAAAATTGTTTGAATTCATTTACAATGTATCGTTTACTCATTAATTATTGATAACTATTATTTATTGAAATAATCAGATCTCCTTACATTTCCTCATGGCATCCTGGCGGACAAGGCAGTCGATTTCCCTGTTCAATATGATAGTACATATCACGGTTGTTGATATCTTTGTATGGTCTTTGTCCATGTGAGAAGACTTCCCACATCAAAACACCAAATGACCACTACAAGAGAAATATGGATTTTAGTTATCACCTGTATGCTCACACAATACGGAAAAATACCTATGGTTTGGCATGCCATATCTTCGGTCTCATGTGATATGGCATCAAACCATAGGTATTTTCCATATTGTGCAAACATATTCAGGGGATAACAAATTTATAATTACGTTAAGATAAAAGAATGATATTTAGAACACAAGTTGACTGTTTTAAACTTAACTTCAACCAGTCTTCTTGATGCTTACACTTATATTCGCCGTGACCTCTTCAAACCAGCATAATTAACCCCCGTACAATGTTACTCAAAATATTGTAGATTTTAATGACAGATTATGAGGAAGATTGACAATACAATATGGATGCAATACAATGATCTAGAAACACTCAAGTAACATCCCAGATAGCAAGACTACGTTGGGCCAACATCGGCAATGGTCGGTAAAGGTCGCGGTCGGAAAGCAAACGTCGGGCCAATGTTGAGTTTTAACAGGATTCTATGTCGGTAATTGGTTGGCAAATCAACGTCAAAATGACGTTGGCAATGGGTCGGTAGGCGACGGTCGGAGCTAACGTTGGCCAGACGACTTCAATGCGACTTCTTTCTGACGTCTGCCCAACGTCTGGCAAACCACATTAAAAAACACCAATGATAAGAGATGTAAGATATTTTATAAAGTTTAATAACATGTTATACAAGTTACCAATTTACTACCATAATGCAACATGGGTCAAATGACAGCAGTTGTGTGATTGAGAAAAGTCGAGCAGTTCCTTGAATCTAGCGGCTACTTGTGTTTCTCACCACAACTGCCTGTCAGAAAGCCTCATGCTTTGAAATTTAACCCAACCTTGAAGTAAAAGTCGGGAAATTGTTGAGCATGACTGATATATGTTGCTTTTCCAAATACATAAATCTAGTGTTGCATAAACGTTGTTGTTGAAACGTGAATCTATATTGCATTAACGTTGGGCCAGCTATGTGCCAACATCAAACAACTGACGGTGTGCCAACGTTGGCTTGCCAGACAAAATTACGTTGGCCCAACCTCATTTGCTGACGTTGGTCGGTAAAGGTCGCGGTCGGAAAGCACACGTCGGGCCAATGTTGAGTTTTAACAGGATTCTATGTCGGTAATTGGTTGGCAAATCAACGTCAAAATGACGTTGGCAATGGGTCGGTAATAGGTGCATACATACGTTGACCCAACGTAGTCTTGCTATCTGGGATGATCAAGGCTTGCAAAATCAAACGAGGTTGGAAATGCTTAAACATATAGTGAAATTGACCCCCCACCTCTCTTCCCCCCATAAAAAAATGTGTGTCTAATAAATAATGCACGTCTAATAAATAATTGGTCATATAGAAATCTATTAAATTATATGCCAAACCCCCAAAAGCTGAAATTTGGAGTAATTTTTATCTCATCCTATCCACTTAAAAAAATATAAATACTATAAAAACTATAATTCGGTGAACTTGATTACAGTGATCGTACCACATCAGTCTTCTCGTTGTAGACCTTCCTATCCAGGCTCTCTGGTGCCATCCATTTCACGGGTAGCTTGGCCTTAATGTCTCCACTCACGTAATAATCCGACTCATTGAGATCACGGGAGAGGCCAAAATCAGCAATTTTGACGATCAAATTTTCATCGACCCTGTCAAATAAAAAAATTGGGTTGTGTTTTGTAAAATCAATAAGGAAAGAGTTGTCTCTCCAAAAACAAAATTAAAACATTTAAACTGAATTCCGAATTATTTCAACCAAGCTTAAATATTAATTGACTTTACTTTTGTTACAGGACCAAGCATTGACTAATTGATTAAATTATCTATCTTTCTCAAGAGTTGAAGAGAAACGTTTACTTAGTTCTCTGGGTAACCTATGCTAAAAACACATGTGCTTCTGACTAAGCATTTTTGTCCAAGCTTAAATAATTATGATTTCCTTACTTTTGACCATAGTATTATCAAGTAGAATAATTTATAATCTGAAATCCATGAGAGTTGCATTGTTGCATGTCCAGTTCAGGTAAATTGAATCCAGATTTGACACATTATTTGCCAGGTTAGGGCATTTGCATTGTCTGCAGTGCAGCTGAATGGTGGGCATTGTTACAAGTAACCTGCATAGTTATGGTATGTACTAAATCAGGCCTTCTCAAATGGTGGCGCGCGTGCCACTTGTGGCGCATTGTATTAGTCTGAGTGGCGCGCGAAAGGATGCATGAAAAGAAGAAGAAAAAAAAAGAAAAAAAAGAAAAAAAGAAAGAAGAAATAACTTCAACCAGATCGCAAGAACAATGAAGAGCCACTTCAGCCACTAACTTCTGTGGGGTAAGTCATTGATTATTAGTAGTAGGTCTATTGATTATCACTACATTTGCTACCATTTTTTGTACATTTTACCATCAACATCTTTTTTGTTGTTGTACCATATTGCATGCAAATGTATCTCTCCTTAGCCTCCTAAAAGGAGGTAAACCCATGGACCCCACCCTGGGCCCAACCCGTTTTTCGCTCTGCTCACTACGCTCGCAGGTATAGTGGCGCTTCTAGATCACTAACATTTCAAAAGTGGTGCTTCACAAAATCTAATTGAGAAGGCCTGTACTAAATCAACTTACATGCAATTTCTTGCTGCCAAATCTCGGTGTACAAATTTCTTGCCGGCAAGGTATGCCATTCCCTTGGCAGCATCAAGGGCAAAGGTCAACAGCAAGGATTGGTTTTCTTTTACTTCCTGAATGAAAAAAAATTATGACATCATGTACGCATTAATTTTATTCTCCATAAAGGTAATGGGGCAAAACTAATAATAATAATAATAAAACCATATTCATATTTAAGCCCCTAACATCGAGATCTTTAAGCGCATCTTACTATAAATCTGGAAACGGTGTGTGTTTGTTATCTTTATTACTCTGTTAGTTTTGATCAAAGTGTCGCCTACTTTTCATGAAATATAGAGCAAATAATGAGAAGTATATTCCAGTGAAATTGGTTAACAATTGGCTCCAAAAACAGCAAAAAACTGCTTGAATTTTGCTCAAAGATGCCACTAGAATTGCATGATATTATGCGTTGCGCGTACTACCGCGTAAACATACCTTGGTAACGTGTCATGTGCATGTTTGCGCAAGGACTCGCTGCCGCGACAGCACTATACGCACTCTACATGCACATAAGCCATACAGAAAATGGCCATAGGCCGTTAGTATACTATTAGGGGGTATGTGGTGTTGGGTGGGGTAAAACAGAAAGGGAAATGGTTTAGGATAGGCCTAAGGTTATATAGTGATGTGGTATAAGTAGCCTTTTGTGAGGTTACAAAAGCAACCTGATTTTTTTACATTCATTTTTGCGTGGTGGTAGGGGTTTAATAGTGAAGGAAGTTGGCATGTGCCAAACAATCCATGGGATCGAGGGTTAATGAACTAATGCGGTTTGAGAGGTAGGGGTTAATAAATTAGCCACAAGAAATGGTTTAAGAGGGTTATGTCTAAATCAACCTAGTTTGTGTGGGTGTGTGTGTGGGGGAGGGGGGTGTAGGGGGTTTATGTGGTTTCAGAGGTAGGGGTTAATAAAGTAATGTGGCATAACTATAGATTTATAAATATATATATTGGTATAATGCAAGGGAGGGCCATGTAAGGTAATTAAACATGTTAAACATAATGTGGTTTTCTTAATACATTACCACTGCGGACGGGTTGCTTCAAATACAGAACCCGCAGATTTGTGCCCATTTTGGCACGTTTTTAGTCGGCGAGGAAGTATGCGTACCGCCTATCAGGTGCCGAGTTTCACATATCGCCTGCGGCACCACGTTTTATAATTTCCACCGGAGTTTATTTAAAATTCATGAAATCAAGTTTTCCAGCAATTAACAACTCATGAACTCAAGTTACAACTCATGAATCTCATTTGCTCATCTAGCGGGGACAGCATAGCAAACATAAAAACAGCAATACAAAAACAAATATAGATAAATACAATCAAGAACAAATATTTGAAAAAGCCATTATGAACATATGAGTGATTTAGAGTCTCAAAGCTCTTTACATAAATAGGCAAAATGTTCCATAACTCCGTAGCAGACACAGAGAAAGAATGTTGACCATATTGCGTTAATGTAGAAGAGCAAGTAAGGCGCAATTGTGCTGAAGAGAGAAGCTATAGGGCCAAAACTTACCAGAAAATGGTTGCCCTGGCGAGGCTGAGAATCAAACCCAGTCTGTCAGATCGAGTGAAAGTCTATGTCATTCACCACTACAACGTGGCAGTTAAGCAATACACAAATGTTCTGTTGCCAAATATACAGCCTGCCTTGATTGCAAATGTACAGAACACTGAACTTGAAACATGTCAATGAGGTCATAAAACATGTTGATTTCCTCAGTTTTGCAATTTATAATGTCAGCTTGTATTGACTTATCTACATAGATAAAGACAAACGAAAAATGCGATCGACTTCATTTTTTCACACAACGTTAGGATTAAATACATCATTCTTGCAACGTTTAAAAAGTTTTAAAATTCATTTTGGTTTTGAAAACAAAATGGCTTCTTTCCACTATTGCAGTCTTTTTGACTCACCCTGTACAGAAAGAGTAAACACACATACCTTTGGGGCTTTCTTCATAAAGGATCTCAGATCTCCATTTGACATCAGAGGAAGGATAATCAGAGGGTTTCCATTTGGGTCAAAGGTCAACCCTACCAAGTCTAACACATTCAAGTGATCACAGTCTTTCATGAGCAGCCCTTCCTCCAAAAATTTGATGGTAGAAGATGGATCAGAGTTATCTTTAATAAAAATACATACCAATTATACTTCTAAGGATAATAAAATAAAATTAGTCTTATTTATGATTGTCTAATTGCATTTAAACCGGGGACAAGATAATTGTTTTAATGAGGGGTGTGCAAGTTGCAACCAGAATTGAAAGAAATGAGGGCATTTACCACATTGTCTGCAATAACAACTCCCCTTCCAATACCCTATGTATTATTTTTAAGTTAAAAATGAACCATGATTTACCCATCAATGTAAACCAGGTTTTCTAAGCTCCTATTTATGAAATCCATGACTGAAAACCAATAAAAAAGTCTATACAATTTTCTGTAATTTATTTGTTTGTTAAACAACGAACACAATACAATCCATATGTGCTTCCCTTCTTTCAGCTCTTTAAGCCACGACTATTTATATAAATTATCCATCTGTTTTTGTACTTTGATGAACATAATCTGTTCTACAAGATTGTACACAATGCTTTAACACACATGCCTATGCTGCCAAATTCACAGACCACAACCCATGACAAGTGATTCCTATGGGTTTGCTTCTCTGCAAATGTATCATCAGAAATCACTGGGGATCAACCAAATGTTTCATTTTTTAAATTGATAGGTCATCTTCAGTAATGCCCTGGCCTCACCATTTAACAAATTATGCCCCATATGGCATTGTTTAGAGACAATATGATATTCTAGAAGGTGAACACAACTTTTTTGAATTGATTGGTAATAACAACAAAGATTACAGAGGGAATACATATTCAATTGTAAAGTTGACATTTCTAATGATAAGGTTGAAGAGGTATGAAGCGCAAGTGTTTCCTTACATCTCCTACTTCTTCCAAAATTATTCTTACCTCTGATAGTTTTCACAGCAACTTTACGTGTTCCCGATTCATCTGTTAATGTTGCCGCAAATACCTCTCCAAATTCACCTGGAGGAACATAAGTTAAATTGATTGACTATTATGCAACGATAAACAAATACATATAAACAAACACCAAAACAAACATACAAACAAACAAAAAACATCAAACCAAACAAACGAACACCAAAACAAACAAACAATTTTCATTTACAAAAATCACAACACAGGTATATAAAGCCTTTTCACATCAAGAATTAAAAACGCTTAATTTGACGTCAACCTGTTATTATTTTACTCTAAAGATATTTTATCACATACTAAACAGTAAATTCCAACTTTCACTCAAAAATAAAAATAAAAGGCACTCACGAATCTACACCAAATTAAAAGACACTCATGTTTGTTAGACGTGTACTTAACAGGTTCCTAGCCTAGCTGGTCTGCATGAGACTGAACCAGAAAAGCTGTAAGTGGTAATAGCTTTTTTCCAGAGTAACAATTCATGAAGAATGGAAGGTGTGTATAATCTCAGATGGACTACAAACCTTTTCCTAAAACCTTTCCGATGACGAGCTGGCTGTATTTAATGCGAACGTCCTCCTCATTAATATGAATATTGTTTGGCAACACAAAAGGCTTGTTGAACTTGAGAGTAGTGTCTCCATGCAATTCTTGGATTTCTGCAATTAAAAACTCATCTTTCAATTCTCGAATGTTAACCAACTGCCTTATAAGCTCTTATACAAAAGTGGTCATTCTTTGAATCATAGTCCCTTTCAGAATCCTTTGCCACTGATATCCAAACACTAGGGTCCTGCTATGTGCGTGGATGTAATTATGATTAACCCTAACCCTACTACGTCTCACATAAACATCACAGCCAGCACCACTTGGCTTGCGCGCACACAAGTTCTATCTCATGTAGCACTAAACTATGGGTATATATGGTCTCCGATTTTTTAGCCTGTGAAGCCCTCCCCCCGTGGCTGAGTGGTAGTATATCTCGCCTGTCACGCGGCCGACCCGGGTTCAATTCCCGGGACCTGCGGACATAATTGAACCCATTTTTTTTATTTAACCCCCTCCCCCTATTCTTCGTTCCATCCCCACTGCCACGTTCTAGGGTTAGGGTTAAGACTGGCCTGTCACACCGTTGTATCAATGTGCGTAAATTTGGAGAAACTACTTGCTTTATAATTATATCCATAAATTCATGATTATCAGTTGCAAGCATGATTTACAATAATAATATGTTGAAACGTACATGAACAATAAAAACAGAAAACAATAAGATTTGTTTATGCATATGAAATTGGTAATGTATTGCATGTAACTAACAAAGAGTCACAACTAAAACTTGATCGGATCTTTGTAAGCTGACAAAAAATACATTTAAAAGAATAATATACTTCCTTTATTCAGGTATCACGAAAACTGGTGTTGGAACACTGAGCTAATTTCTCAGGCATAATTTCATATTTTGGGCGCAATTTTCAACCACTGTTTTTGCTACAAACCTCATATCATCACTCAGCAGATATATTGGGCAAATCAAAAGAGCTAAAGATGTATGATATGAACAACAGTGTAAACAGTTCATGTAATTACTTTTAGTAGATTATTTTGTTTCCTTTAATCATTGTATTTTTATATGTAAAATTGTTGTAATTCAGCTACTTTGTATTTGCTGCAAGAACAGTTTTTAATAAACCTTTTATGAATGAATTTTATGAAAACAGATAAACATAAATAATTAAAACACATACGGTGTTGAAAAATCCTGAGCCGCTCCAATAGTTCCAACTCTTTGTCCAAAGTCTGTCTGTACTTTTTTCGGTACCAAATGGCAACTACTAGTATGATCACTAATACAACAACACATACGATGACAGGCACATAGGTACTGAGAGGTACAATGGGAGAGGGTTGCGATGTCCCTGTAGTGTTTTTGGGATACTCCAGAGTTCCGATATCAAACATGAGATTACCATGAAACACCTAGACGACACATGCAAAATAGTATATAATGAATTAGTTAATAATTAAAACCTATTATGATGATATGGTGGATAAAAAATAATTATAAAATATTGGAAACGTGATGCAATGCATAAACAAACATTAAAAGAGTAAAACAATGAAAAAAGTCCAGAAATCTATGCTTTGATGTGTCAAACCAATGACAAAATACCAGAAACATTTCATGAAGAGAATAAAGTGGTACATTTTAGATTTACTGTTTTGTTTATGCTCTTTACATGGGTATAGGGCTAAGTGCATTTGAATAAAAAATAATGCACTTTAATTTCCATTGTTGCACCCAAGAAAAGAGCGTAAACAAAACAGTAAATGTATCACTTCTTTCTCTCCATGAAAAGTTTCTTGAGTTTCCGTAACTGAAGTTGCTCATCAATTTGGAGTTACAAGGAAGGTTGCAAGGAAATGGAGACAAGGTTTGCTGGCTTACAAACATCATGAATGATACTGGTCATTGTTAAGAATGGGTCTCGCACCATTAGATACAGGTGTTGGAAATAATTGACGATGTGAGATGTTCGGATTATGATTGTCTTTTCATGGAGAGAAAGAAGAGGTACACTTTAGATTTACTGTTTTGTTGACACTCTTTTCATGGGTATAGGGTTAAGTGCAACAATGGAAACTGGATCATTTTTTTATTCAAATGGCCACTGCTTCATCAATATTGGTGCTATCGTGACAAATGATGAGTTAAATGCCAGGGAGGAAATGCCTGTTCTTTCCCTCTTGTTGATTTTATTTCAGGTTCTAAGAATTAAACAGAGGGCGCCTCGAAAAAAAGTGGATACTTTCTTTTTGTGCGGTGTTTATGATTAACTTTACCACAACACATGGATGTTCTGTTGTTGTTCCAGTAATACACTCAGATCCAGGATTCATAGTAGGTATTCTGCAGGTGAGGGTTGTATCATCTAAGCTAACCACTTCTGATCGCTGTGTTCCAACAAAAACCATCACATCTCTTTTGGCACTGGCTTCAAATAGGTTGCGTCCCTATGAGTAATTATTCAAAATGGAGAAAAAATTACTATTAATATTTCAGATTTGAATCTATTGAAATTTTGTTGAGATTAATAAAAGAGGTGGGTAAAATTGTTGAGATCAGATGGGTTAAAAGGGCTAAATAACCCTTACACTACCAAATCCAACAGAATCGAACAGGAGCACTGTGCCAGTGGGGCCCCATCTCCAGTCTCATTGCACAATCACAGGAAAGGTATATATAGGCTTCAAAAAGCCATTTTTGGTTGCTAATATTAATTGAAGTGAACAAAATTTGTTTTAGAACCACATTGAGTCCTTGTTTACTGTGCGATGTGATATGCTGACCCTACTTCCGCTTTAACGTATAGCAATTTATTGCAGATACCACTGGGTCATGACAAGTCATCACATAGAATAGTAGCCACCAGTGTGCTGGTTGTTGCCAATTCAATAGGCATCTACAAATCACACATTAAGATGCAGTACATGCAGAGCATCACAAAACTGACTTAAGGTGTATAAATTGCTACACATTTTGAATCCCTTGGGTCATGACAAGTCATCACATAGAATAGTAGCCATGTGTGCTGGCTGTTGCCAATACATTTAGGTATCTACATATCACACATCAAGATGCAGTAAATGCAGAGCATCACAAAACTGGCAAACTCTTTTAAGGTATAAAAATTGCTACACATTTGTAATCCCTTGGACACATGCATTCCTGCTTTGGATACACTAAGGCATCTAAATTATATAAAATGCAGTACATGCAGAGCATCACAAAACTGGTACCGCTGTACAAATTGCTAACCCTTGGACATCTGTATTCCTGTTGCGGATACATAAAGGTATCTAAAATAATATCATCAGAATGCTGTACAAGCAGAGCATCACAAAACTGATGAACTCTTTAAGCGCTATGAATAGGTCGGCCCTGAGTGACGTCACATGCCGTTTTCTGAAGTAAACAACGGTCGCTTACACAGCCTCATGCGATCTAGAAACGATCTTGTGTATGGCTGAGTAGAGCGTGGACACTGATGATTGTTAAAACGTTTTGCTTGCTTCGGCCAATGACAAAAATACCCGGATGACCGGGCCGACCTATTGCTACACATTTGTAATCCCCTGGACATGTCCATGTCCGTTGTCAATTCCTTAGCCATCTCAATCACACTTAAAATGCAGTACATGCAGAGCATCACCTTTTGAAGTGGTTTATGAATTGCTATTACACACTTACCATAATCAAAAGAACAGTTCCGCTTAATTCTAAGCTATCACTATCATACACAGGATCGTCATAGTACTCTATTGTGATATCATTATCGTCTGACCATCTCAAAAGATCCAAGACATCACCAATAATGAAACCAAAGCTTGCCATTCCTATTGCTGTACGCTTCTTTCTTGAGATGCTCTGCGGTGTAAGACTGACATTTGGAGTTCTGCACAGCATCTGAATGTCAGTCTGTACTTCACAATCCTGTTTGATACATGTAATTAGTATTAATGTAATAATAATAATAAAACCATACTTTATAGCGCCTTATGCAAACACCTCAAGGCACTGTACATTAGATTAAAATGATAAAACTTACAGTACATATAAAACGTATCATAAAAACAGTTAAAATACCAAAATGAAATCAACAATAAATATTACAAGGCGGTTCTCGAACGGCGCGTCTCGCCTGTTCATCAAAAGTGACTTGAAAGAAATGATGATGAAACATATGATACAATGTAGCACTGTCACAGAGGTATGCATTGTAGTTAATGCAAGGGATGTAATACCTTAAGGGATGCTCAAATGTAACCCAGTACTAAAAAAAATTGTGGAACACAAACGAATCGTTTCCGCTTTATGGCCCTTCAAAGTTTAGATGGTACCCCACCCCCTTTGGACTATGCAGTGGCGGCAACAGCATCATAATTTGGGGGGGGCAAAAGGAGGCAAGACATTTTAGGGTGACCCCAGACGATCTTGAATGACCTCCAATGACCTTGAAAATTGCACCAAGTCGCATCAAGATAGGCCCTACTGATCTATTTGACCCCATATTTGACCTTGAATGACCTCTCATGACCTTGAATCAGCAAAACAAACACACCATCCCCCTTCCCTCCACCAAATCCCATCAAGATAGGCCTTACGGATCTTATTTGACCCATATGACCTTGAATGACCTTGAAAAATTAATCAGCAAAAAGAACACACCACACCCCTTCTTTCCACCAAATATAATCAAGATAGGCCTTACGGATCTTATTTGACCCCCGATGACCTTGAATGACCTCTGATGACCTTGAAAAATTTATTCAGCAAAAAGAACACACCACTCCCCTTCCCTCCACCAAATCTCATCAATATAGGCCTTACTGATCTATTTGACCCCGATGACCTTGAATGACCTCTGATGACCTTGAAAATTTAATCAGGAAAAAGGACACACCACCCCCTTCCCTCCACCAAATCCCATCAAGATAGGCCTTACTGATCTATTTGACCCCATATTTGACCCCCGATGACCCCAAAAAATTTAATCAACAAAAAGAACACACCATCCCTCTTCCGTCCACCAAATCCCATCAACATAGGCCTTACGGATCTTATTTGACCCCCAGATGACCTTGAATGACCTCCAATGACCTCAAAAATTTAATCAGCAAAAAGAATACACCACCCCCCTTCCCTACACCAAATCCAATCAAGATAGGCCTTACGGATCTTATTTGACCCCCGATGACCTTGAATGACCTTTGATGACTTTGAACATTTATTCACCAAAAAGAACACACCACTCCCCTTCCCTCCACCAAATCTCATCAATATAGGCCTTACTGATATATTTGACCCCATATTTGAACCCGATGACCTTGAATGACCTCTGGTGACCTTAAAAATTTAATCAGCAAAAAGAACACACCACCCCCCTTCCCTCCACCAAATCCCATCAAGATAGGCCTTACTGATATATTTGACCCCATATTTGACCTCCGATGACCTTGTAAATTTAATCAGCAAAAAGAACACACCACCCCCTTCCCTCCACCAAATCCCATCAAGATCGGCCTTACGGATCTTATTTGACCCCATATTTGACCCCGATGACCTTGAATGACCTTTAATGACCTTGAAAATCTAATCAGCAAAAGAACACCCCACCCCCTTCCCTGACATCAAGTCCCATCAAGATAGGCCTTACGGATCTCTAGATATCGCGTCACAACAAGTTTTAAGCATATTTGACCCCGATGACCTTGAATGACCTCCAATGACCCCGAAAAATCAATCAGCAACAGAACGCACCACCCCCCTTCCCTCCACCAAGTCCCATCAAGATAGGCCTTACGGATCTCCAGATATATCGCGTCACAAAGGTATTTCTTAGCACACGGCAGACGCCATACGCCATACGCCGGACGCCGGACAGAAATAGTGATAACATAGTCTCTTTCTGATTACATCAGGCGAGACAAAAATGAAAACAAGTGAAACGTGATAAAAGATAAATAAATAAAAATAAGAATAAATAAAATAATCCTCTATTAGCCTAGGACATGTAACCGAATAAAAGGGTGTACCTAGACAAAATTGCAACATAAACCATTTTTGATGTAATTGTTTCAAAATGCTCTTCCGAATATTATATTAAAAATCGATAAAAATTTGAAGTTGGGGAAAAAATCCTAATTTGCTTAATTTGTTTTCTAGTGGATATGAGTCTCTATTGTCTAATACATACATCCCACTATTATAAGGCCAATTCCACCGTTACGGACGTTACAGATACATGCAACTTGCAACTTTTAATTGAATAGCACATCTGTTTGCTGATAAGATAACACTTTATTTCTTAGTATGCTAGTAGTAAACACTCTAATGTTTAATATAATGAAGCAAATTTTGTTTTAGCTTTCTTAGTTAATTAGCAACAAAAATTAGAAACGAGCGTTACGGACGTTACCTTGAAAGGAAGTGCCTTTTTGACTATGGTACATATCCTTAAATCTCTGTTCAGTTCCCTGTTTTATTTTTTTCTGTCAACTATATTGAGCAAGCCCTGACTCCATTCTATGTTAACATGAAAAGCAAGTTTGAAATTAATACTCCCGTATCGTCCAACGCTGTTGATTTAGTGTTACGGACGTTACATTTTGAAGCGTTACGGACGTTACAGGTATTAAAATCAATAATAAAACAAGATTTATAATATCAAAATGGGACATTTTGTCCCTAATTTGTCATAAAATCCATGTGTTTTTCTTGTGTTACTTTGATGTTAGGGACCGTTCATTATTTATGGTGGAGGGGTGGGGGTAAACTATAGGGGGTCATGTTACTTTCATATGTTAAAATGGGGGGGGGGGGGGGGGGGTTATGTAACTTTTTATTCTTGAACAGGGGGGGGGGGGGCTTCGCGCATATTTTCTTAAAACCTATCGACTTCAAAAACTTTACTATCAGACGACTTCTGGACAACAAATCGACGATATGGTGGAAAAAACATCTATATAATCATCAATGGTCGAGACATTAGAGCCACAGGGTGTATAATGTTACAAAATCCAATTTCAGGGTGCACTACACTAAATGGGGTATCCCCTACCCTTAAGGACGGTGTTTAAAGCTAGAATCGGAAAGTATGCATCACAAAATCCTCAATTTGAAAAGATTTGACAGTAATACAATTGCGTAAATGCCTATGATTTTTGATTAATTGTGATTAATGGGACATCACCTACATGCACCCTGACTATAAACTGTGAATATCATCTAGGTAAATGTTGAGAGATCTTTCAAATTTGTGCTTTTTACTGGAAACATTGGCGATTACGGCGACATTTCCAAGCTCGTCAGAGAGGTAGTCAACTTCATGGGCATATTTTGGAAAATCGAGCAGGTCAACCTACCTATTTTGTTCACTTTTTGGTGGGGAAATATGATAATTTTTAAAAAAAATTACTCTATAGGGTCCAATTTCGTAATTTAGTGGTCTAAAACAGAGTTTTATATCGGTGTTTTTGTACATATCCCTATGGAGCTCTATTTAGTGGTGTGACCCCTTCATGATTTAAAAATGTGATTTGTTGCATGCTTTTCACCTCATTTCTGCTTTGCACCAATGCTCACAAAATTAGAACGTTTCACTGGATTATACGTTTCTGCTCAGAATGTTCTAACTTGTTCGGGTTATAAAGACTCACAAAACCATCCAAAATGTATAAATATGAGAAAAAAAATTCCAACTCGCTACGCTCGCCATTACTAATTTCACACAATAAAAAGAAGGGGTATCATAAAATTATTGGCTGTTCAGATAGGGCACAAACAAAATTTGACAACGTAGGTTATGCATGAACAAAATTCCAAAGTTAAAGACAGCCCCTTAAGTATGTGACAAGTTGATTTTTTTCGGGAAGGGGGGATGTGTAAAAAGATATTGGTTAGCAGGGGGGTCATGTAATTTTCAGTTTCAGCTGTAGGGGGTATAGGTAATTTTAACATACGAGTCTCGAATTTGTCCCCCCCCCCCCCCTCCACCATAAATAATGAACGGTCCCTTAGTTGGTTAAAGTTGTAAAATAATGGAAGGGGTAGTCTGAAAACATCTATTTATGTTTTATGGTATATTTACTACAGAGTATGCTAATTGTTTTCATTCACACAAAGCTTGTTTGTGTTTTAGGTATCTATATTAAAGGTTATTAACACTACCCACTCTAACACTATCAAGTATATCTCTACCACTGAAAATGGAAAAGAAGAAAAAAATCTTATGAAAAACACTTGTTTTTCGTCACTTTAGAGGGCAAAAGTTTTCATACACAAAAAATGTAACTGTCACAGAACTGTTTAACATATTTTAAACAATGCTTATCAGAAACTACTCTGAAAGTTTCAAGTTCATAGCATAATATGTGGCAAGACAACACAGTATCAAAGAATTACATAGTGTTACACTCCTGACTTGTCAACTTTGCAAATGTCAACAGTACTTTTTCCTTAATTGGGCTACACTGACTATGTAGCAGTACACAAGTCTAAACCATTGTTGAAGAAAATGTGGTCTAATTTGTCAAATTATACCACATTTTTGACAAATTAATATTTTCAGTGTTACAGCTCACAAAGGTGTGTCATTTAGAAGCTCTTCAAAGCCTTGAGTAAAAGCTGTAACGTCCGTAACGATTTATGTAACGTCCGTAACGATTTATGTAATGTCCGTAACGCTCGTTAAGGTATTTCTAATTATAGATTTTTTATTTTTTTTTGCTCAATGATTTAACCCATCACAAACTAACAGTGAATGTGTGATGTTATTAAAATCAGCCAATTAGTTTTCTCCCAGAGGAAAAAAAAAGATAAAAAATGTTACGGACGTTACGCGATCCAATGGAAAAAATGAACGTAAAAATGATAACTCGCATTGCGCCCTTCGCAAGTGATATCACTTTTTTGCTTTTTACTTTCATTGGAAGCTTTATTTAGAATAACTAAATCACAAATAGCATTTAAAAAGCAATACTTTATATTACAAAAATAATACACTTTCTTAACTAGCTTTTTTCAAGCCAAATTAAAAAAGCATTATCCTTTTTGCGCACCTATTTTCAAACGATGATGTAATGACCAAAACGAACAAATTGAGGTGAGATCATATCAGACTTGATAAATAGAGATATACCCTTACCAACAATAGAGGAGAAAAACTTGTATAACCAATTTGAAATGTTGGCTGTTTTTCACATTTGGCATGGAATTGGCCATAACTATACGTTCACCACGCATTTTGATTGCTATATGTCATTTTATGAAAATTGACTAGTTTTGGCGGCCATTTTGGCGGCCATCTTGAATAACACAAAATTGTTTTTCGGTAACATCCTGAATATGTTTTAGGACCATGAAAAGAGACAAGAAAGTTGGTTTGGGGGAGTCCTGGGTAGTGGGGGCGAACGTTAACCCCTGTATATACCCGACTAATATGGCTAAATGTACCCAAACCAACTTTCTTGACTCTTTTCATGGTCCTAAAACATATTCAGGATGTGACCGAAAAACAATTTTGTGTTATTCAAGATGGCCGCCAAAAAGATGGCCGCCAAAACGGCCGCCAAAACGGCTGCCAAAATTGGTCAAATTTCATAAAATGACATATAGCAATCAAAATGTGTGGTGAAAGTATAGTTATAATAGTGGGATGTATGTATTAGACACTAGAAAACAAATTATGCACATTAGCATTTTTCCCCAACATCAGATTTGATCGATTTTTAATATAATGTTCGGAAGGGCATTTTGAAACAATTACAACAAAAAACATTTACGTTGCAATATTGTCTAGGTCAAATCGTACATGTCCTAGGCTCTATACAATCCCTGATAAAACATGTTAAAATATGTTAAATCTGGTTGGGAAAAAGACTAATAGCACGGCAACATGTTTTAAATGCCCAGCTATGGGCTCAATAAAACTCAAATCTGTAATGATGGATGATACGAACAGGGATAAACATAATTATATTACAGACACATGGCAAACTTGAACAAGGTATAATACAATCTGATGGTGAAAATGTAGCTGAAGTAACATCATCCATATACTTTGTTCAGTAGCAAATAGGTGAACATTATGAGGCTAGTATTTATCCTTGCTAAAGACAAATCCCTACTGAAACACTCACACATTGATAATTGGCATAGGCGTGCCTCGTGGGGGGTATCGTACAGACATGGAAGTTGAACACACAACTGCTAATGATATAGGCAATGCACATTTACATCATGTCATTCCTCCGTTACTCAGATAAACACTGGCATATCATTTTCATATATTTCGTACCGAATAAAGTATAGATGTGTTTAAAAGGTATTACCTGGAATTGACCAAAAGAAGAATAAAATTCTCAGATTTCAGGATACCAATGATCCTGAAATGCAGTAAATACCATTGCGCTCTTATAAAAGTAACCACTAAAGACTCTTTCCACAAACGATAGCCTGCATTGATGATTGCATTTTTTAAATGAGCTCAATTACCCTTATTTATAGACCTGTAACCTGCATCGGTAATATTTTCTTTTAGATTGGACAAATTAAAAAGAATGGTATATTACTTAATATGACTATATAACAATAGGAAAAAGTTTACCTCTTTAAATTGGTCATCACCAATATACATAACCATCTGAGGTGTTTGGGCTAGTCCGAATCCTGTTCCTGTCACTGTCAATGTGATGCCTCCACTAAAATTGAGCAGATATTATGAATATAAAAATAAGGTGTATCCAAATCAGATGTAAAACATCATGATTATGCGTACATTTGTAAAAGTTAATACCGCTGTTAGACGGTTGAAGACATAAAGTTCTAATCATTAGGTGAAAACTAAATCTACAAACAAATTAGGGTGGGTTTTTTGTTGTTGTTGTTGGGGTGGGGTGTTTTTTTTGGGGGGGGGGGGGTTAAAGATAAAAGAAAAACAAACACTGTATATTATTTTTCAAAGTATTCTAAAAGATGTTGTTCAAAGAAAGGGTTTTTGTTTTTTAAATTATATAAAAATAATGTCAAAATACCTTAAATTCACAAATTTACAGACTATGGGTCTTTTGAATCTATCAAACAATGTTTTTCCATAGCCTTGTAGAAAATACTCGTAATAATTTAAAATGTCAACCTATTGTACGAGTATTTTCAACCTATTGTACACCTCAAGAATATGAATACTGATAAGCTAATGAGACCGCACTGCACCATCCAACATCAACTTGTCCACCCGAAAGATAAACGTGATCAACTCAACACCACGCATGCTGTATAAAACATCCCGTGCAAAAACTGCAACATAAGTTATTTCTGTGAAACGGGCAGAAAATTCGGCACTCGTCTGGAGGAGCACAAGACTGAAGCAGAGGAATTCAGCAAGAACATTGCCACCCGGGCCAGCTGCAAGTCTTCACAATCTACTATACATAAGTCGGCCATTACGGATCATGTTGTGGACAGCAATCATGTGATTGGATGGAAAGAGGCTAAGTCATAGGCACTGAACAAGATCGGTGCAAGAGATGGATAAAAGAAGCAGTGGAGATGAGAAAGAAAGGGGGCACCACCATGAACCGAGATGAAGGGCAGTATCACCTTTCACACGTTTTTGACGAACTTTTACTGTCTGGAATCAAGAAACGAACTGGCAACTCCAAAACAGCCGCTGAGAAAACTCCCTCTAGCGTCCGTGACAGTAAATAACTCACCACATTTTACCAAGTGTTGAGAAAGGCAACAGTGTTGCCGAAACGTCCACAGTTGTGAGTATACTATTTGGATCAGTATAAGAACCTTATCTTATCATTTATGGCTACCGATCCTGATGAATATATTCCATAATATGAATACTATTTCCCACAGGAATAATAATTGTGACCATTTCTCTACAACCCTCATCCCCAAAGTCACAGTAGGGCATAATAATACAAAATTACTACATGTTGTCTGGCAGGGATATACAGTCATCAAAAAAAGTAACTATACAGGTAATAAATGGGCTTCTAACTCTTAAAATATTCTTCCTACCTAAAAATATTAAATTATAAACTTGTTGAGCAATTTATCTTCTTTAATATGAGGTATTACACGCTAAGATCGGTTGAATATTTAAGAAGCGACAATCCAAAATGTAAGGTAAAGTCACAATTTCAAATTCACATTTTACATTTCAACACGGGGGAGAGAATGACAGGTAGCGTGTGTGTGGCGTAATGATCCATCGGAACAATGCGGCCGACTGTCCAACCTAAGCATGCATCCCCCAATTGCACTACCGGTAATCGATAAGGTACCCGTAGATTGATCCGCGTGTAGAAAATAAAAATGTGAAAATGAAAATCGGACTTCTCCTTACATTTTTGAGTGCTTCTTCCTCAATAATCACCTGATCCTAGCGTGCAATATCTCATATTAAAGAAGACAATTTTTTCAACAACTTTAAAATTTAATATTTTTAGGTAGGATGTATATTTTAAGAGTTAGAAGCCCATTTATTACCTGTATAGTTACTTTTTTTGATGACTGTACACCTAGCACATAAAGTCCCTGACCAGGTGCTTTGAGGTTGACTAATTCAAAATATATACATTAAATGAGCAAATTTCTTCTCCGCAGTTTGATACCTCATTCAACAAAATCGAATGGATACTTTTAAAGTTATGGCGATTTCAATGACCGCGCATGCAACAGAAAAGTTGCACTAGGTATAGGAATCATTGATTTGTGTGTGATTACTGTCATAACTGTGTGCTATCTGAACGAGACAGATGAATGGGTCTTTAGTGATAACCGCAATATGCGGGACAAAGGGTGTATCTGGCTGTGAAGAATACAAGTCTTAGCTGATAAGCTGTGAGTTTTTCAGTGCGTAAATCCATAGACGGGTAAAACATTGATTTTTACCGTCTATGGTAAATCACACACAAATCAATGATTTCCTATACCTAGTGCAACTTTTCTGTTGCATGCGCGGTCATTGAAATCGACATAACTTTAAAAGTATCCATTCGATTTTGTTGAATGAGGTATCAAACTGCGGAGAAGAAATTTGCTCATTTAATGTATATCTCAGATTTTTGGTGCCGATTATATATTTTGAATTAGCCAACCTCAAAGCACCTGGTCAGGGACTTTATGTGCTAGGTGTAGGGCGCACTATTTTCCCCTAACCACCCCTCTGAGCTACGAGTGATGTAATTTGTGTGTGAAAAAGTTTGCCCCATTTCCCCTCTGACCATGCAATATCTGTGTATTATTTTCATTCATACGTTGTTTTACCTTTTGATAGTCTTTTGTGGTTGTACATCATATACGGTTGGATTAGGTCTGTACGTAAATGTATCCTGTGATTGTCTCATAGCTCCATCAAATGATACGACTAATAGATGGGCTGAGTCAATGGATGAATTGGTAGTGCGACACATTGCAGTCGTGCCATTCAACACATCATCCAATCTGAAAAAATTGTGGCATTTTTAAAAGTTTATGTAAGCTTATTTTTTACTAGACACTTTTCCTAGAGTGTTTAAGTGAACACTTTGCATGGAGAACTTTGAGCTGCAATCCAACATAACAATTAACAGCTTTGTAGAAATATATGAACACCTACCTATTCATGATACATTGTAACCCAATTGTAGCTAATATCTCACCACAAGCATCTAGATATTGGCCAGTAATGGTTACTATGGTACCGCCTGCAGCAAAGCCGTCCATTGGCTCAAAGGAAGTGATGGAAGGATCCTGTAGGGAAACCAAGAAAGGGAAAACAGGCAAATCGTTATTTATGGTACATACGTACTTATGAGGTTTGCCCATTCATGTTCTGAATAAAAAAAACTTACATAGAACATCAGATGGCCCATATGCTGCATGGAACAAACTGAAGTCAACATTCTGCTCCACTGTCCATTTATGAGAAACATTTTTATTTATTGGTGATTCATTACACTCTTTTGCCACATAAATATTCAGATCTGCAATCATTTTTATCATCTTATAAGTATAAGCGAATATATTTAGGTCTACTTACTCTGTATGTAAAAATGACTTGCCCTTGGCTTTGTTGTGGGGTCTTATCTATCCCCAATATAGTCACATCAATGATAGCACCAACATCTATATCACCAGACAGTAATCTGCAACTAATACTATACAGTAGATAAAATTCAAATAAAATTCTTGAACAATAATAGAAGTACATGTCAAGAGAATAACAGTCAAGGAAGTCTAGAGAGATCATGTTGGTTTACTTTATGATTAATTATATCATTTGATAGCATGTTATAGATAAACTTGCATAAAGGGTGTAATAATTAGATATATGAAGATAAACAAACCAAAATCTCATGGTAACTAGAACATTGCCTAGAATCATAGGACAGGCTGACTGAAGCAGAATGGCCTGAGTTTGCAAGTCAAAGAAGATTTTTTAGAATGTTTTACTTGGTTCTCTCCCTAACTCAATTATTTATTATTCCCCAGAGAGGGCCAGTGCCGATAAATGTTGAAAATACCTGTGTGCCTCTTACCAGATTCATACTGGCAACCTTCAAAACAGATTCATGCAGGATGCTTTTACTATTGAGCTACAAAGGCCTCTGCCAGATTTGTGCTGTTATTATTAAGATTTCTACACAATTCTAATTATTTGTTTTAAGTGAAATTTGTTTATTTTTGTAATACACATAACATTTCATTGTTACCTGCTTCCAACCTTAAATCTGCCCGCCAACCCATCAGTGTTGCAGTCTTGACCTCCAACTGTGACCATCATAACATCAGAGAACCGTAGTCCTAGATCCGTACCCATGACAGCAATGATGGTGTTGCCTTCATAGGGACCAGATGGGGGCCACACCTAGAAAAGATCAGTGGCCATTTAGTTAAAATGACAAAATAGCAACGTTGAATTTATCTTATTAGAGCACTTGTAAAATATTTGTTTAGGATTAAGCCCTTCCGGGAAAGAAAATCAAGTTTTATTTCTCTTACTGGTATAGTTTGATCATCTCCAAATTGACAAAGCCTCCTTACAGCACTTAATGATTACAGAAGGGTGTAGCCGTACATGAACGCAATTAACAAACATATATTGCGCATCATAATATGCGTGATGCATGCATCTAGACAAACACCCATGCATGTGCTCAAAATCATGCAAGTACATGGGATTACGTTTGCACGCAGAGAGATAAAAAATGACAACTTCTCACAAATTTGGAACTAATTAACTATATATAGTGACACCCATCTGATTTGGGGGAAGGGGTAAGTGGGCCCTGGGTGTCACTGACCCTTGCTATGCTACTGATGCTTGCTCTTATAAATTAATATACAAACTCACCCCGGTTAGAACCGGTGCTGGACAATTCTCCTCCGTATCTGCAGGTATCCATCCCCCACTGCACACAGAGCTGCCTGTTACTGCACATATGCCATCTGTTTTACACCATCCACACATCAATTCAGGTCTTGCAGTCAGACCTGATAGACAACGACTACAATCTGGTCTGTCAACATCACATTTGAATAGAGTGACTGAAAACAGATAATAAGTTTCAAGGAATAACTCATTTTTTTTTCACATAATGATAATAATTTTTCTGGGGATAACCTTAGGATATGGACCTACGGCACATAATAATAATGATAATAATCAGTATTTATATAGCGCCTTTTCCAAAGGACTCAAAACACTGTAATTTTGCTGCTGGTGAATCATCAGAATTAGGTCGCATCAACTAGGGTGCTGCCAATTTCTAGCGCAAACCTACCGCACTTAGATTGTAACATTCATCATTTTTCAATGCAGCTCCCCAAATACCATTGGGTCAAGGAAGTTTTTGATAACCGAAACAACTGATCACCGATTTTGAAAACAGGAGGAAACCAGAGAACCTGGAGAAAACCTGCGAGAACCTCAGCTACATATTCTCCTGGACACAGTCCGACATACACAGGCACAACACGTTCAGCTTACTGCGCATGCTTGAAAACTCACAAAATTCCGTTAACCAATCAAGAGCTTATGTATTGTACATCACGGATGTCCGTTGCACTGTATTTTTTGGGGAAAGGTTGAACTTGCATACTTTTACGAGAGGTAAACCTCATGCGATATGCATCCATTGGAACATTTACTTAGGATAAATACACAGATTCTTACCTTTTAATGTTAATCGAGTTTAAGAAAGGCCTACTTTCCTAAACCAAATTATATACTGGGGCAGATACCCCTGGGCTTTCCATTTGCATAATACGTCAGTGTATCTTGGTTAGCGGGGGCCAGGCCAATCAGAGTTCTCGCTTTCATACCCGCAAATTTTGACCTTTGTTTTGTGCAAGCAATAGGCCTTGTCGGCTATTGAGACCGGTTGTGGTTCATAAACATTTAAATTGTATCTGATCTACAGGGTCTACGGGCCACGAGATGCTTCTGAATAAAATACCAATAAAAAAATTAAAAATCGGAATGAACTATACCGAGGCAATATGATTTATTACGGTATGAATTCGATCGATATTGTTCAAACCGTTTTCACATTTATCTTGCGTAAACACCCAGCTTTCATAAGAGTTTTAGATTTTGAAAATTGGACATTTCTGATGGAAAATACAGACTTCTGGTAAAGATGGTAGATTTCAATTTTAGTCGAAATGATCAATTTAAATAATAAAAGTAGTTGACATAAAATACGCGTTAAATCAGATTTGCCGAAGACTTTTCAAGATCTGTGAATTCTTTGAGCTAACAAATTGAAAACACGTTTTTCATCAATTTTCGATTAAGTCTTGCCACACGAGAACAAATAGAGATGTCTCACTGAAATTAACACATAATGTAGGAAACATGATCACCTTTATATTTAGTGTATGAATTTAAAACAATACGTTTTTGTGTATTTTCTTTGTATTTTAGAAACACGGTATAGTTCATTCTGATACACCCTGTATATGTTGTAGCATAGTGAAAAGAAAATAATGCTAATTTGGAACATCAGTATATGAAATGACTTGTTGTAGCCGACGAGCAATACCAATACTACCTGAAATAATAAATTCGTAGTTGGATGGGAGGGGGGTGACCTTACCTTTAAATCCTAATATATCATCCAGTCGTCTGTTGCCATTCCACACAACGGCTAAGCTAACCACAACTTCTTGAACTTCGTTCTTATAGATATACTTCAGATACAGAAATAAAAGGAACATATTGAATAAATACCTATATTAGGCGGTCGGTTGGTCAGAACAATTTGTTGTTGTTCATACTATTGTTCAATTCTGTGCTAAGACACAAAAACATTTTCAATTTTAATACATAACTACATTTGAGTAAATTAATTCACCAACACAAGTGTTATAAAACTGTTAAAAACACATTTTGTTCATGATCACAATGGAAAAACATATTTCATATTGATGTATTGCTGCGCTTCATAGACAACACTCTGGCAGAAACAATGAGATTATGCCAATTTCAAATAGTTATAAGTTCACAACAACATGCCTAGATTGATTTCAAACTAGAGATGTAGATCTCATTTGAACTTGTATATGTTTTAACATACCATTCTTGGAAGACATGTGAATTCGTCCCCGTTTCGTGTTGCTTCTGTTACAGCCTCTGAGCCCTCAATTTCCACAATGCATTTGTAGCTTGTTACCTATAAAAAGATAGACTAACAGATAAATGACAATATATAGAACTGCCTGTGTTACCCTACATTTGAAAAGACTAAATTGAATAAAATGTCCAATTTGCTGCAAAAAGATTGAAGATCGAGAGACGCTAGTTTGTTCTTACAGATTTGGACTGCCTGCATAAACGCTCTCACACTTTTAAACTCCATTTTTGATTCAAAATTGTGTAGAGCCCATGCAGCACTATTAAAAATGGTGAGGAAAGGATGTGACTTTCTGATTGGTTAGCAGAAGATGCAAACTATGATATAAGACAAATAGGTTAAGGCATGAAATGAATGTTGCTGAGAGGAAAAGAATGAGGAGGGCAATAATGTTATCAAGTCTGAATCAAATTGTTACATAAACTTTTAAATATCGAAATAAAGTGTAAAGATTCTTACCTTGTTTTCCAGGGGTAAATTCACACCAGTCACTTTAATAGACTTGCTGACACCAGATGCGACCAATCTCTCTTCAGTCTGGGTGGCCAATTGAGGGCACTGTTCATAACCTTGTCTAACCGATATATCTGGGTTCTAGACAAATTGAAATAAGTATAAACGATACAATTGTTTGTTTCACTTTGTTCACTTTTATAAGATATTCTTATTTAAAAGCTAACATTTTGATATTAAGGAAACAGAGGTATTTTAGAGATTGCTTTTTCAGCTAAACCTGTAAACAGAGTCAAGTGTACTGACACTATTTCATTGCATGCCTATTGAGTGCACACAAAATTGATGCCAACTGTTCGTCATGATTGTGAGGTAAAATTTGTAGGAAGTAAAGGGATTTTCAGCTTGACTGACTTAATGGAACTATTTTATTGGCTGTATTTTTATCATTTCATTGGCTGTAATTTTAACACTATCAATGTGAGGTTAATAATTTCGAAATACACCTGAATTGAAACATAGGCTTTCATAGATTTCCAGCAATGTCATGTCATTCTCAAATGAAACAAGATATCTTGATGATATTAACAAAACTAGGGGATATGTAACAGGTATTTACTTTGGGGTATCCCTAAATAACCGTAGGGGCGTTGCTCGCTTTAATTGCACTTTAAAGTTAGGTAGTAGGCTACAGGAGACGTTGCAGAATATAATTGGTGGTATTATATATATTTGCGGTGTGGTAATTGTGTTGGGGATTACAGCAAACCAATCTGTAATAATCACAAATGGAAAATTGATGAGTCGTGGATGAGTTGTGGGTTATGTCCATGGCCGTTGAAGGCTGATGTAAATGTGTGGGTCTCTTTGTTGTTTCCTGTTGTATGCCAGGCTCCTTAACTGGATTAGTCCACTTGACTAAACGGGGTTTTCTGGAACTGGTCATTATTTTGGGGAGGGTGTTTCTGAGATGGCTACACACTTCCCCGCTAAAAAAACCAGGATCTTCAGCGGGTGGATCTGGTTCAATGAATGGAAGGTGGCATGGAAGCAATAAGTTCCTGTGTAAGATCCTCTTCCTGCCTTCTCCATCTTCCTGCTGAACTGTGTAAACCGGTAATTTAGGGCGTTTACTGATTATGCGATAAACAGGTTGTTCCCAACGATCGGCCAACTTATGTTTTCCTTGGATGCCAACTTTCCTTATGAGAACACGATTACCAGGTAACAGCAGATGTTCATGCACAGTTACATCGTAGCGGGTCTTGTTTCTTTGGGCTGACTCCTTAGATTTGTCGCACACTTTCTTGTAGGCATATGACAGTCTATCCCGCAGCTGTTGAACGTTGCAATCCAAAACAAACATCAATGGGAAGTTTTGGATGACGACCAAATATAAGATAATACGGGCTGTATCCAGTGGTGTCGTGTCGTGTTGCATTATATGCATGTGTGATCGGAGCAACGTAGTCTTTCCAGTTTGACTTCTGTTCTTCATCCATGGTTCCAAGTAGGTTGAGTAGTGTCATATTATACCACTTGCATTGTCCATTACCCATTGGATGATACGGGGTTGTTCGACTCTTCTTAATGTTACATAGATTACAGATTTCACTGATTACCTTCGAAGTGAAGTTCCGGCCTTGGTCTGAATGCAGACGAGCTGGAAAACCAGTATATTGCATATTAGACCGACTTTATGTTCCACTGTCTCAACAATTATGTATTACAGACAAAAGTCCCAGAGGATATAAGGCGTCTGTTTTTAAGGCTGTTGACCTGCTGTCGTTGTTGATGCTAAAGCAAGGCCACATGTAGGATTTACATCAAAACAGTTCATTAGGGCATCACTGGCCTGCCTAGTCTGGGAATTGGAGAATTTATGACCGGCCAATAGCTAATTTGCCAGTATAAAAGTGATTAGGCAGTGCAACATAATGAGATACACTGTTGTTTATATCTTTGAATATTTTAATTAATCATATAAATCATTCTAAAACACCCTGTATAACAGTAAGATAATCAAATTATTCATTACATTTTCTCCGTTAATAATGCTGCTTGGATCATCCTCTGAACATGTGCTGTTGTTATGGGTACATCGGTTGCTATAGATACACCAATCACATGCCCAGTCGCTGCTGGTACAAGCTACACACCTAAGTTACAAAAACAAAATAAGGAAAAATATTATACATGTACATAGAAGACATCCACAAGTTTTATATTGGATAAAGAATCTCAACAAATATCACAGGCAGCTATAAGTTATTCATGATTGGTTAATTTTGATGACACATATCAAATATTGTATGGTCAACCTGCTGAAAAGAGTCTAGAAAGGAGTGTTGGTACTACACAATAATAAACGTTTACCTACAATGTTATTAACATATACACATATTTGTATAACCTATCTACATTACAATTTTTTCTTCTAGCTATGAGTCACAATTAACTACAGGGTGTCCCTAAAAAAAGGGTGCACATGTTCGACGTAATCTTTTATATAAATCTAAAAGATAATTTAGTTTGTGCCACTTTTAGAAAATGATGTGTTTTTGGGAATGTGTCATTTTCATCATTAAACATTTCGTATTTGGATTTGGTGTTTGTAAGAGCTTCAAGATAGCTAAATAAGTTTTAGTATTCAGTTTGTTTTGTCGAATTTGCTTGAGTCTATCAAGCGATATGCTTGTTTGACCATGAGCAAACAATATCAAAACTGTGCCATTTTTTGAACGAAATCATCCATGTGTTAAATCGCTGTATGTTTAACGCTTTGAAGCATTACTTCTAAAAATATAACACATATTTGACTCTCTGTGATCCACTTTAATCAAGCATATTTTTAAACAGGATAAAGCAAATGAGACCAGACAAACGGAATTTGAAAGGTGATGTAGTCAACTTGAAACTTGAAGCTCATATAAACGTCAAGTAAATACTGATTATTATATGAGAAAAATGACTCTTTCCACAAGCATCTTTTTTCCTTAAAAAGTAGCACAACCCGTTTTAAGTACTTGTGATTGCATATCATTAGATTGGGAAAAGCAAATATGAGCAAACTAACGCCATTCAAAGCCAACTAAATTATCTTTAAGATTATATCTATATTACAGCCAAATACTGAGTAATCAATGAGGGCAACGACGTTAATCATGTGCACCCTTTTTTAGGACACCCTGCACATAGGAAAGCAATGCAAACCCCACAGAAAGGCACTTCTCTATACCAAATGACTGATGTACCTTATCACAGTCCTATCTCATCAAATACTTACCCTTTGTGTGTGTTACACTCATAGAAGTGGAAATCCCTTTGAACAAACTTGATGTCTGTTTCAGTGGAATAGACATATAGCTGCATGGTCACATGATCTAAAATGCAATAAAAATGAAGCACATATTGCTATATGCTAGAAGAACAAATGATGATCCTACACAGGAATTTAGATGTCAGTGTGTATTATCCTTTACAATCATATTTTTGTTCTTTCTTGCATTCAACTTGGCCTACACTAGCATGACTACTTTAAACATTTTTGCGTTTACATTAATGTTGACACTTTTTCACTTCAAGCAGTTACCTCTGAAATAAGAATGCACAACTATACATCTTTTGTGTGTATATAAGTCTAAACCAAATTAAAAAACAAGCAAAGATCAGCCTTCAAATCTGCACTTACCATTACCAGCTTGTATGTCAGGTATATCAGCTGCTGCAGGAGTGGTACAAGTCAACTCATTCCCAACCTTTGTGGCTGCTACGGGAGGAATGTCATCAAATATACACTGATATGTGTTACCATCGGTAAGATCGGGGAGTTGTTCCACAGTCAAGCTGATCTGTAATTTAAATGGATGGCTTTGCTTTATCAGTATGGTTGTCATTGTAATTCTTGGGTAAAATAATGGGTGAACGGTTCATGTAAGAGAGCCAGAGTTAGTAATCCTCCATGATATCACCTCAACTTTAGTGAAACAGCTAGTAAGTTCAAGCTTGTCTCCATAAAACTAGGAGCCTATAGATTGCAGCAGTGTTAGAGACTTTGTAATCAATAAAGCTCAGTAAGGGTGGACAGCTTGTAACAGCATGGACAATGTATTGGGAAAAGCAAGACACCATGTGGTGAAATGATTTACTGCTCACCGCCACAGTAGAATAAGTTTTGTGAGTGTATGGTGGAACATTGACATGACAAGCAGATGAGAAAAGCTTTGGATGGACATCATACAAAGCTTCTACAGAAGTCACACACCACCAACACAGAATTGTATGGCACCGTTCTATAAAAGCTAAAGAGCAAGAGGCATAGATTTGCGGGACACTGTGTGGAAATTGAAGATGAAGTACTAGTATGGCAACTCAAGCATGGTTAATACACCAGAAGTCTACCTAGCAAGATATATGTGAGTCTTCTTTGCAACTATACAGGTCTACAGACTAAAGACACGAAGAACAGCAAACTAAACAGAGCAGTTCGGAGCTTTTGCCCACAGAGCCAGATCTTCCCGTCTCTAACGATTCAGACCCAATGAATAGGTTCACTCTTACTTGCTGTTGCGTGACAGTGATAGGTAGATTATCATATGGAGACACATTACTAATGTCAACACACTGGGAACTGTTGTATGGAAGCCATCTTGTGTTGACATCAGACATTGGACAGGATCTGTACAGTGAACACCTGAAAATGTGAAACCAGTTAATGAACTTATTCTGACTAGACATGTGTACTGACTGGCAGCGTTGTGACCAAAAGATTGAGTCACAAGTCAAGTCATGACAGAAATGACTCAAGTCAAGCCCAATGGGACATAGCCTCATGTCTAAAAGTATGATCCAAGGACCTGCATGCAGTAGGCAACGGCTTCAAGTCCCCGCCTTAAATGATTTCTATCTAAATTATTCATAGTTTCGATGTTTGTAATGTTTGTCTAATCTCCCCTGCCTGTATGTTGGTCGACCAGTGCTGGTTATTTATGGGCCATGTTTGTTCTTCTTATCAATTTTGTTGTATAGTTTAATGGTTGAATAAAGAATGATTAAACAACTCCTTCTCAATTTTCCTCAAGTAAAGTCACATCAAGTCAATCTAATATGTCAAGTTAAGTCAAGTCACTGGTTGGCTCAAGTCAAGTCAAGTCACTGAAGTGGTTTGCTCAAGTCAAGTCAAGTCACTGCTGGAGTATGTTGTAACTTAAAACAATCAGAATAGTTGGGTGGAGGCAAAAAGTGTGTACACTGTGTACTACTTTCAAAACTGGTCTATAAAATTATGATCAAACTGGTGATCTTTAATGATAAATATGTTGCACCAAACATACACATTCTTGTTTTTTTTGTGGCAAATGTATCTACACATTGGCATTATCTTATGGTATCAAATACACACCTTTTTTCCAGTGTACACCATCCACAGTAAGGGTCTCCGTCTTCAGCTCCATTCCCACCAATGCACTCATCACATGTAGTGTACTCAGCACATTCTGAAGTTTTCAGCTTCAAGAGCTATTATAGATAGAGAATGTAATGTTTAGCATCTGAACTATATACAGGGTGTCCTAGAAATGATTTATACCATGGTTTAAAAAAATGTTAAAAATATTAAAACAATATTGTTGCGCAAATCGAATACCTGCAGTAAGTTGGGAAACATCTTTCCTTCTTCCTCTGTCAATTTCATCAAGATTTCTTTATCCGTTCAAATATAGCATGACATTTTTGAAAATCTGTGAAAATCAGTTTTTCACTTTCAATGTATTCTAATTGATACAACTCACAACTAACTTCAGAACTGCTGTGTAAAAGAATATGGTATAAATCAATCAAGTAGAACAATTCCCTCACAACATTCAAATATTGCTTCATAAAATATCACAAACACTTGTTATCCATGAAATTTTCTGTGGAAATTAAAAGAGGCCACAGCAAATTACCTGTATATCATTCATGAAAATTTAGAGCTTTGTGCCAAACACGGTCTATGATTTTATGAGTTTCAAAAGAGGCAATTTTGGTCGAACATGAAATCTACCATTTTTACCAACTTTTTTTAAATTTCTGTTAAAAACGTCCAATTTTAAAAATTCAAAATTCCTCAGAATGATAGATATACGTAGATGTTACAATCATAAAAGCCAAGTAACCAGCAGCAATTGTATTCATAGCTAACTAAATGCATCTTTCCCAGTATAAATCATTCTGGGACATTCTGTATCTCAAAATATATGGACAAAGAATTAGATCAAACTTGGCATCACATAGCAAATTGTTTATTGTCATTATGTATGATATGACAAAGTATTTTTGTTCAAATATTATGGTTTTCTTATCCTTTTGAGATGGCAAGATGAGGAGTCGATCAAATGGAAGGAGCTCAAACTAATGGATAATTAAACAAAGCCACAAACCTGTTGTTTTGTGAGTATAGTCAGCTGTTCCCCATCTGTGTCTATCTCTGCATCCCTCAACACATGATCTCCAACTGAAAATCTCTCATACTCCCGGCCATTGTCTTTGTCGGCAATATGAACCTGGTAAAAACAGGATTGAAGAATTCAGCACTTACACAACTAAAAATTATAAGTAGTGGTTGAAAGATTATATGCAAAACATTTTTGTTGTTGTGCTGCCTTCAGAAAGCGACCCTAAAATCTGCTTGTTTCTACTGAACTGAAAAAGTTTATAAATAGTGAATAAATAGTTTTAAAACTATTATCACACTAGAAACATAAGTAAAATTGACATTTACCAATTTTGTCGTGACATGAACCACAACAGCCAAGGTGTCAGTAATATTTTTCAACAATTAAAGAAAAAAATGACCAATCACAACCCAACCTCTAATTTGTTGGTGCTTGAGGGCAACACAACATTTTCGTTTTTGCCTTGTGGATTACCCTGGAAAATGTGTATTATTGGATCACACTATCGACCCCCGGGGGGGGGGGGGGCACTGACATTTGAAAAGGGTGTAGGTATGTGCCGTGCTGAAGACCCCCTTTTTCACCCTCTGCTGCTAGTTCTTATGACCCCCCTTTTGAGCCTGCATCAGTTCTTAAGACCCCAATTTTATTGAAAATTCAAAAATCGCGAAATTTTGCGTTCCAAAGCCTCAATTTTGTGTTCCAAAGCCCCAATTCTTCGAAAATTTTGCGTTCTTAAACCAAAATAAATCGAAAATTGAACTATAGGCCAGTTCTCAAGACCTATTTTTTGGGAAAAAATCAGTTCCTAAGACCCTATTTTTCGTCATAAAATCCACTCAGTTCAGTTCTGTAGCCCCCCTTTTTGAGACCCTGGGCGGCACACCCCACCCAAAAAAAAGTTGAGTGCCCCCCCCCGGGTATCGACCCTGGGCTATGTTATATAACACTACTACAATGGTCAAACAATGCAAACCTACAGTCTTCCAAGTGTCTTGAGATATCTGACATAATACAGAGTATCAAATCATTTTGAATAGCCAGCGTACCTTGACCATTTCTCCATGTCTAGTCCCTACAAATGCCACTGTATGTTCTCTATGTGTAGTAGTGATGAGAGAAGATGGTGTGATATCTGACCATTCAATGACAGCAGTAGATTTCAATGAGTCCACAGATCTGGCATATTGCCAGTTTCTTGCATCGCATAGCTGACTCATTGTTTGTGCCTCTGTCAGCTAACGATAAGAAAAATAAAATTGTTTGTTTGTACTATCTCACCTTGACCATGTCTCCTTGTGTAGTCCCTATAAATGCCATAGTATGCTGTCTATGAGTGGTAGTGATGATAGAAGATGGTGTGATATCTGACCATTCAATGACAGCAGTAGATTTCAATGAATCCACAGACTTGGCATATTTCCAGTTTCTTGCATCGCATAGCTGAGTCATTACTTGTACCTCTGTCAACTAACAATAAGAAAAATGTAATCATTGTGTGTACTTCAACTATCTCACCTTAACCATATCCCCTTGCACAGTCCCTATAAATGCCACAGTATGTTGTCTATGCGTAGCAGTGATGATAGAGGATGGTGTGATGTCTGACCCTTCAATGACAGCAATAGATACCAATGAATTCACAGATTTAGCATATTGCCAGTTGAATGCAGTGCATATCTGACTCATTATTAGTTCATCTGTTAACTAACAATAAGAAAAATACAATTATTTGTTTGTGCTTCAACTATCTCACCTTGACCATATCCCCTTGTGCAGTCCCTACAAATGCCACAGTATGCTGGTGTCTATGGCTGAATATGTGTAACTTATTTTCTTTGATTGCCCTATTAATTGTTTTGTCTTTTGTTCATTTCATCACCTTTTGCAGGAAACTTTTCTTTTTGGAAATAAGTTGGCATATTTAGCCGACTTAATGGGCTATCCTGCCTTATCGACATTTGTGATGTTATATGCTATTATTATGTACTTGATTAATTTTGTATTGTGGATGTCGATTTTGCCGAATAAAAAAATAAAAAATAAACATGATATGGTAGTGATGATTGAGGATGGTGTGATGTCTGACCATTTAATGATGGCAGTAGATACCAAATGAATCCACAGACTTAGCATATTGCCAATCCAATGCAGTACATAGTTGACTCAATATGTATTGATCTGTCAGCTACAAATGACAAATTGAAAGGCCAAGACCAAAAGGCTGATCTAAAAGATATTTACATTAACATCTAGCAGTTGATTACTTTTGTAGAAGTGCAATTCTGTGACTTCAAACTTGATATTATAATTTGCCAACCATTTGCAAACTTCAATATTGAATTTATCAGTATACCAGGAATTCATAATGTAGGTGATCAATTATATAAGTAAACTAATTTACAGCCAGCAATAAATAGGTTGCCTGTGTATACCTATTACACAATTCCTCCGTACATAACCTTTCAGGAGCAACATTGATACATGCTTCTGTCTGTCTAAGCGTGCATGTATACTAGATGCGCATAAAACAGCAATCAGTGAATGATGCCGCAACGTCACTATCTAGTGAAAGTGAAATAAACTAAGTATAGTGTCCTTAATATCTAAAACAATCTTGAAACACACATCACTCTATGTCCATTCATAATCCCATGTGAAAAAACCACTGGTAAATCAATCATAATAATCATGATAATAATCATGATTTACATTTCAAACCGTTAATTTGCGATATAATGGTGGCTCATATCAATTAGCCTCTCAGAAGACTTTCCATTCACATGAGAACAAATACAACTGTGCCAAATTCGTATGACCATCTATATAATAATACGGAATCGCCGATTCTTGTACAGAGATGTTCTCCCCTTTCCGCACCTTTGATTGACTTCAAATTTTCTGTGCGAGTGCATATGGGCCCCACAATTGTCCAGTTTATGTTTGATTTTCTTATTTTGGGTTAGATTTCGTGAAATTTGGGCTTTTTTAGCCCGTTGCTACGTTATTGCTACGCGCCGCGTATACGCTGAGCACGCCATGGTGATGGCCGGCGCACAACTCGCGAAATCGGGCGATTGTCGGCGCGCGCGTATTCAGGCGATTGCCGGCGCACGCGTAGTCAGGCGCCGATTGCCGGCGCACGCGTAATCGGGCGATACCGGAACACGCGTAGTGGCGCAAAGCGTAGTTTGTTATGTGGTAGAGTAAAGGCGGCAAGCATCCGTTGCTCCATAGTGCAAACCCTATAGTACAAGAAAATGGCATGATGAGACAACAACAAAAAGTCAATCATATAGCCAGGGTATACAAGAACCCCTTTGAAGGAACTGGGAGCAAGGCCGGCGCAAACCGTAGGCCTGCATCCAGGATAACATGTGTTAATAATAGTGACAGGGAAAATGCGTTTATACGACAGTGCCTCAGTCCCATCGCGGACCCATCCACAATGCGGGCCATGGGCAGGGCGCGCTATATAAAAACATAGATAGGCCAGAAAACCGTGATATCATATTATACATGGGGGATAGGCCTATAAATAAACACGGAACTGTTAGAGTAAATATGCATGCAGAAATAGTCCTACTGGAGAAATAATTTAATGTCAATAGGCCGAAAAATAAAATAAACGGATGGCTAACACTGAACTGGGTGGGTACAAAATGATCATGGTGAGAACCCGCCTCCCGCGAACTATGAAAGACCCACTATAAAACTTAATAAAACCACTAAAAAAAACCAGTGGCGTCGTGGACCTAAATTTATTTAATATGTTAATACAGGGCGGCGTGTTCTATGAGAGACTTGGCAACTTTTAGGGGGGGGGGGGGGGGGGGGGGGGGGGGGGGGCGTCCGCGAAGGGGGTTGTGAAATCTAGGCCTACACGTGTGTATGAACACATGGGGTGTGTAGGCCTGTCTGGATTATAAGGGTACACTGGGTACCTGGAGTATGGAATATTAAGGGTACCTCATAACTGGATTTTAAGGATGTATGGGGTAGGGCCTACCAGAGTTATTTCATGTCTTATTATGGGATACCTAATAATAGTTAGCGTTTCTGGGTAGACCTTATTAAGATCCCTGGATTATTAAGGGCGCCGTGGCACCGATATTAGGATTAAAGGCACCTGAGTATCAAGGACATCTTGCTATTGCACAATAGCCTATATACGCTTTGATCATGTTGACGACTAACCGCACACAATCGTCTATACCATGTATACACTATATGGGGTATTGGGTTGGTACTGCACATTTTGGGTTTGTTTGTTTGTTTGTTTAAACCGTCGGTCCGTGCGGACACACGCTTGGGTCCTGAAGGGACCAGGCTCAAGCAAAATGCTCGGGCCAGGCTTAAAAAGCCTATATAAGCATGCTGGCTGAATGAAATGAAAGTTAGAAAAGATGGAAGAAAAGCCTGAAGTAAAAAGAGCCACTTCCAACAAATGGGGGTAACTATAACATATTGCTTCCCTCCTAAATGGGGTATTGAAATTGGGTCCGAGATTCAAAGATATCACAAAACTCAATTTCTGTGAACAAAGTCTATTTCAAATGAAGAAGAAAAAAAATTCAGGGATCTACAATTTTGAACTCATTATCTACGCCCATTTTGATACAAATCATGAAGGTATCTAATTTAGATAATAACACTCAGCTAGCGAGTGCCCGAGCGTAGCGAGGGTACGCCGCTAGTATAAAAATAATGTGAGTGTCCTTTCCAGGAGTGTCTAACTTTTAAAAAAGCACAATATGCACATAATATTTTGCTACTATAAATAACTGTTTGAAAATCACATTTCATTTCAAAGTACATTGGCCTACAAAGCGTTCAACATTTATTATCAATAATTCCAATAGATCACTTTAGTCATATATACCAAATTTGTCTGACAAAACTTACATCTAGTCCTGGACATGATCCATATAGATAGTTCACCTGATATGCAGCTGAAACCTGATTATCACCACCACTAAAACATCCAACCACTGTCTCATAAAACATGTTTTCAATATCGTCCATCTTGATAACACACAGAGCCGATTTTATACTTGGAACATAATAATCCTCAGCTTTCACTGTCTCATCAATAGTCTTAGCAAAGACTCCATAGAAGACATCATCCCCAGCACTGATACTAAGAGATGTTGCCAGGTCAGGACCTGCTGCACCTACATAGGCAGCTTGTATGAGGTTGTAAACTATTCCACTTTGGCCTTGACATTCCAGTGTGATCTCAGTGAAAGATTTAAAGTTTGGGCTGTCTTGACACACTCTCTGTATCTTGGATATGAAGTCGTTTTCTTCTACCTGTCTTTGATGTGTAACAAAGTAACTGAACTCTTTCCGTGTGTAGGCATATATGTAATTGATTATAAAATTACCAGTACTAAGTATTGCACTTGCAATCACCACATTGGCATTTCTGTTTTGGTTAAAGAGATCAGTGTCATTTCCTAAAGTCCTTCGACTCATAGGAGGAACATCCGACCGCCTTGCCTCTTTATGTGTAGCAGCCACATAGAGTGTATTAGCACCACCATTGAGAGTTCCTGGTGCAATTATAGCTTCTGTTGTCAGCATTCCAGATGATACAACTGGATGTTCATTTTCATACAATACTGTCATGATATCAGACAAGTCCCTTGTTTCACATATCCCTCTGCCAATATTGCCCACAGTCTCACTTCCACATGTAATCAATCTATCATAGTCATAGTCAATCAGTAAGATCTTGTTATAATTTGGACATTCATTGATGTCTTCCAAACATTCCTCAACCCCTGTGATTACTTGCAATTGTCTTGTGAAATCCTCTCTCAGCTGATACAGAGCATCACTAGCTCCAATGTACACAGTGCCTGTCACATTATGTGTCACAAAATGAGTGAATTCTGATGTCCCAACAGGGTTACTGTATGAATTGGTTTCGTAAACTGCCAAATCTAGGCCAAAGGTGAGGTGCTGACACAAAAGTGATATTATGAGTGTCACATCTCTCAGTAGCTGTCTGTTGACACCCATGATTGTAGATGTATTCGTCTATTAATGTATACAGTTCCTGGGTATTTCATGTCATACTTCTAGTCCAGTTTTATTCACAGCCAGATGCTGAATAGCCACTGTGTTATAGTGCTATAAGGACATTGCATGGTTATCAATATTCCCAAGGGCCTGCCATTGCTGTTGATTAAAATCAATCCTGCATGCATGGTCAGTTCTGAAAGAAATATAGAAATATTAAAGGATTAGAAATTTATCAAAGTTCATAAAGTTAATGATATCACATTGACAATAATAGAAGATCAAAGTTCATCAAGTGAATCTTTCACATTGACAATAATAGTAAAACTTTTCTATGCTATGGTTGATCCATCAAAATAAAACCAACCTAAATAAACCAAAAGGTATGAAATTACAACTATAATTTCAATAGGCTAGTGAAATGATTGATTGATTAGATGTTTATATTCACAGAGCAAGATATTGATATATCATTGACAATGATGGTCAAATTTCTACATGCTATGGTTGATACATGAAAAATATAAGGAACTAAATTAGCCAATGACATTACAACTATCATTTCATTAGGCAATGATTACAAAGCTTCCGCAAGGGGCAGATTTCCCCTATAATTAAATCAACGATTGCTAGGTGAACACTGTGTGATCTGATTATTCCAAGAATAAACCTTCTTTGAAATGGTTCTGCATGCATTTGTTATGCTTTTACCATTGGCATCATTGATTTCCTGACTTTTTGGGAATATATTTAAATTAATATTTCTTTTAAATTTCTTTGTGGTACATATCTCTTATTTTACATTCTATCCTTTCCAAGAGTAAGATCTAACAACCTATACGCCTACATGGAATCCATGATGGTAGGCATGGTAACCAAATTCTAGACAAGAATGCTCTTTTACTACAAGTACTCCATTTGGGCTTGTAGTACAGTAAGCCTTTTCAATTTTACTTTACTTTTGCTGATAATTCCATTGCAAATGTCATAGAAGAGTGTACTAAAAACAGTAGTTTCAGTACAAACCCTTAGGCATTAAGCTATGTGAACTTGTGTTTATAGTTTATATCTAGATGAGTTACTAAAGAACTGGGCACCAGACTATAATGCCAAAATACATGTTGACCTTTCACACATATGGCAAAATTTGTAGAAATATGAACTTAATGAAAGCTTACTTATTTTACACTCTATTCCTATACTGGCAGCTCCTACCCCTAGAATCCAAGACCAAGGTTTAACGACCTCTGCATGGAATCTATGGGGTAGGCGGGGTTACCAAAGACCAGTCGAGAAAGTCTTGTTTGTATACTTTATAACAACACAAGCTTTCTCTACTCCTTTCATACAAACCTTGTTATACACAAAGTATTTGATACTTTGCAGGAGGTGCAGATATATTTCTAAGAAGAAAAAAATGGTAGTTTGAGGTATATTTTCTTTAATTTACTCAATAAAATTTATGATCATGGAATGTGGGTTTTGTGTGTGGTATAGACCTAAACATCTGCTGTCCTTCAATTGATTACAAATTATGTATCTAGCTGGTGTATTAATTGATTTGTTTGATTCCTATCTTTTTAAGAAAACTATCATAAATTGTATTGCCTGTAGGTCTTGCATTGATAAATAACTCTAATATGTAATCCTATACTAAAGTGGCATTTCCTATCCCTGGATTCCAAGACCATGATTCAAAGACTATGGAATCTGTGGGGTAAGCTTGATCACATTACATATTTTGTTGGTGAATAAATCAATCTGTTTAATATCATAACTAATTTTACTTGTAGGTTTTGCGGTGTTAAATAACTCTAATATATAATTACTCTCCTAAACTGGCATTTCCTACCCCTAGAATCCATTACCAAGGTTCAAAGACCTCTACATGGAACCTTTGGGGGTAGGCGGGGTTACCAAAGACTAGTCGAGAAAGCCATGTGTGTATACTTTATAAAACACCAGCTTTCTCTACCCCTTTTTTCAAACCTTGTTACACACAAAGTACTTCATATTCTGCAGGAGGGCAAATCAAATCTTGTCCTAAATAATAATAATAATAATAATAATAAAAATGGATTTACTATAGCGCCCAATGCAAGGAGCCTCTGGGCGCTTCACATAACTATATTACAAAAAGAAAACAACATAATCAACCTAAAAACCATAAAATATTATAAATAATTGCACATTATACAAGCAGGGAAAACACAACAATTGGTGCACCACGTTTCTCCTTGTATGCTTGCAAATCGATGATTCAAGGGTTGCAGACAGAAAAGAGATGTCTACACGTCAAGAACCATGATCGCAGATAGAAAAAGAGACGTGGGCTACACAAAAGAACATTTTGATATTACATCAAAACAACATTTCATAAAAACAAGAAAAGGTATTAAGAAAATAGTCATGGATATTTTCATTCAACCACTGCCATTTTAGATGTAACATCAATTATTGCTTTGTTCAACATAAATCAAAAAGATGAAACATGACAACTTCAATTCTCAAAAAACAAACATATTTATTTACTGACAGCGCCTTAATTAATGAACACTGGCAACTGTTTAAATCTTGATTATATAAACTGTAATTTGAAATTAATATTTAATACCTAAACAACATGTTTATCAAACCTTTTATCCAATCAATCGCAAATATTTGAACCATCTCACTATTTTTTGTCCTAATCAAACTATTAACCATATATAGCTTATCTATGAAACGTATGTATATGGGACTGAAAATGTCACTGGTTATGACTTTAATTATAATGCTGATATGCATGACTGTGTAAGAGTCTTTTAAGACTAGAATTAAGATTAAAATCATTAATATTCATGTAAAGTGTCAATAATATCGAGGTAGTTCCCTGATACCTCAGGTACAATACATGACTGTGTAAGAGTCTTATCATTAATATTCATATAAAGTATCAATAACAACACTGTAGTTCCCTGATACCTAGGGTACGATACATGACTGTGTAAGAGTCTTATCATTAATATTCATATAAAGTATCAATAATAACACTGTTGTTTCCTGATACTTTAGGTACAATAGGTACAATTCATAACTGTGAATTCAAGTTTGTGTATGCTTATCATTAATTTTCATCTAAAGTAAACTCTATACAGGGTGGTTAAAAAAAAGCTAACCCGTTTTCTGGCAGCCATTTTTAGCTATAACTTACTAATAACTGTTGGTAAATCTTGTTACATTTTTATCAAAGCAGGGGCTACATTAAGTATTACTGAAGATCTAAGACTTAGCTCATTTCTTTAAAGACATATGGAAAGTTAAGATAACATGTGCAGAATCGGTTTGTCCACAGAAGCCTTCTCATAGCTTAGTCCATTTCACTAGAAGTCAACTAAAAGATTCTGAACAGGATTCAAAGATATTAAAAATAGCACTCTTAGACAACATCTTTAATTAATAATCAATAAACAAAAAATAGGAGTTGTTAACAATTAATTGCAATGGCCTAATATCAAGTATTTTGATATGGTATGAATTCTGTGGACTAGTCAATTTTGCACATGATATCTTTATAAACAAAAATAATCCAGATCTTGGAGTTTTTGTCCAGTAATGCTCAATAACCACTGCGTTGATAAAACGCAGCAAAATGCATAAACATGTATTAGTAAATAGAAGAAAATGGCTATCAGATGTGGGTTAACTTTTTTGAACCACCCTGCACAGCCATTATAACATTTTTTGTTAAAAACTATTTAGTTAAATGTCAAACATATCTTTCATGCATATCTAATTTGGGGTAACCTTATTTCTGTTTTTTCACTCTTGGCTCATATTGTAATCTTCCCCCATACCAGCAATAAGCTTTAACTTAATACACAACTTTTATTACAGCGCACAGCTTTATTCTGTGTGCAAAGTGACGTCACAGGTGAAAGAGCCAGACAATGCCGATATATTTATATCTGAGTAAAATAAATGTTGTTAATATGTCCGATTATATAAAATATTACCATAACAAAAGTATTTTTACTATATTATGTGTTTGAAAATCTATAGCAACATAAGTTGTGGCATAGCTACCAAAAGCATAATTGTTGTTTTTTGGTTCCCCTTAAATTATTTAAATGAGACATATATTCACGGTGACATATTTCTGTTAACAATTTGTGTATGTTAACTTTGATTAATTTTATATAGTGCGTCCTAATAAATGTAGTGAATACCAGGAACACATGATCAGTGTTCTAGCTAAATAACATAAGCAAATTATTGTTTCCAAATTCGAAAGAATACTATTCATGTGCTTATTCTTTGTCTGAGTTGTGGTTGCTCCAGTTCAGAAAGTTATTAGCTATGCCACACTTTGTAAATCATTTTTTTATGTAACAGTTATTACATAAAAAACCTAAACAACTCTTAGCATAATAATAGAATCCAATGAACTAAATCTGTATATAATAAAAATAAAAACCCTATGTATAAAACCTTTTTTTCTCTGAGTAAAATAAATATTTATATTCATCTTTATGTGCAATCGTACATAGTATCTTACTAGAGTTTGATGGTAAAATATCTTAATATATTGTACACCATACATAAAAACATCACTAAAATGGCAAAATGTCTTATGTTGGAATACGGCTGCGTCTTTAGCACCAGAATGAAAGAGCACCAGAAAGAGACGAAGAAAATAACCTCCGATTAAAAAAGAACTTCACTTGGCAGAGTAGAAAACAGTCAGAGACAGAGTATGTACAATTGACTGACCAAACGCTAACATTCTTTGCAAGGAGACTAAACGACATTCTTAACACATCAGCAATGCCATTTGGATTCAACGGAAGGCAACTGACATCATGAACTGAGACGACAGGCCCATTTTGCCCAAGTCATGTCTACGACCCACTGATCACCATAACAGTGCCCTCAACCAGAAGTAGCGCAGGTCAGAAGAGGTCATTCTGATGAAATGTGTAGACCATAACACACTAAACTGTCTATCGTGAGTAAAATTCATTGGTTTTGAAAAATAAAAATCTCAATTAGGAACACCAAACTACGTACTTTTATAGAATCCACTGAACTATAAATCTGTATATTATAAAAATAAAAATAAAATGTATAAAACATTTTTGCTCTGAGTACAATAAATATATATGTGCAAAATGTACATAGTATCTTCATCACCCCAATGAGGTGTGATGATACACAAAAATTGAATGCCTGTGAATGTGACAGTAAAAACTATATCACTAGGTCAAATTTGTGAACTTTTCCATTACACGAGGCGAAGCCGAGTTTAATGGAACAATTCAAATTAGACCTGATTTAGTTTTACTATTGCACAAACAAAAGGTATGCAAGATTTGTTTAATATAATTATATCACACAAACAATTTCAAGCCACAAGATAGTCAAAATTATCACATGGCTGGAATCAGACCTTTCATTATACAATAAAATATCTCGTCAACATAATAACTTTTTTAAATTGTGCATTTGCCTACTGACTGTATACATTTTAGATTTTTGATAGAACCGGCATAATAGCACATTGTCAGGAACCTTTTGTGTTAGGTGTGGTACAAAGATGCCAGTCAGTACCACTTAAAAATCATAAATTGGTGAAACGTTCCGGGACAAAATTTATGAATTAGGGCAAACGCACCTCACATCATATAAATAAATCGATGCAAATGTTGACCCAACAATTTCTGGTATCTGTGAACAACTGGTATCTGTGAATTAAACACCAGACTTATTCATTCAAATCAAGTCTCTTGTGAAGGTGACTCGAGTCAAGCAACATTTTTTGTATTAGTGACTCGAGTCAAGCAACATTTTTTGTATTAGTGACTTGAGTCAAGCAACATTTTTTGTATTAGTGATTTGAGTCAAGCAACATTTTTTGTATTAGTGACTTGAGTCAAGCAACATTTTTTGTATTAGTGACTTGAGTCAAGCAACATTTTTTGTATTAGTGACTTCAGTCAAGCAACATTTTTTGTATTAGTGACTTGAGTCAAGCAACATTTTTTGTATTAGTGACTTGAGTCAAGTAAAGTTTTTTGTATTAGTGACTTGAGTCAAGTAAAGTTTTTTGTATTAGTGACTTGAGTCAAGTAAAGTTTTTTTGTATTAGTGACTTGAGTCAAGTAAAGTTTTTTGTATTAGTGACTTGAGTCAAGTAAAGTTTTTTGTATTAGTGACTTGAGTCAAGTAAGTGACTTGAGTCAAGTAAAGTTTTTTATATTAGTGACTTGAGTCAAGTAAAGTTTTTTGTATTAGTGACTTGAGTCAAGTAAAGTTTTTTGTATTAGTGACTTGAGTCAAGTAAAGTTTATTGTATAAGTGACTTGAGTCAAGTAAAGATTTTGACTCCAGGTTAACTGAAATTATTCAATTGAGTTGTTAGAACATTTGATATATCTGAACTGAAAATGGACAACTTGTAGCAGACAATTGCTATTCAGTAGAAGCTACCATTTGCCCTTTACTCTTTTGTCGCTTCATCACAACATCCTCATTAACATAATCCAAAGGGATGTTGTCTTTCACATCTTTTCCTTCACCAATCTCTGCATCATCAATTATTTCGTGATATGAATTCCTGTTATCCATCTCTGTATCAGCAACTGTTGTGGGATCCTCATTTTTACCAATCTCCGCATCACCAATGATTTCCGGATATGAATTCCTGGTATCCATCTCTATAGTGACAACATCATCGTCTGTGTCAGCGACTGCTATTGGGTTGAGGTACGAAGCACGCCCAGCCTGATTCGATATATCTTGATTGTGGTGTTGCCCCATTTCCTTACAAGCTCCTTCATTGGTGTTCTCATTGGCTGATATCTGGCCATGCAGTGAAGGCAAGGCCGCAAGCTTCACTTGATAGAAATGGTGAGTGGCAAGATCAACAAATACTTCTTGGAAAGTGCATCGTTGACTGGCATCTTGTTCCCAACAATGCATCATAATTGTGTATCTGTATTACAAAGGATCAATAAACAATAAAAGATGATGATAAATAATAATAATAATGGAAACTTCTAAAGCGCCGGTATCCTCCATAAATGGCGCTCATGCATTTACAAACAAGTTATACAGTCAATAGAGCACAAAGCATGTCAGATGACTACAAAAAGATTATTGAGTAAAAGTCACTTTAAATAAGTGGGTTTTTAAGTCCTTTTTGAAACTGTTTATATTGCAGTTTAATCGGATGATAGTGGGTAAATTGTTCCATATTCTTGTTGCTGCAATCCCAAGGGCTCAGTTGCCCCATTGCGTTTTTGTACGATTTAATTTTAAGAGACCTTGCTCTGACGAAAAAAAAGCACGCCGAGGAGTGTATGGGTGAACAGAGTCAGCAAGATATACGGGTGCTTTACTAAGTTGTATTTTGTAGATGAGTAAAGAGTATTTGAAGACAATGCGTTGCTCTACAGGTAGCCAATGTAAATCAGCTAAGACAGGGGATCGGAGATGTGGTCAAATTTCCGAGTAAGTGTGATTAGTCTAGCTGCCATATTTTGTAACCGTTGAAGTCGAGTTAATAATAAATCAGAAATACCGAATAAGAGACGGTTGCAAGAGTCAATCCTAGAATTTAAATTACTGATAAACCACAGGCAGTAAAGCATTCATAAGTTGGCATATTTAGGCAACTTTATGGGCTATCCTGGTTTATTGACTTGGGTGTCTGAATATATTTGTGATGTTATATGCTATTATTATGTACTTGATTATTTTTGTATTGTTGATGTTGATTTTGCAGAATAAAAAAGAAGAAGAAATAGACCAGGAGTTGCACTTATTAAAACTAGAAATACAATTTGACATCAATTGTAACAGTATTAAATTAATGTCACCATTGAGGGCATTTTTTATAAGAGATACAATAGAAAGTTGTGTATTTGTTTTAATCTTCAACACAACATTCAATTCAATCGCCTTACAGTTGAGAAAAACATATACACGATGTCTCACGTTATTGTGTGATGTGTATTGTAAAAACCCTGTCGCCTATAATACACTTACCACTGGTTCAATTGCCATATTATCAGCAAGACCGGTGGCCTAGTGGTTAAGGCGCCTGCCTTGAAAGTTCAGGAGACCGGGGTTCAAGTTCCCGCCGGTGAATGGCCGTGCTTATTTTTCGTTGGGACATTCGCCGGTGTTTGTTAATATTTGTTGTTATAATATTGTCTATTGTTAACATTGTGGGTTAGTAAACTGCTTTATATTGAAAAACTATATTTCAAACAATTCCAAAAATGAATGCTGACCATATTTGAAGCAGCGACACAATACAATTACGCCAGTGTGCGTGTCAGTGACTTAATCCAGCCCAAAATTGTTTTAATTTGTTTACAACGAAGTAACTCAACCTTATATATTTTCTTCTATTTATCCACTCACTGACTGTCATTTCATGATTATCGATTACTCATTGATTATGGATTACTATTATTTATTTATTTATTTACTTACATTTTCTCATGGCATCCTGTAGGACAAGGCAGTCGGTTTCCTTGCTCAATATGGTAGTACATATCACGGTTGTTGATATCTTTGTATGGTCTTTGTCCATGTGAGAAGACCTCCCACATCAAAACACCAAATGACCACTACAAGAGAAATATGGATTTTAGTTATCACCTGTATGCTCACACAATACGGAAAAATACCTATGGTTTGGCATGCCATATCTTCGGTCTCATGTGATATTATTAGTTATCCCCTGCATGTTCACACAATACGGAAAAATACCTATGGTTTGGCATGTCATATCTTCGGTCTCATGTGATATTATTAGTTATCCCCTGCATGTTCACACAATACGGAAAAATACCTATGGTTTGGCATGTCATATCTTCGGTCTCATGTGATATTATTAGTTATCCCCTGCATGTTCACACAATACGGAAAAATACCTATGGTTTGGCATGCCATATCTTCGGTCTCATGTGATATTATTAGTTATCCCCTGCATGTTCACACAATACGGAAAAATACCTATGGTTTGGCATGTCATATCTTCGGTCTCATGTGATATTATTAGTTATCCCCTGCATGTTCACACAATACGGAAAAATACCTATGGTTTGGCATGTCATATCACATGAGGCCGCAGGCCGAATGTGATATGGCACAAGGCGCTGAATTCTCTTCCCTTCCTTTTACCTCCGTAAAATTCAACCCTGTAACAGGCTCTGCGCCATCGCCTCTGTCCATAAAATCATCGCGAAAAACATGTCTGGTTAGGTTATTATATGCAGATCATTTATTTTTTGGCGTGGGTTAGACCTTTTTGCGGTATATTTCGGCCTCAGAATGTAACAGAAATCGACTCGGTTGCATTTAAATCATCCGCCATTGTATTTGTTTATTTTACATGTCGTATTTTAAGCAACTCTTCCACAGACGCAAAGCAATCGCTTTACACGTAATATCATTTCGCGCCATCTCGTAACGCGGTTAATCGACGATATGGAATATATCGTGTGGTTTGACTTGTTGTTTACACGATATGGATCAGATTTCATACGTGTTAACCAATGAGATTGAAGTATGTACACTTACTAAACGATAAGGCATCAAACCATAGGTATTTTCCGTATTGTGCAAACATGCAGGGGATAACAAATTTATAATTTAGTTAAGATAAAATAATAATATTTAAAACACAAGTTTACTGTTTTCTAGCCGGTCTTCTTGATGTTTACACTTATATTCGCCGTGACCCCTTCAAACCAGCAAAATTAACCCCGTACAATGTTACCCAAAATATTGTAGATTTTAATGACAGATTATGAGGAAGATTGACAATACAATATGGATGCAATACAATGATCTATAAACACTCAAGTAACATGATCAAGGCTTGCAAAATCAAACAAGGTTGGAAATGCTTAAATATATAGTGAAATTGACCTCCCCCTCCTCCCCCATATCAAAATGTGTGTCTAAAAAATAATGTGTGTCTAATAAATTATTTGTCATAGAAAATATATTAAATTATATGCCAAACAAAAAAAACAAAAATTGGGAGTATTTTTTATTACATCCTATACAGGCTGTCCCAAAACGATTAGTACCCATCGATGCCCAAAGTTCAATTATTTTTATCATCATCAAAATCGATGGGATGAGGTCCGGGTTTTTTACATCATCTTTGTCATACTGTAGTATTATATTAGAATTTTAGATCATGAATATCGGATTTATTAAACTCAAGATATACTCCATTATGTAAAACATGGTAATTTCACCTTTTTGGCAAAGTGCTAAAAAAATGTGTGTGCTATTACAGCTTGTTTGAAAGAAACTTGTGTATTCTCATAATCTCTTATCTACTCACTATCATCTTGTGTGTCTTTCTGTTGCAACTGTTATTGGTTATGGGTGTTCAAATCATTTCTAATAACTCTCCTTAATTCAAAATAATGGGTAAAAGAAGTTTGTCACACTTGAGTGACCCCATGCATTGTTTTATTTAACAAGTGTTTAGGGACTTCTAAATGAAGTGGTATTTGGTGAATCACCAGTGCAGTGGCTTAGATTTCATTCTCACATTGGATAATGGATTTCGTGAAGTTGAACACTAATGGACTTTATTATTTTTAGCAAGTTTGTAGGAAATTGCATCCCCAATATGAAAAAGAAATCCAAGCCACTGCCAATTGCCCATGACTACGTCTTTACCTGTTTAAATGTCCCTCAAGTATAGCCTCAAAAACTAGCTCATTATAGAAACAAAGCTCGGGGTCACTCATGCGTGACGATCCATTTTTACCCTTCAAATTGAATCCAAATGAAGAAGTATTAATTGTTTGAACAACAATATAATACAACAGCAGTTTAAAATAGAAAGGAACCACAGATAATTAGCAGACAAGAGATTAAGAGATTGTATCAGTGTCTTTCAAACAAGCTGTTTAAAACACATTTTTTTGCACTTTGCCAAAAAGGTGAAATCACCATGTTTTACATAATGGAGTATATCTTGAGTTTAATAAATCCAATATTCATGATCTAAAATTCTAATAAAATACTACGGTATGACAAAGATGATGTAAAAAACCCGGACCTAATCTCATCGATTTTGATGATGATAAAAATGATTGAACTTTGGGCATCGATGGGTACTAATCATTTTGGGACAGCCTGTATATCCACTTAAAAAATATAAATACTGTGATACTATAATCCGGTGAACTTGATTACAGTGATCGTACCACATCAGTCTTCTCGTTGTAGACCTTCCTATCCATACTCTCTGGTGCCATCCATTTCACAGGTAGCTTGGCCTTAATGTCTCCACTCACATAATAATCTGACTCATTGAGATCACGGGACAGGCCAAAATCAGCAATTTTGACGATCAAATTTTCATCGACCCTGTCAAATAACAAAATTGGCTTGTGTTTTGTAAAATAAACAAGGAAAGAGTTGTCTCCCCCCCAATACAAGTTGGCTTAAAACATATAAACAAAATCAAACCATTTAAACTGGATTCAGAATTATTTCAACCAACCTCAAATATTAATTTACTTTAAATTTGCTACTTTATAAACAGGACTAAGCATTGACTAATTTATAAAATTATATATCTTTCCCAAGAGTCAAAGAGAAATGTTTTCTTAGTTCTCTGGGTAACCTATACACAAAACGCAGGTGCTTCTGACTAAGCATTTTTATCCAAGCTTAACTATGATTTTCTTATTAATTTTGACCATAGTCTTATCAAGTAGAATAATTTCTAATCTAAAATACATGAGTGTTGCATTGTTGGACTGTTAATGTCCAGTTCAGGTCAATTGAATCCAGATTTGACACATTATTTTCCAGGTTAGAGCATTTGCATTGTCTGCAGTGCAGCTGAATGGTGAGCATTGCTACAACTAACCTGCATAGTTATGGTATGTTCTAAATCAACTTACATGCAATTTCTTGCTGCCAGATCTCGGTGTACAAATTTCTTGCCGGCAAGGTATTCCATTCCCTTGGCAGCATCAAGGGCAAAGGTCAACAGCAAGGATTGGTTTTCTTTTACTTCCTGAATGAAAAAAAATTATGACATCATGTATGCATTAATTTTATTCTCCATAAAGGTAATGGGGCAAAACTAATAATAATAATAATAAAACCATATTCATATTTAAGCCCTAACATCGAGATCTCTAAGCGCATCTTACTATAAATCTGGAAACGGTCTGTGTTTGTTATCTTTATTACTCTGTTAGTATTGATCAAAGTGTCGCCTACTTTTCATGAAATATAGAGCAAATAATGGGAATTATATTCCAGTGAATTTGGTTAACAATTGGCTCCAAAAACAGCAAAAAACTGCTCGAAATTTGCTCAAAGATGCCACTAGAATTGCACGGTATTATGCGTTGCGCGTACTACAGCGTAATCATACCTTAAGTAACGTGTCACATGCATGTTTGCGCAAGGACTCGCTGCCGCGGCAGCACTATACGCACTCTACATGGTGCATAAGCTACACAGAAAATGGCCATAGGCCGTTAGTATACTATTAGGGGGTATGTGGTGTTGGGTGGGGGTAAAACCTTCAGGTATAGCCTCCGTAAATTGCCGTAACTTCTTCATTATCCATTTAATCTATATAAAAGTATACATTTTTTGGAAGAAAAGGGTTCAATGAATCCAACCATGATCCAGTTTTACGGAGGCTATACCTGAAGGTGCACAGCCCCCTTAAGAGGGTTATGACTAAATCAACCTAGTTTGTGCGGGGGTGTGTGTGTGGGGGGGGGGGGGGGGGGTGTAGGGGGTTTATGTGGTTTCAGAGGTAGGGGGTTAATAAAGTAATGTGGCATAACCATAGATTTATAAATATATATATTGGTATAACGCAAGGGATACGCATGTCATACCGGGTGGTTCAAAAAAAAGTTGACCCAAGTTCAAAGTAATTTTTCAACCACATTTAAAGTTTCAGAGAATTTGTGTTAACATAGTCTTAATCAGCAGTTAGTTTTGAAATTATCCTGAAAAGATGGTACGTTTAACTTGTTTGGTTCTTCAGATATGGTTCATTACAGAAAACATGTACAAAACTGACTTGTCCACGGGAGCGTCATTTAGTTGTTTTCTTCAACAAAACATCATGCTCTAGTTTCAGAATTGAAAAGCCCACCCTGACAAAATATCCCAATCTCTATCCTTATGTGCCATACACATTCAACAAAGAAACGTAGGTATAAGTAGGTAATGTCAAGCACCAGACAAATGTTTCAGATGTCTCCTTTTTCCTTTTTCTCCATTTTTTTACAATTTGTGACCGATCGTGTGGAAGTCCACTTTGTGCATTCCATCTCTACTAAAGGACGCTCCCGTGGACAAGGCAGTTTTGTGCATACTTTCTGTAATGAACCATATCTGAAGAACCAACCAAGATAAATGTATCATTTTTTCAAGATAATTTCAAAACTTACTGCTGATCAAGACTAAGTAAACACATATTCTCTGACACTTCAAATATGGTTAAAAAAATTCCTTGAACTTGGGTCAACTTTTTTTTGAACCACCCGGTACACGGAGGACCATGTAAGAAACATGTTAAACATAATGTGGTTTTCTTAATACATTGCAACTGCGGACATGACGGGGTTGCTTCAAATACAGAACCTGCAGATTTGTGCCCATTTTGGCACGTTTTTAGTCGGCAAGGGAGTATGCGTACCGCCTATCAGGTGCCGAGTTTCACATACCGCCTGCGGCGCCACGTTTTATAATTTCCACCGGAGTTTATTTAAAGTTCATGAAATCAAGTTTTCCAGCAATTAACAACTCATGAACTCAAGTTACAACTCATGAATCTCATTTGCTCATCTAGCAGAGACCGGAGCATAGCGAAGGTATCCCGCTAGTAAACATAAAAACAGCAATACAAAAACAAATATAAATAAATACAATCAAGAACAAATATTTGAAAAAGCCATTGTGAACAAATGAGTGATTTAGAGTCTCAAAGCTCTTTACATAAATAGGCAAAATGTTTCATAACTCAGTAGCAGACACAGAGAAAGAATGTTGACCATACTGCGTCGATGTAGAAGAGCAAGTAAGGCGCAATTGTGTTGAAGAGCAAAGCTATAGGGCCAAAAATTACCAGAAAATGGTTGCCCTGGCTGAGAATCAAACCCAGTCTGTCAGATTGAGTGAAAGTCGATGTCATTCACCACTACACCGTGGCAGTTAAGCAATACAAGTTTTCTGTTCCCAAATATAAAGCCTTCCTAATTGAAAGACTGTGGAAACGTTTAAAAAGTAAAAGTAAAGTCTGCCTTGATTGCAATTTGTACAGAATACTGCACCTTTGAAAAATGTACATGAAATCCTAAAACACATGGATTTCCTCAGTTTTACAATTTATGAAGTCATGCAGCTTGTATTGGTTTATACACAGAGAGTCACCACAGAAATAAATAAGCACACATACCTTTGGGGCTTTCCTTACAAATGATCTCAGATCTCCATTTGACATCAGAGGAAGGATAATTAGAGGGTTTCCATTTGGGTCAAAGGTCAACCCTACCAACCCTACCACATTCAAGTGATCACAGTCTTTCATGAGCAGCCCTTCCTCCAAAAACTTGATGGTAGAAGATGAATCAGAGTTATCTTAAATAAAAGGACATACCAATTATACTTGAATTAGTTGAATTTAAAGCAGGGCCAAGCTAATTGTTTTAACGAGGGGTGTGCAAGTTGTAACCAGAACTGAAACAAATGGTGGCATTTACCACATTATCTGCAATAAAAAAAAACCCATACCCTATGTATTTAGTAGCTGGGGAGCGCGCATGATTTTTCGGTCCCGGTCTGCTGGCACAGGGAGTCATATACCAAAACGTTCCTTGATGTCTGTAGTATATAACCTAGATGGACATCCTTGTCAACTCGGATGTTAAGTTGACCGTTGACCTCGATTTAGGGACAAAGTTCACATATGTTTCAATGGGACATCAAAACTTTAATTTAACATGGGGAAAACATTTTAAAAACAAATTATTGACCACAAAAAGTATATCATAATGTTGGGCTGACTGTTTAGAGCAAAAAAGTTAATCACAACTTTGATCGTCGATCAATATTTTTTGACCTATGACCTTTAGAAAATGACAAGTAATCAAAAATAGGCAATTTTTGGCAATTTTGTACAAATTCGGCCAAAATTCCACCTTTTCCTTCTTTAAAAAAATATTGTAACTCATTGAGAAATGATAAACCAGGTTTTAAGGTTGGTATATCAATGTACTTGATATCAAGATAAATTTTGAACATCAATGGTGTGCTGTTGTCATGGCAACAGACTTAAATGGCCTCCCAAAATGTCAACAATTGGGGAAAATGGAGGAAAATGTATACATAAAAGGTGGTTGCTATGGAAACTGCATTGCCAGTATAGATTTTATAATTGTCTTAAAATCAAAGGTCTATTAACCAGCAATATTAGATGTATTCCGATCATCCAAGGGCTAATAATATTTTTTTTTGAAAATAATGATTCCATGTCATTTTTGGCCAATTTTGTGAAAAACGGTAATAAATGGCCATTTTTTGCTGACATGTCATTTTCAAAAGGTCATAGGTCAAAAAATATTGATCGACAATTGAAGTTGTGATTGACTTTTTTGTTCTAAACAGTCAGCCAAACAATATGATTTGCCTCCCCCCAAAAAAGGTTAAAATTTGACAAAATTTGACCATTTTAGCATAAAATATCAAATGTTGGTACGCACATTTTATCACCATATTAGGTATAATTAGACCAAATTTTGCAATTTGCTTACCAAATTGGTTAAAATTAGACCAAATTTGACAGTTCTAGCATAAAATGGCAACAAAAAAAAATGCAAGCTTTGCGCGCACTTTTTAATTCTTCCCCCTAATTTTTTCGAGCCCCCTGTTGCGCCCCCACCCCCAATTTTTTTAATTTTTATGATGCTGGTGTCGCCACTGAACTGACCCTACTACACCACACGGCAACTGTGTGGTTACGGCAACCGTGTGGTTACAGCAACCGTGTGGTTACGGCAACCGTGTGGTTACGGCAACCGTGTGGTTACGGCAACCGTGTGGTTGGCCTCTTGTTTAACCTGTCGTTGACTGTCGGCGAAAAAATGGCCCAGGCTATATACTTAGCGAAGTATACTGAGCCAAGTAGCCTTGACACCAGTGGTGTAGTAGAGAGAGCCGGTAGGCCCGTTGCTGGAGGTCCGTGGTTCAAATCCCAGTGGGGCGTGGGGGTATTGGTGACTTTCGGGGGGACCTTTCTCCGCGGAAAAAAAAATCTGGCTACCTCGAGTAAGGGTTAATGATTTACCCCATCAATAGAAACAAGGTTTTCTAAGCTGCATTCTATGAAATCTATGACTGGAAGCCAATAAAAAGTCTATTAAAAATCTCTGTAATTTATTGGTTTGTTGAACATCAAATACAATATAATCCATATGTGTTTCCCTTCTTTCGGTTCTTTAAGCCACGACCACGTATATAAATTATCCACCTGTTGTTGTCCTTCTTGAACATTATCTGTTCTTCTACAAGATTTTACACAATGCTTTAACACACATGCCTATGCTGCCAAATTCAAACCTAGATACGGAACGATTTAGGGCAAAGAAAATTGGAATGTTTTTTTTTGAAATATCACCCTCACTCCTAACTTCAACAAATTGAGTCACATATATTCAGCAGTTTAAGGCGAATTGAATATTGCCAGTAAAAATGACGCTTATTTCATAAAACAAACAAAAAATCCTCAAAGTTAGGTTTTGAACCTCACCATTTTCCTAACCAAACAATATAAAATATAATAATTTTTCTTCTTCTTTAAAGTTAGGTTTTAAACCTCACCAATTTCCTAACCAAACAATATAAAATATAATAATTTTTCTTCTTCTTTAAAGTTAGGTTTTAAACCTCACCAATTTCCTAACCAAACAATATAAAACATAAGAAATTGGCGGTTAGTGGTCTTGAATAGCCCTGCTGGGCCGATCTAAATTGGACCCACTAAGCCGGAGGAGTTCTGTTAAACCGGCCCCATGCACCTCGGGCCTCCGGCCCTGCGGTTCTGTTTCTTACTACCGGGGGTACTCTGGATGGTATCTCGAGCACAGATAAATGGGGAGATAGAAGGGACGGTAATACCATCGGACGATGAATTCGTAGAGGGTGCGCTAATAGTTAGGTTTTCGGTTAGGAATGAAACCTAACTTTTTTTTCTCTCAAAGTTAGGTTTTAAACCTCACCAATTTCCTAACCAAACAATATAAACCTCACCAATTTCCTAACCAAACAATATAAAACATAAGAAATTATCTTTTCTCCAAAGTTAGGTTTTGAACCTCACCAATTTCCTAACCAAACAATATCAAACATAATAAATATTTCAAAGTTAGGTTTTGAACCTCACCATTTTCCTAACCAAACAATATAAAATATAATAATTTTTCTTCTTCTTTAAAGTTAGGTTTGAACCTCACCAATTTCTTAACCAAACAATATAAAACATAAGTAATTGGCAATAGTTAGGTTTTCGATTAGGAATGAAACCTAACTTTTTTTTCTCTTCCTAAATCGTGCCCCAGCTGATATGGTATTCTAGAAAGTGAACACAACATTTTGAATTGATTGGTAATAACAACAAAGAGATTTACAATACAGAGGGAATATATATTCAATTAAAAGGTTGCAATTTATGAAGCGTAAGTGTTTCTTTACATCTCCTACTTCTTCCAAGGTAATTCTTACCTCTGATAGTTTTCACAGCAACTTTAAGTGTTCTCGATTCATCTGTCATGTGCAATGTTGCCGCAAATACCTCTCCAAATTCACCTGGATGAACAACATTAAGTTGAATTGGTTGACCATTACATAAAGATAAACAGATACATATAAACAAACACCAAAAAACAAAAACAAAAACAAAACACTAAAACAAACAAGCAAACAAACAAACACCCCCCCCCCCCAAAAAAAAGGGAATTTAAAAGGCTTAATTTGAAGTCAACCTGTTATTATTTTACTCTAAAGATATAATAATAATAAATTTATATAATAATGCATTTATAATGCGCCATCTATCTAGACAACCTATTCCAAGCCGCAAACATCAAAACAAATAAAAACAAACAGTTAAAATATAAAACAGTTACGAGAAGTCAATCAGTCAAATCATAAGCAATCTTGAACAGATGAGTTTTTAAGGTCTTTTTGAAACCATCAAGTGAATCACAGAATCGAAGATCTGAAGGAATTGAGTTCCACAGTTAATTAATTATTTATCACATACTAAACAGCCAATTCCAACTTTCACTCAAAAATAAAAATGAAAGACACTTGTGTTTGTGAGATGTGTAATTAACAGGTTCCTAGCCTAGCTGGTCTGCATGAGACTGAACCAGAAAAGCTGTAAGTGATAATAGCTTTTTTCCCCCGTAACAATTCATGAAGAATGGAAGGTGTGTATAATCTCAGATGGACTACAAACCTTTTCCTAAATCTTTTCCGATGACGAGCTGGCTGTATTTAAAGCGAACGTCCTCCTGGTTAATATGAATGTTGTTTGGCAACACAAAAGGCTTGTTGAACTTGAGAGTAGTGTCTCCATGCAATTCTTGGATTTCTGCAATTAAAAACTCATCTTTCAATTCTCGAATGTTAACCAACTGCCTTATAAGCTCTTATACAAAAGTGATCATTCTTTAAATCATAGTCCCTTTCAGAATCCTTTGCCACTGATATCCAAACACTAGGGACTTGCTGCGTGCATGTGTGCAGTGCAGTCATAATTAAGACTGGCCTGTCACACCGTTGCATCTACTAGCGTGCACCCGCGCTTCGCGGGACCCGCTAGATGAGTAAACCAGGGCGGTTAATATTTTGGGTTCGATTTGTAAACATGGGCGATTAATATTTTGGGTTTTTTGAGAAGTACTGCTTTTTTGGAGGGTGGAGATGGGACACTAATTAATGTCCCTTAACTGTGTTGTTCTACTTCGTTGACTCAGTACGACGGTTGAGTGGGCACGGGGAAGACTTTCTCACTCCTGGATGTTATGTCACTGATTTACATCTTTTATTCTATAACTTAATATAATGTGGGGCATAATTTGTTGCATCATGTCAATTTATAAGCTATAATTATGTACATCAATGGCAACATGCGATTTGTTTTTTCTCAGGTTGGCCATATGGGACATGCATACTTGTGAGCCTAGGCCCACGTTATGAACAAGCAAGCGATAAAGGATGTAATGTAACTATACAATAGAATAAATGACAATTCATTGTATTACACCATAGACTTGGTGCAGGGTCGGGACCTAAAAATACACTAGTTACATTTGTACACGTTTGTATTGTAGTGTCAAAATGTATATTTAAATGATAGTTTGTGTGCCGAACAACCCACATGTAATGTGTGCGTGCGCTAAAGCAAGTACAAAATTGAGCTGGAAATTGATAACAAAGCACATACTACATCATGCAGAAACGGCAAAATATATATAAATATTGAAATAGAGTATGGGGTAATTACGGCCAGTAAAGCTCCCAACTTAGCTGGTATTCCCATTTTATTGACAGAAATAGAACTGTAACAATATATGTATTAGGGGCACAAGGAGCTATCACACTACCAAGTTTGATGAAGATCTGTTATTGCATTGGTGATTTACAGTGGATTAATGAGAACTCAGCACTGAAATATGCAAATTAAGTGATTAAAATACTCATTAATATGCATGAATTTTGTCACCAAACTATACAGCACCAGTACTCAACATGGGCTATCACACCGCCAAATTTGAAGATTAACAGTCACTGCATTCACATGCTACAGTGGATTAATGAGAAATCGGCACTGAAATATGCAAATTAAGTGATTAAAATACTCATTAATATGCATGAATTCTATCACCAAACTATACAGCACCAGAACTTACAAGGAGCTATCACACTACCAAGTATGATGAATACCTGTCATTGCATTGATGCTTTACAGTGGATTTATGTGAGATTAATGAGAAATCAACACTGAAATATGCAAATTAAGTGATTAAAATACTCATTGATATGCATGAATTGTGTCACCAAAGAATGCAGCAACAGCACTGAACCTGGGCTATCACACCACCAAATATGAAGATGAACAGTCACTGCATTGAAGAGCTACAGTGGATTAATGAGAAATCGGCACTGAAATATGCAAAATAAGTGATTAAAATACTCATTAATATGCATGAATTTTGTCAATTTCAATTTGACAATCATTGATGGATTAAGCTTTTATGGAAAGTTGTGAACCTGCTCTGATTGTGCCCTACAACTATGAGCAGTAGACCCAGTACTCATTGATTCAGCCAGAAATATTACTTCTATTTTAACCATGGTCACCCATCTCCAACAATCAATGTTGAGGGTCCTATAACGATCATGGTGATGAAATGGTTCCGCACATAGGAAAAGGGGGCTGGGGAACTTTTTCAACAAGGTCCTCAACTGTTTTTTACTAAGATTGTGGTTCAGCCAAATGAGTAAATAGCAAAATTAAATAGAAATTCTCAGCAGATATATTATGCAAATCAAAATAGCTAAAAATGTATGAAATGAACAACAGCGTAAACAGATAAACATAAATATTTAAAACACATACGGTGTTGAAAAATCCTGAGCCGCCCCAACAATTCCAACTCTTTGTCCAAAGTCTGTCTGTACTTTTTTCTGTACCAAATGGCAACTACTAGTATGATCACTAAAACAACAACACATACGATGACAGGCACATAAGCACTGACAGGCACGACAGGAGGGGGTTTTGGCATCACTGGTTCCATTGTAATGTTTGGGGGATATTCCAAAGTTCCGATATCAAACATGAGATTACCATGAAACACCTAGATGACACATGCACAAAAAAAAGTATATGTTTAATTAATTAGTTAATAAATTAATAGTGCACTGAAAATTTATAAAATGATAACGATTATGACGATATGAAAATAAAAAATGATTTATACAATAATGCATCAGGGATATAATGCAACATTAAAAGTAAAAGAAATGGAAACAAAATAGCTTTGACATCACGCAACAAGTGTAATTCGTGTGATGAACTCATTATATTCCATAAAACAATGGGTATAACAGGTATTGTGGGCACGCAGGGTTCATTAATAATTCCTCTTCTAAGTTCATGAATTCCAGTTAATTTCATAAATGAAATATATGGACGTACCACATGAATATTCTGTGAAAAAGAATGACAGTGCATCAATTTGTTTTCCAGAGTATTTTGTAAAAATCTTAATGAAATAATTATGCTGATCCAGTTGAATGAAAATAAATATGATTAATGATTTTCTTGTGGTGAATTTGGAAATACAAATTTCAGAAATTGTCAGGGGGCAACTTTCCTCTCTTCCCTCTACTACATCACTGAGAATGATATATGATTAATTTTACCACAACACATGGGTGTTCCGTTGTTGTTCCTGTAATACATTCAGATCCGGGATCCATATTAGGTATTCTGCAGGTGAGAGTTGTATCATCTAAGCTAACCACATCTGCTCTTTGTGTTCCCACATAAACCATCACATCGCTTTTGGTGCTGGCTTCCAATAGGTTGCGTCCCTACAAGTAATGATTTCAAATGTAAACAAAATTACTATTAATATTTTGGATTTGAATCTATTCTTGGTGGTCTTCATTTGATAGGCCCTTAATTTGAATAAATGTAAGATTATGACATAATGGGAATCCCCCTGCCTCGCACCCGGCCCTGACCGCCCCCCACAATGAAATGACAAACGATGTGTATATTAATACAAATTAGTCGGTTATGCTCCCTGGATCACAGGCATGCCCCCTCCAAATTGAAGACCCTCATTGCCATTACATAGCGACCTTTTACTTTCATATTGTTTTCAGGCATACTGGTCGTATATATTTAAGGTCCTCCTAGAAAAGCACCATAGCAGTGGTCTTTTTTAATCTGATAAGAACTCCTTCATGAATATGCTTATCCTTCAAACCTAATGCCAGGTTGCTATCTACTACGAATGTTGTATCAGGTTGCTATCTTCTGAAGACAGTGATGAAAATATATTTCATGATGTTTGAAGTCATACTTTTAAGGCCTGCTTTTGAAGCTTTATCTATACGATTCCCATTGTGTTGTTCTCTATGCCTAGGACATTTACATTAGTAATCCATTCACAGTAATTATCAGGAAAAATCGCCCATGGGTCCATGCTGTAATAAAAGTATGCTTCATGTTTTCAAATAGGGGCACGGTACAGAACTCGCGTGTTTATCGGCCGCGCATTGTTTATCGTACACTTGCGCACGGGTGGCACATGAGTCGCACTCTATTAATTTACGTGCAAGTTTTTTAATTGACGCGATCCTCGCATTTTCGAGTCATAAACTCAGCTGGCACTGCGCGTCGCTATCGTGATGCTATAAATTGCTGCACATTTGTAATCCCCTGGACGTGTCCATGCCCATTGTCAAATAATTAGCCATCTCAAATACACTTCAAAATGCAGTACATGCAGAGCATCACCTTTTGAAGTGATATACGAATTGTTATTCTACACTTACCATAATCAAAAGAACAGTTCCGCTTAATTCTAAACTATCACTATCATACACAGGATCTTCATAGTACTTCAATGTGACACCATCATTATAGTCTGACCATCTCAAAAGATCCGAGACATCCCCAATAATGAAACCAAAGCTTGCTGTTCCTAGTGCTGCACGCTTGTTTCTTGAGATGCGCTGCAGTGTAACACTGACATTTGGAGTTCTGCACAACATCTGAATGTCAGTCTGTACTTCACAATCCTGTTTGATAAATGTAATTAGTTTTAAAATAAACAATTTATTTTTATTTTTAAAAAGTAATTATATTAAGTAATCCAGTATTGCTATACAATCTTGATACTTGATACTTGATAGTTGACTTCCATAAAAGCATTATCTGCTGTCCCGGAAGCTGACAATAATGTGCGTGTGGTCCAAGTGCAGTTAAACAAAAGGTGCAGGATAAAAACTGGAAGTGTAGCTAGCTGACTACCATTCCATGCCGGAGGCTGGTGGCTGCATCTGCCTGATGAAGGGCATCGCCGCCATGTTGAAAGTTTCTGGTGAAGGTGCAAAAACAGATGCTGGTGGGAGCAAGTTCCACAATGGTATTATACGTGGATAGAAAGAGTATCTGTACACATCAAGATTGGTTTGTAGTTGTTGGTATCTAAGTGGGTGTTGTCCTCTTCCTTGTCTAGGATTAGCTTTAACAATTTGAGGTAATATGAATGTCCACTAAACCATAGTGTATCTTGTAAAACATAGATGTCTGTGCCATTAGCCTACGATGTTCAAGTGTGTCCCACTGTAATCCGCTGGAGGTTCTTTTGTAATCACCAAGGGTGAAGCGTGCAGCCTGTCTTTGCACACTCTCAAGCATTGTCTTGTCACGCTGAGTATAAGGGTTCCACGCAGAGGCAGCATCATCTATTTGGGGTCTCACAAGGCACTGGTAGGCTTTCTCCTTAACAGATGGATCACATGGGCCAAGATTGCGACGAATTAGACCAAGGGTTCTTGACAAAACCTGTCAAATAAGTTAAATTTGGTTGAGAAAGACTAATAGCACGCCAACATGTTTTAAATGCCCAACTATGGGCTAAATTAAACTCAAATCTGTAATGATGGATGATACGAACAGGGATGCAACATTATTTTCTATTATTTAACTTGCATTAAACATAATTATATTACAGACACATGGCAAACCTCAGCAAGATATAATAGAATCTGATGGTAAAATATAGCTAAAGTAACATCATCCCCATACTTTGTTCAGTAGCAAACAGGTGAAAATTATGAGGCTTGTATTTATCCTTGCTACAACAAATCCCTACTGAAACACTCACACATTGATAATTGGCAAAGGCATGCCTCGTGGGTATCATGTTGACTTATATGTGTAAGTTAAACACACAACTGCATTTGATATAGGCAATGCACATTTACATCATGTCAACCCTCGTAACTCAGATAAACACTGGCATAACATTTTTCACATATTTCGTACTGAATAACGTATAGCTGTGTTTAAAAGGTATAAGATGGAATTGACCAAAAGAAGAATAAAATTATCAGATTTCAGGATGAACAATGATCCTGAAATGCAGTAAATACCATTGCACTCTTATAAAAGTAACCACTAAAGACTCTTTCCAGAAACGATAGCCTACATTGATGATTGCATTTTTTTTTAAAATGAGCTCAATTACCCTTATTTAAAGACCTGTAACCTGCATCGGTATTATTTTCTTTTAGATTGGACAAATTAAAAAGAATGGTATATTACTTAATATGACTATATTACAATAGGAAAAAGTTTACCTCTTTAAATTGTTCATCACCAATATACATAACCATCTGAGGTGTTTGGGCTAGTCCGAATCCTGTTCCTGTCACTGTCAATGTGATGCCGCCACTAAAATTGAGCAGATATTATGAATATAAATATAAGGTGTATCCAAATCAGAAGTAAAACATCATGATTATGCGTACATTTGTAAAAGTTAATACCACTGTTAGATGGTTGAAGACATAAAAGTTCTAATCATTAGGTGAAATCTAAATCTACAAACAAATTTGGGTGGGTTTGTTGTTGTTGTTGTTGGGGTACGTGGGGTGGTGTTGTTGTTTTTTGGGGGGGGCGGGTTAAAGATAAAAGAAAAACAAACACTGTATATTATTTTTTCAAAGTATTCTAAAAGATGTTGTTCAAAGAAAGGGTTTTTGGTTTTTTAGATTATATAAAGATAATGTCAAAATATCTTAAATTCACAAATTTACAGACTATGGGTCTGTTGAATCTATCAAACAATGTTTTTCCATAGCCTTGTAGAAAATACTCGTAATAATTTAAAATGTCAACCTATTGTACGAGTATTTTCAACCTATTGTACACCTCAAGAATATAAGTTATGAGACCGCACTACACCATCCGGAATCAACTTGTCCACACGAAAGATAAACATGATCACCTCAACACCACGCATGCTGTATACACAACATTTTGTGCAAAAACTGCAACATCATAATTTATGTCTGTGAAACAGGCAGAAAATTCGGCACTTGTCTGGAGGAGCACAAGACTGAAGCAGAGAAATTCAGCAAGATAATTGCCACCCAGGCAAGCCACAAGTCTTCACAATCTACTATACATAAGTCGGCCATTACGGATCATGTTGTGGACAGTAATCATGTGATTGGATGGAAAGAGGCTAAGATCATAGACATGGAACAAGATCGGTACAAGAGATGGATAAAAGAAGCAGTGGAGATAAGAAAGAAAGGGGCACCACCATGAACTGAGACGAGGGGCAGTATCACCTTTTACTGTCTTGAGTCAAAGAAACGAACTGGCAACTCCAAACCACCGCTGAGAAAACTCCCTCTAGCGTCCGTGACAGTAAATAACACGCCACATTCTACCAAGTGTTGAGAAAGGCAACAGTGTTGCCGAAAACGTCCATAGTTGTGATTATACTATTTGGATCAGTATAAGAACCTTATCTTATCATTTATGGCTACCGATCCTGATGAATATATTCAATAATATGAATACTATTTCCCACAGGAATAGTTGTGACTATTTTCCTACAACCCTCATCCCCAAAGTCACAGTAAGGCATAATAACACAAAATTACTAAATGTTGTCTGGCAGGGAAATAGGGCGCACTATTTTCCCCTCAGAACTAGCTATGGACCTATCACCCCTCTAGGCCCTTACCTAGATACAATTTGTGTGTGAAATAGTTTGCCCCATTTTACCTATAGCCATGCAATATCTGTATACATGTACTATTTTCATTCATATAATATTATTTTACCTTTTGATAGTCTTTAGTGGGTGAACATCAGACACTGTTGGATTATTTCTGTACGTAAATGTACCCTGTGGTTCTCTCGTAGCCCCATCAAATAATAAGGTTAACAGATGGGATGAGTCAATAGATGAATTAGTAGTGCGACACATGGCAGTCGTGCCATTCAACACATCATCCAATCTGAAAAAAATCATTGAATTACATTTTTTTTTGTAAGCTTAATTTTACTAGACATTTTTCCTAGAGTTTTTAAGTGAACACTTTGCACGAAGAACTTTGCGCTGCGATCCAACTATGTTGGAGCATTTACAGCTTTGGAGAAATATATGAATCTACACCTACCTATTCATAATGCATTGTGACCCAATCGTAGCTGATATCTCACTGCACGCATCTAGATATTCACCAATAATGGTTACCATGGTACCTCCTGTAGCGAATCCTTCCATTGGCTCAAAGGAAGTGATGGACGGATCCTGCAAGGAAACCAAGAAAGGGAAAACAGGCAAATTGTTATTTATGTTACATACTGAGGCTTGCCCATTCATATTCTGAATATATATAACTTGCAGTATTAACCCTAACTCCCACTGTGTGTTTTTTGTGGATTAAACTGTCAGGGGAGAAAATGGATAACATTTGAAGGGAAATCAGTCTCCGCATGCAAAAATGCATAAATCTTCAGCTCTGCAATCATCTTTATTATTCATAGCGAATATATTTAGGCCTACTTACTCTGTATGTAAAGAAGACTTGACCCATGCTCTGTTGTAGGGTACCATCCATCTCCAATACAGTCACAGCAATGATGGCATCAAAGTCTTTGCCCCCAGACAATGTTCTGCAACTAATACTATACAACACAACAATATATTGAAACAAGTGTCTTTAACATTTCATTATAGTATGTCTCAAACAATAATACACAGGAGCCTACTACTAAGGCTGATATTTACTTATCTTAAATAATAAAAAAAAATCATTTATTGTTACCTGTTTCCAGTCACATATCTTCCCTCCAACCCATCCGTGCTGCAGTCTTCACTTCCAACTGTGACCATCAGAACATCTGAGAACTGTAGTCCAAGATCTGTACCAGTGACAGTAATTATGGTGTTGCCTTCATGGGGACCAGATGGGGGCCACACCTAGAACAGATCAATGACTATTTAGTTAAATGACAAAATAGCAACATTGTATTTATCTTAATAGAGCGCTTGTAAAATATTTGTTCAGGATTAAGCCCGGGAAAGAATAAGGTTTATTTCTCTTACTGGTACAGTTTGATCATCTCCAAATTGGCCTCCTTACAGCATTAAATGAATACAGAAGGATGTAGCCGTACATGAACGCAATTACCGTAACAAATATATATTGCACATTATAATATGTGTGATGCATGCATCTAGACAAACACCCATGCATGTGTTCAAAATCATGCAAGTACATGGGATTACGTTTGTACGCGGAGAGATAAAAACTGACAATTTAGAACTGATTGAACTATAGTGACAGTCATCTGATTTGGGAGAAGGGTAAGTGGGGCCCTAGGTGTCACTGACCCTTGCTATTCTGCTGATGTTTACTCTTATATTAACATACAAACTAACCCCAGTTAGAATCGGTGCTGGACAATTCTCCACCGAATCTGCAGGTATCCATCCCCCATTGCACACAGAGATCCCTGACACTGTACATATGCCATCTGTTTTACACCATCCACACATCAATTCTGGTCTTGCAGTTAGACCTGATAGACAACGACTACAATCTGGTCTGTCAACATCACATTTGAATAAAGTGACTGAAAACAGATAATAATTTTCAATGAATAACTCATTTTTTTCACATAACGATAATAATGTGTCTGGGGATAATCATAGCTTATGGACCTACGCCACATATTCTCCTGGACACAGTCCGACATATGCATATTAAATAAGTATTTGGATGGTGTGTTGTTGGTTGTTGTTTGAATTCTTACCATTAAATCCAAAGATATCATCAAGTCGTCTGTTGTCATTCCACACAACAGCTAAGCTAACCGTAACTTCTTGAACTTCTTTCTTATAGATATACTTCAGATACGGAAATAAAAGGAACATATTGAATGAAAACCTTTATTAGGCAATTGGTTGGTCAGAACATTTTGTTGTGCATACTGATATCAAGTATTCTAAAACTGTTAAAAAACGCATTTTTTTCATGATCACAATGGAAAAACATATTTGATATTGATGTATTGCTGCGCTTTATAGACAACATTCTGGCAGAAACAATGAAATCATGCAAATTTCAAATAATTATAAATATCACATTAACATGCCTAGATTGGTTTCAAACTAGTAATGTAGATCTCATTTGAACTTGCCCCTGTATTTTTTTTAACATACCATTCTTGGAAGACATGTGAATACGTTCCCGTTTCGTGTTGCTTCTGTTACAGCCTCCGAGCCATCAATTTCCATGATGCATTTGTAGCTTGTTACCCAAGAAAACATGATAGAAATATCAGATAAATGACAATATATCAGACTCCATGTGTTACCCTACACTTGAAAATATTAAATTTAATAAAATGTCCAATTTGCTGCAAAAAGATTGAAGATCGAGAGACGCTAAGTTTGTTCTTGCAGATTTGGACTGCCTGCTAAACTCTCTCACACATTTAAACTCCATTTTTGATTCAAAATTGTGTAGAGCCCAGCACAATTAAAAATGGTGAGGAGGAAAATATGACTTTCTGATTGGTTAGCAGAAGATGCAAACTATGATATAATACCTAGATTGAGGTTGAGGGCATAAAATGAATGTTGCTGAGTGGAAAAGAATGAGGAGGGCAATAATTTTATCAAGTCTGAATCAAATTCTTCTGTAAACTTTTAAATATTGAAATAGAAACATTATTTTAAAGATTCTTACCTTGCTTTCCAGGGGTAAATTCACACCTGTAACTTTAATAGACTTGCTTACACCATGTGCAACCAAACTCTCTTCACCTTGGGCGGCCAATTGAGGGCACTGTTCATAACCTTGTCTTACCGACATCTCTGGGTTCTGGATGAAGTTAAATAAGTATATACAATACAATTCTTTGCTTCTCTTTTTTTCATTTCTATAAGGTATTATATTTAATAGCTAAAATGTTAATATTCAGGGGAAAGCAATATTTTAGACATTATTTGTTGGCTAAAACCTGTAAATGGAGTCAAGTGCACTGGAACTATATCATTGCACGCCTATCTAGTGTGGACAGTGTTCATACAAAATATGCACACAAAAAACTGTTGTCATGATTGTGAGGTAATATTTTTTTTAGCTTGACTGACTTAATGAATTGATTTCAGTGGCTGTAATTTTAGCAGCAATGTGAGGTTAATCATTCAGAAATCAGAATGCACTTGAATTGAAACACAGGATTTCACTGATTTCCAACAATGTCATTTCATCCTCAAACAAAAAGAGATATCTTGATAAAATTAATAAAAGTAGGGGACTTGTCCTCCAGTTTATTGCAGGAATTAGATCGGAATTTAACACTTTTGTATTACAGGAAAAAGACCCGAGGACATAAGGTGTCTATTTTTCAGACTCTTAGTATGTATGCTGGTTCCCTGCATCAATGGGCTCCACACAACTTATCCATAGATGCAGGTACGCTCAAATTTCCACTCAAATCTGATTTGCTGGCATAAAAGTCATGCATATTCATGATTGACACAAAATAGATCCACAAATAAATTTGATCAAGCCAGCGTCACGCTTAGAATGATAACAAATTTGCTGATTGGCACAAACTACACGTGTATCTGCGCTAACCACAGCGCCGGACTTCATACGCACATGTACGCATGTCATATCGCGCTCCCTATCGCGCTCCCCATCGCGCCGTAGCTATGGCAGCGCGACAATGCATTCAGCGTTCGATGCGGTATCTCAGCTACAGTGTGGTGATCGTTATTTACCTTATGCCATGACAGAGCGACAGTGCAATGTGTTGAACTTACAGTTACGGCCGGCAATGGATTTGCCCGTACCTGCACCTATGGATAAGTTGGCGCGCGGGGATCCAGGTGCAGGGAACCAGCATAGTTAGTATGCTGCCATTGTTGACTAAAGCAAGGCCATGAGTGTGATTTACATTCAAACAGTGCTTTAAGGCATCATCACTGGCCTGCCTAATTTAGTAATTGGACAATTTATGCATGATCAGCAGTATAAAAGTGACTAGGCAGTGGAACCTTATGTGATACACTGTTGTTTATGTATTTTAATATTTTAATCAATCACAGCACAAATTATTGTGGGACACCCTGTACTGTATAACAGTTAGATCATCACATTTTTCATTACATTTTCTCCATTTATAATGCTGCTTGGATCATCCACTGAACATGTGCTGTTGTTATGGGAACACCGGTTGCTATAGATACACCAATCACATGCCCAGTCGCTGCTGATACAAGCTACACACCTAAGTTACAAAAACAAAATAAGGTAATATGATATACATGTACAAATCCACAAGTTTTATATTGGGTAAAACATCTCAACAAGTTATCGATGATTGATTAATTTTGATGATACAGATCAAAAAAATAAATTACAAATTCATATACACATATCTATTTGTATTTAACCTCGCTACATTCTAGCTATGAGTCACGATTAACAACAGGGTGTCCCTAAAAAAGGGGGCACATGTTCCAAGTCATTCCCCTAATTGATTACTCAGTATGTGGCTATAATCTTTATATAATCTAAAAGATAATTTAGCTGGCTTTAAAATGCTGTTTATTTGATTGTGTTTACTGTTCTCAAATCAAAAATATGTTTGATCAACAACGAGCATTCGTAATCAGGTTTGTGCCACTTTTAGAAAAATATGCGTTTTGGGGAATGTATAATTTTCATCTTTAAACATTTCGTATTTGGATTTGGTATTTGTACAAGCTTCAAGATAGCTAAATAAGCTTTCATATGCAGTTTGTTTTGTCAAATTTGCTTGAGTCTATTCTGTAATTCAAAAGCCCACAGAAAGGTGCTTCTCTATACCAAATGACTGATTGTACCTTATTAGGCTAAATTAAACAAATCTTTTGTCTCAAAGCTTTTCAGTTTTTCAAAACCTAATGCGGAATGCGTTTTTTTCAAGTTTTTTTTTTTTTTAAATATAAAATATTGAAATCCTTTTGAGTTACTTTTTGTATTTAAAATGATGTGATCAATGAAAATCTGACAAATCTGTGAAATTTTGGGATTTTTGGGGATTTTTTTTAAAAAAAATCTTTTTTTAAAAGATTTTTTTCTTTCTAATGCGCATCAATAAACTAACGCGCGGGAGCTTTGAGACAAAGGATTTTTTTTTAATTTAGCCTTATCACAATTCTATCTCAGCAAATACCAACCTTTTGTGTGTGTTACACTCATAGAAGTGAAAATCTCTTTGAGCAAACTTGACATCTGTTTCAGTGGAATAGACATATAGCTGCATGGTCACATGATCTAAAAAGCAATATGAATAAAGTACTGCTATGCTAGAAGAATAAATGGTGATCCTATACAGGAATTTAGATGCCAGTATGTAGTATCCTTTACATTCATATTTCAGATATTTGTTGCATTCAACTTGACCTGCACTATGATGACTACTTGAAACATATTTGTGTTAACATTGCGGCTAGACACTAGGGTTACAATAAATACATGTACGCGAATTTTTATGTGAAGCGTGATTCCGCTGCAAACCAGAAATGCATTTAATAATTTATCATAATCAAATTTAACCAGGTAGTACCTGAAGACTCCACTCCTCCACTTCTGACAAAGGGAGTTAATAGACGAAACATTTTTAAAATGTACTTTATGATTTGAAATGCATAATCACCTGATTTATACATGTGTCTATATTAACAGTTCATGGTGACATATATAATTGACAAGTAAAAAGGTCACTCCATTCTATTGTGTCTGTAATTTTCAGTTCATAATGACACATAGAACTATATTGTGAAAAATCAGACGACACTTGGTCGTTTACGCACAATTGTTATCCGCAGATAAACAATTATCAAAATTCATTGCATGACATCCAAATTAAAACCATTTAATGTATGTCCAAGAAAAGTTTAGAGCGATTGAATTTGACCAGGTAGTACCTGAGGAGGTTACAACCGAACATATACTTTTCCAACCGCAATGGTACCAATATAAACAAAAAATCATTGCATGACATCCAAAATCAAATCAAATAACGTATGTCCAAGAAAAGTTTAGGGCGATTTAATTTAACCAGGTAGGCCCTGAGTTAGTTACAAAACCGAACATATTTTCCAACCACAATGGTATCCAAGATAAACTGTTTACTAATAAAACCAGGACAAGTATCACGGAACCTAACCCTCTCCTAGGTTTCCTCGGAAGAGGTTATTAATAAACATCCATTTATCCAATATATATATTGTTCTCTGAAAAGTAAATATAAAATTGACCTAAAACAATTATGAAGTGACTCGGGTGATCAAAAAGTGTATACCAAAATGCACTGTGAGGTAAAAACAATGACCTCTTATAACGAGGGTGGGTGGGTGGGGAATTTTTATTTAATCCTTCTGGTTTACTTCCTTCTGGATCAGAATACGATATGACCTGCCGAGGAAACAAGGACAAAGGGGCCAAACCGGACGAGATATGCTTGACTGAACCCAAAGCAGATTTTGCGGGCTGGCGAATCCCGACTCGGGATTGGTTTAAAAACGTGAACCACGCCCGTCTGCAAAGGCCGGAAAACAAAAACGTGCTGGCCTAGTACGTGAGCAATTCGGAATTATTTAGACGAGCAAAACAATTCTTTTATCAATTTCGAATTTTAATTAGACTGAATTTTTAATTGAAATTTAATTCAATCAGTTAATTTCTTTTAATTTCTACTTTTCACTTCAAGCAGTTACCTCGAAAATAAGAATGTACAACAATTCTTTTTGTGTATATTAGTCTATGTAATGAACTTTTAAATCCAAATAAAACTTACCATTACCAGCTTGTATGTCAGGTATATCAGCTACTCCAGGAGTGGTACAAGTCAACTCGTTCCCAACCTTTGTGGCTGCTACAGGAGGAATGTCATCAAAGATACACTGATATGTATTACCATCAACTAGATCAGGGAGTTGTTCCACAGTCAGGTTGATCTGTAGTGCAAATGGATGGCTTTGCTTTAAGGTTGTCATGTTGTAATTCTTGGGTTATATATATGATGGGTTCCAATATGAAAAATTATACTCATTGTGCGACTGTGCGTTAGTTACACCTGTCTGTAGCTGTATTGACCACAACAAATAAATTGGCAAATACAGAGTGTACTCCACCATTCCTGAGATATGCATATGCGAGCAAATTTCTCTCCTGTAATTTGATACCTCAAAACAAAACAAAAAGTTGATAATTTAAATATAACCACATCTATTTATTTTTTTGAAGTTTTCATTGTGATATCATTGCGTATAGTGTCTACAGTGACAATTTAATTGTGTGTAATGAATTACAGTTAACCATTCATCAAAACATGCCTGACCGCTTGCAATGGCACACAGTGTTCAATACAAATCAATGACATCCCATAGAAATATGGATTTGCTACAATGTTTTGCTGACATCACTCTTTGATCATGAGGGGGCAAATACCATTGCATTGGAGTTGCACACACATTATAATATTGGCATGGCAATCACTATAATATGCATTGATATCACCTCAACATTAAGTGAAACATTGAGTTAAAGCTTGATTCCATAAAACTAGAAACCAAGATTGCAAGCAGTGTTAGGGACTTTGTAATCACAAAAGCTCATTAAGAGTGGAAAGCTTGTAACGACAATGGACAATATATTGGGAAAAGCAACTTGCCATGTGGTGAAATGATTAACTGTTCACTGCCCCAGTAGAATCAGTTATATTACGAGAGTATGGCGGAACTTTGACTTGACAAGCAGATGAGAAAAGCTTTGATGGATGTCACGCAAAGCTTCTACTAAAGGTATTGTGTAGAAGTCGCACACCACCAACACAGAATTGAAAAGAGCAAGAGCAAGAGATGTAGATTTGCGGGGCACTGTGCGTAAATTGAAGATGAAGTAATAGTATGGCAACCCAAACATGGCTAACACAACAGAGGTCTACCTAGCAGTTATGCATGTGAGTCTTCTTTGCAAAGATACAGGTCAACAGACATAAGACATGAAGAACAGCAAACTGAACAGAGCAGTTTGGGAAACAATTCAAGGAGTCTAATTTAATATATTGCATTAAGCAAGTTAGCAATGCTAGATGCTAGTATAGGATATACTGCATTTTGTGACCCCAAAGCTAGATCTTTCCATCTATAACAAATCAAACCCAAAGAATAGGTTCACTCTTACTTGCTGTTGTGTAACAGTGATAGGTAGATTATCATATGGATACACATTACTAATGTCAACACACTGGGCACTGTTGTACGGCAGCCATCTTGTGTTGACATCAGACATAGGACAGGAACTGTACAGTGAACATCTGAAAATGTGAAACCAGTTAATTAATGCACTTTATTCTGACTGGACATGTGTACTGGCTGGCAGTGTTGTGGCCAAATCACTAAACCTTGAGTCACAAGTCAAGTCATGACAGAAATGACCCACAGTCAAGCCCCAATGGGACATAGCCCCATGTATGAAAGTATGACCCGAGGACTTTCATGCAGTACACAATGGCTTTAAGTTCAGCCTTACCTAATTCATATCTTAAATAATTCATACATGTAGTTTCGATGTTTGTAATGTTTGTATAATCTCCCCTGTCTGTATGTTGGTCGACCAATGCTGGTTATTTATAGGCTATGTTCGTTCTTCTTATCAATTTTGTTGTATAGTTTAATGATTGAATAAAGAATGATTAAACAACTCCTTCTCAATTTCCCACAAGTAAAGTCACATCAAGTCAATATAATATGTCAAGTTAAGTCATGTCACTGGTTGGCTCAAGTCAAGTCAAGTCACTGAAGTGGTTTGCTCAAGTCAAGTCAAGTCACTGCTGGAGTATGTGGTAACTTAAAACAATCAGAGGCAAAAAGTGTGTACAATGTGTACTACTTTCAACACTGGTCTATAAAATTATGATCAAACTGGTGGTCTATTAATGATAAATATGTTGCACCAAACATACACATTCTTGTTTTTTATGTGGCAAATGTATCTACACATTGGCATTATCTTATGGTATCAAATGCGCACCTTTTCTCCAGTGTACACCATCCACAGTATGGGTCTCCATCTTCAGCTCCATTCCCACCAATGCACTCATCACATGTAGTGTACTCAGCACATTCTGAAGTTTTCAGCTTCAAGAGCTATTATAGATAAAAAATGTAATGTTTAGCATCTGAACTATATACAGGGTGTCCCAGAAATGATTTATACCATGGTTTAAAAAAATGTTAAAAATATTAAAACAATATTGTTGCGCAAATCGAATACCTGCAGTAAGTTGGGAAACATCTTTCCTTCTTCCTCTGTCAATTTCATCAAGATTTCTTTATCCGTTCAAATATAGCATGACATTTTTGAAAATCTGTGAAAATCAGTTTTTCACTTTCAATGTATTCTAATTGATACAACTCACAACTAACTTCTTCAGAACTGCTGTGTAAAAGAATATGGTATAAATCAATCAAGTAGAACAATTCCCTCACAACATTCAAATATTGCTTCATAAAATATCACAAACACTTGTTATCCATGAAATTTTCTGTGGAAATTAAAAGAGGCCACAGCAAATTACCTGTATATCATTCATGAAAATTTAGAGCTTTGTGCCAAACACGGTCTATGATTTTATGAGTTTCAAAAGAGGCAATTTTGGTCGAACATGAAATCTACCATTTTTACCAACTTTTTTTTAAATTTCTGTTAAAATCGTCCAATTTTAAAAATTCAAAATTCCTCAGAATGTTAGATATACGTAGATGTTACAATCATAAAAGCCAAGTAACCAGCAGCAATTGTATACATAGCTAACTAAATGCATCTTTCCCAGTATAAATCATTCTGGGACATTCTGTATCTCAAAATATATGGACAAAGAATTAGATCAAACTTGGCATCACATAGCAAATTGTTTATTGTCATTATGTATGATATGACAAAGTATTTTTGTTCAAATATTATGGTTTTCTTATCCTTTTGAGATGGCAAGATGAGGAGTTGATCAAATGGAAGGAGCTCAAACTAATGGATAATTAAACAAAGCCACAAACCTGTTGTTTTGTGAGTATAGTCAGCTGTTCCCCATCTTTGTCCAACTCTGCATCCCTCAACACATGATCTCCAACTGAGAATCTCTCATACTCCCGGCCATTGTCTTTGTCGGCAATATGAACCTGGTAAAAACAGGATTGAAGAATTCAGCACTTACACAACTAAAAATGATAAGTAGTTGTTGAAAGATTATATGCAAAACATTTTTGTTGTTGTGCTGCCCTCAGAAAGCGACCCTAAAATCTGCTTGTTTCTACTGAACTGAAAAAGTTTGTTTGAATAAATAGTTTTAAAACTATTATCACACTAGAAACATAAGTAAAATTGACATTTAGCAATTTTGTCGTGACATGAACCACAACAGCCAAGGTCTGTCAGTAATATTTGTCAGCAATTAAAGAAAAAATGACCAATCACAACCCAACCTCTAATTTGTTGGCACTTGAGGGCAACACAACATTTTCGTTTTTGCCTTGTGGATTACCCTGGAAAATGTGTATTATTGGATCACACTATCGATCCAGGGCTAAGTTATATGTCGTGTTCTACCGAAACCAGTCACAATTGGACAAGGTATCAAAATTGAGTTAGTAATTGATTATTAAAGTAGAGATCTTCAGCTTTACAATGGTACCTCTATTTTTTTAATCGGACTTCCCAAAGTGGAGTTACATCATGTTCAAGTTTATCTTTTACGGTATTTATGAAAACTATAAACTGAGATATCGCCCTTTAAAGTTACTTTGTACCATGGTTTTACATGTTTATATCGCCCTTTAAATCACTAAAACATACATTTAGGATGATTTTTTGATCTGAATCTTTCACAATAATGTTATAAACACTCTGAAGATTAATTATTTACCAGAAACTCAAATTCCCCCAAATCCCCCCTAATTATGTTTTGGGCTATTTCTCAGTTTGGAGCTCTGCCCAATTCCATCTGGTTTCTGTAGAACACGTCACATATAACACTACTACAATGGTCAAACAATGCAAACCTTCAGTCTTCCAAGTGTCTTGAGATATCTGACATAATACAGAGTATCAAATCATTTTGAATAGCCAGCATACCATGACCATGTGTCCTTGTGCAGTCCCTATAAATGCCACAGTATGTTGTCTATGTGTAGTAGTGATGATAGAGGATGGTGTGATGTCTGTCCATTCAATGATGGCAATAGATACCAATGACCCCACAGATTTGGCATATTGCCAGTTGTTTGCAGCGCATAGCTGACTCATTACTTGTGCCTCTGTCAACTAACAGTAAGAAAAATACAATTAGTGTGTGTACAACTATCTCACCATAACCATATCTCCTTGTGTAGTCCCTACAAACGCCACAGTATGTTGCCTATGTGTGGTAGTGATGATAGAGGATGGTGTGATGTCTGACCATTCAATGATGGCAGTAGATATCAATGCATCTACAGATTTGGCATATCGCCAGTCGTTTGCAGTGCATAGCTGACCCATAACTTGTGCCTCTGTCAGCTACCGGTAAGAAAAATAAAATTATTTGTTTGTACATGAAATATCTCACTTTGACCATGTCTCCTTGTGCAGTCCCTACAAATGCCACAGTATGTTCTCTATGTGTGGTAGTGATGATAGAGGATGGTGTGATGTCTGACCATTCAATGATGGCAGTAGATTTCAATGAATCCACAGACTTGGCATATTGCCAATCTAATGCAGTGCATTGCTGACCCATAATTAGTTGATCTGTCAGCTACAAAGATAACAAATTGAAAAGCCAAGGCCATAAATTTTACTGAAGGCTGATCTAACAGATGTAACAGTTAATTACTTTTTGTAAAAGTGCAATTCTCTCACTTCAAACATGATATTTTATTTTGCCAACAATGCACCAACATCAAGACTGAATTTACCAGGAATTCATAATGTATGTGATCAATATGAATAAATCAATTTCATTTTGACATAATGAATAACAGCCAGCAATACATAAGATATCAGTGTGTATCTATTACTTCCTCTGGACAATACCTTACAGACGCAACATTTATGAATGCGTCTTTCTAAGTGTGCATGTATACACCAACACCTCTAGTAGACGCATGTATATATATACACCTAGCACATAAAGTCCCTGCCCAGGTGATTTGAGGTTGGCTAATTCAAAATATATGATCGGTACCAAAAATCTATGATATACATTAAATGAGCAAATTTCTTCTCCGCAGTTTGATGCCTCATTCAACAAAATCGAATGGATACTTTTAAAGTTATGTCGATTTCAATGACCGCGCATGCAACAGAAATGTTGCACTAGGTATAGGAATCATTGATTTGTGTGTGATTACTGTCATAACTGTGTGCTATCTGAACGAGACAGATGAATGGGTCTTTAGTGATAACCGCAATGTGCGGGACAAAGGGTGTATCTGGCTGTGAAGAATACAAGTCTTAGCTGATAAGCTCTGTGAGTTTTTTAGTGCGTAAATCCATAGACGGGTAAAACATCGATTTTTACCGTCTATGGTAAATCACACACAAATCAATGATTTCCTATACCTAGTGCAACATTTCTGTTGCATGCACGGTCATTGAAATCGACATAACTTTAAAAGTATCCATTCGATTTTGTTGAATGAGGTATCAAACTGCGGAGAAGAAATTTGCTCATTTAATGTATATCTCAGATTCTTGGTACCGATCATATATTTTGAATTAGCCAACCTCAAAGCACCTGGGCAGGGACTTTATGTGCTAGGTGTATATATATATATATATCGCAGTAATATCTCTATCTCAAGAAAGTGAATAATATCCTTGATATCTAAAACAATCTAGAAACACACATCACTCTGCCTTTTATAATCCCATGTGAACCAACACCCAGTAAAACCAATCGATAATAATCATAACTTATATTTCAAACTTGTTAATTTGCAATATCATGACGGCTCATATCAGTCATTAGGGTCTTAGAATACCTTCCATTCACACAACAACAAATACAACTGTGCCAGAATTGTATGAATATATAAAAAATAATGTGAGTATCCTTTCCAGTTGTGTCTAACTTAAAAGCACAATATGCACATCATTTTAATACCATAAATAATAGCTGTTTGTATATTACATTTCATGACAAAGTTGATTCGCCTACAAAGCATTTATTATCAATAATACCAATAGATCACTTTAGGTATACCAAATTTGTCTGACAATACTTACATCTAGTCCTGGACATGAATGACTATGTAGATAGCTCACCCCATATGCAGCTGAAGCTCTTCGATTATTGTGACTAAAACATCCAGCAACAGTTTCATAAAAAATGCTTTCAATATCCTCCATCTTGAAAACACACAGAGCCGATTCCATACTGGGTACATAATAATCCTCAGCATTCATAGTCCCATCAATAGTCTTAGCAAAGACTCCATAGAAGACATCATCCCCGGCACTGATACTAAGAGATGTTGCCAGGTCAGGACCTGCTGCACCTACATAGGCAGCTTGAATGAGGTTGTAAACTGTTCCACTCTGTCCCTGGCATTCCAGTGTGATCTCAGTGAAAGAGTTAAAGTCATCACTGTCTTGACACACTCTCTGTATCTTGGATATGAAGTCATTTTGTTCTTCCTGTCTTTGATGCGTTACAAAGTAGGTGAATTCTTTCCGTGTATAGACATATATGTAATTGATTAAAAATGTACCAAACATTGGTAGACTTCTTTGTAAAAATAAATACTGCTCAAAGTTAAAAATACCAATCTCATTATCTAAGGTCCTTCGACTCACAAAGGGAACACTTAAACGCCTTGCCTCTTCATGTGTAGCAGCCACATAGAGCATATTAGCACCACCATTGAGACTTCCTGGTGCAATGATAGCTTCTGTTGTAAGCATTCCAGATGATACAACTGGATATTCACTTTCATACAATACCGTCATTATATCAGACAAGTCCCTTGTTTCACATATCCCTCTGCCAGTATTGCCCACAGTCTCACTTCCACATGTAATCAATCTATCGTATTCATAGTCAATCAGTAAGATCTTGTTATAATTGGGACATTCATTGACATCTTCCTCACATTCATCAACTTCTGTGTTGACTTGTACTTGTCTTGTGAAATCCTCTCTCAGCTGATACAACACATCACTAGCTCCAATGTACACAGTCCCTGTCACTTTATGTGTCACAAAATGAGTGAATTCTGATGTCCCGACAGGGTTTCTGTATGAATTTGTTTCGTAAACTGTCAAATCTAGGGCAAAGGTGAGATGTTGACACAAAAGTGATATCATGAGTGTCACATCTCTCAGTAGTTGTCTGTTGACACCCATGACTGTAGATGTTGCAGTCTATTGATGTATGCAGTTCCTTTAGTATGTGTTTAAGGCAGGAATATTGATGTATGCAGTCTATTGATGTATGCAGTTACTTGTCTGATCAATTGGTTTTCTCATGTCATACCTCTAGTTCAGATTCATCCAAAGCCACATGCTGAATGGGTCATAAAACCAGGTGCTACACGGAAGCTGGTTATCAACATTCCTGAGTGCTTGGCATTGCTATTGATTAATGTCAATCCTGGAAGTCATGTTATGGTCAGTCCTGAAAGAAATATAGAAATATTAAAGGATTAGAAGTTTATCAAAGTTCATCAAGTGAATGATATCACATTGACAACAATAGTTAAATTTCTCCATGCTATGGTTGATTCATCAAAATAAAGCCAACCTAGATTTAAGGTAGATGACCCGATCACATTTTCGTAATACAGAATTATTTCAAACATACGGAGATTTTCATATCATATGAAAGCTCGTATTTTTCTCATCATCATACTGAAATTTGACGGCCTAAATCGGTATAATTACGGAGAAATCGATGAAATAACATCGAATTACCGCGAATGGTGGTAACCACCGATATAGTTTGTACTACTCAATGGGTACAGTTCACAGCATCTTGTGCGTCTATAAGAACCATTAGAGCTATGCAACTCAAACTTTGGAACACGACTTTTTTTAAGGATGACCTTTCATGTAGAATAGAAAACTTCAAGTTGAAAATCGGAACATCTACCTTTAACCAAAAGGTATGAAATTGCAACTATAATTTCATCATGATAGTGATATGTTTGATTGATTAGGTGTTTATTTAAATTCATAGAGCAAGAGAATTATATATCATTGACAATGATAGTAAGATTTCTATATGGTATGGTTGATACATGAAAAATATAAGGAACTAAATTAGCCAAAAGATGACATTACAACTATCATTTCATTCGGCTAATGATTACAGCTTCCGCAAGCTTTCTCAAGGGGAAGATTTCCCCTAGGATTAAATCGAGGATTGCTAGGTGAACACTATGGAAACTAATTACTCCAAGAATAAACCTTCTTTGAAATTATTCTGCATGCATTTGTTATGCTTTTACCATTGGCATCATTGATTTCCTGACTTTTTGGGAATATATCTAAATTAATATTTCATTTAGGTTTTTTGCGGTACATAACTCTTATTTTACATAACATCCTTTCCAAGACCAAGATCTAACAACCTATACGCGTACATGGAATCCATGATGGTAGGCATGGTAACCAAATTCTAGACAAGAAAGGTCTTTTACTACTCCATTTGGGATTGCAGTACAGTAATAAGCCTTTTCAATATTACTTTACTTCTGCTGATAATTCCATTGCAAATGTCATAGAAGAGTGTACTAAAAATAGTAGTTGCAGTACAAACTCTTAGGCATTAAGCTATGTGAACTTGTGATTATATTATATATATGGATGATTTACCAAAGAACTGGGCACCAGACTAATGCAAAAATACATGTTGACCTTTGACACATATGGCAAAATTTGTAGAACTACGAACTTATGCCAAAAAAGCTGACTAATTTTACACTATATTCCTATACTGGCAGCTCCTACTCATAGAATCCAAGACCAAGGTTCAAAGACCTCTATATGGGATTTATGGGGTAGGCGGGGTTACCAAAGACCAGTCGAGAAAGTTCTGTTTGTATACTTTATAAAAACACCAGCTTTCTCTACCCCTTTCATACAAACCTTGTTATACACAAAATATTTGATATTTTGCAGGAGGGTGGATATATTTCTAAGACAAAATATTTGGTAGTTTAAAGTACATTTTCTTTAATTAACTCAATAAAATTTATGATCATGGAAGGTGGGTTTTGTGTGTGGTATAGACCTAAACATCTGCTGTCCTTTAATTGATTATAAATTATGTATCTAGCTGGTGTATTAATTGATTTGGTTGATTCCTTCTTAAGATAACTATCATAAATTATATTGCCTGTAGGTTTTGCATTGATAAATAACTCTAATATGTAATCCTATACCAAACTGGCATTTCCTATCCCTAGAATCCAAGACCATGATTCAAAGACCTCTATATGGAATCTGTGGAGAAGCTTGATTACATCACCTATTGTTGTTGGTAAATAAATCAATATGTTCTTTATCGTAAATAATTTTACTTGTAGGTTTTGCGGTGTTGCAGTGCAAAAAGTGCCAAAAACGTGAATTTTTACCGCCAAAATCATGAAAATCACATTTTTGGGGAAAAAATCACATATTTTTGGCACTTTTTGGTCTATAACTCAAAAAATAATCGATTATTCAAAAAACCCAAAAAAACCGCTCCTGGGGAATGTTATCAGGATTATCATAAAACTAGTATGACAAAATTTAACAAAATATATTTTGAGTTATCTTTTCCAAACCTAAAATGGGTCAAAAAACGTGTTTTTTATAATTTTTTCCAAAATGGTCAATTTCATTATTATGGTTGGATTCATTGAACCCTTTTCTGCAAAAAACTGTATACGTTTATAAAGATTAAATGAATATTGAAGAAGTTACGGCAGTTTTACGGAGGCCGTACCTGAGAGTCCACACCCCCTTAATGAACACTGGCAACTGTTTAAATCTTGATTATATAAACTGTAATTTGAAATTAATATTTAATACCTTTTATGTTTATCAAACCTTGTATCCAATAAAAAGCAATATTTGAGCTATTTCACTATTTTTTAGTCCTAAACAAACTATCATCCATATATTAGCTATAAACCAGTATTATGGACTTTCCTTTAAAGATCAACAGAAAATGCCATTGGTGATGCCTTTCAACTTTGGATTAATTATAACGCTGATGCCTCTTGAATTAAAATATCAATAATACACAATGTACCACTGTTGTTCCCTGATACTTCAGGTACAATATATCATAGATCCTAAGGATCTATGAATATATACTGTGCATTATACTTATCATTAATTTTACTTAAGGTGATGACAAAAACCTATTCTACGAGCAAACTGACCTCTCAGGTAGGGTCGGTCGGTCAGTCATTTTTTATTGTTGTTACTTGTGGCGTAGCTAGGCTTGACCAGGCTGTCAACTTTTGAGAATTGCCTGCGTCAGAAACTTGAGAGTGGGGGGTTGGGGGCGAGTGACATGGTATCCCCCCCAAAAAAAAAATTTAAAAAATGCTGTCAGGAAATGATTTCGGTTAATTGTCAGCGATTTCCAAAATATTTCAAAAAATTCAAATAAATGTTAACAATCTGAACAACAACAAAACTCACAAAATGTGCAACAAATGTCTAAAACAAAATGTTTGTGGAAAATTTGGAAAAAATGGATCGGGCCCGTATATTCATTTGGCATAGTTTTCACTTGATTACGGGTCATCAAATCTATCTTTGGATATTAAGATTGAATTTTGACATGTGACAAGTTTCAAAATGGCTACAGAGGTAAAAAATAAAACTACTCCAATTAAGCTGAAAAGCATAGCAACCCATTGTTATAGACCATAACTAGGCAAATCCTAAGAAATATTGGCAATAACTGCGTTAAAACACTTAAACGGAATAAGATTATAATTAAGCTTAGTTACCAACTTTAATCCAGCACACAGCTTTATTCCATGTGCAAAGTGACGCCCTGTGTGGTCGAAACAAGCAGATAATGCCCAAATATTTATATCCGAGTTATTAAATTAAAGGGGCATTGAGAGATGTATTTTTTATCGATATTCTAAATGAGCACATAACGTAAAGATAATCATCAACATAGCCCAAATCCAAAATATCATACAATTCTGACATCGCCTTCATGCCGAACTAAGCAAATAACGGCACTTCCGGGTTGAGATTTGCCGCGAAAGTCTGTGAGTAAAACTTAGCATAATTTCCGAATTCAGCACCTTAGTTTCAAATCATGAAATTTTATATGATAAACGGCGAATGTTGGTAAACTGTTTCAGATGGTAGTTAGTATATGCCTAAGTATTACTTTGATGCAACAAAAATGATTTCCAGGATAATTGAGGGTGCACTCCCATACGTATCTCTCAATGCCCCTTTAATGTTTCCAATGTCTGCTTATATAATATTACTATAACAAAAGTGTTATCTTTATTGTTTATTATTATGTACATGAATTTGTATAACAACATAAGTTGACACATGTAGTCATGGTGACATAATTTTGCAAACAATTTTTGTATGTTGACTTTTATTTGTTTTGAATAGTTTCTCTATATCAAAGTACCAGTAATTAAACACATGTTGAGCATTAGCTAAACATAAATAATTCCCTTTTCAAAATTCAAAATTATATATTATCAGTGGGCTTATTCTTGTCTGAGGAACATTATTAGCTATGCCATATCTTGTAAATCATGTTTTCGTATATTAGTTTATTACATAAAAACCCCTCAAATACTCTTAATAATAGAATCCAAAATAACTAAATCTGTATATAAATAAAAATGTATTATATAAAATGTTTTGCTCTGAGTAAAATAAATATATATGTGCAAAATGTACATAGAATCTTTACAACCCCAGTGGGGTTTGATGGTAAAATGTCTTAATAATGACCTGTCACGTCAAAATGGACATGTTGGTGGCTCAAGTCAAATCTGAGTTATTGGCATGAGTAAAAAGAGTATATTCTAATATTTGAAATGATACCATGTTGAAGGTATTCTGATTTATGTAATCACAAGATATGATTTGAAGAAGCATATTTTTTCCCTATTATTTTCTTTATATTTCACCAAATATATTGTCCGCTATCTCAAAACTGTGTTTGCTGACAACATGTCCTTTTTTATGTGACTGGTCACATATTTGCTAACCATGTTTTCCATATAACAGTTTTGTTATATAAATAACATCAACATAATTTTAATAGAATCCAATGAACCAAATATTGATATTATAAAAATAAAAATGTAAAGTATAAAACCTTTTTGCTCTGAGTAAAATATATATATATATATATGTGTGAAAAATGCACAGAGTATCTTGACCACCCCGGCAAGGTGTGATGGTATACAAACATTGAATGCCCACAAGTGTGATAAAAACTATACCACAAGGTCAAATTTGGACTTTTCCTTCGCCTCGTGTAATGGAACAACAAAATTTGGACCGAATGATATAGTTTTACTATTGCACAAACAAAAGGCATACAATATTTGTTTCATAATAATGATCACACAATCAATTTCAAGACATGTGATAGTACAAATATCACATGACTGGAATCAGGCCTATCATTATATAATAAAATATTTTGTTAACATTTAAACACTTTTTATAATTGTGCATTTGCCCACTTACTGTACATTTCAGATTTTTATAAGACCTATAGATTTCAATAAAATGGCATACTAGCACATTGTCAGCAACCTTTTGTGTTATGTGCAAAGATGCCAGTCAGTACCACTAAAAAATCCTGAAATGGAGAAACATTTACAGAGAATTAAAAAATGCATACATTATTACATCCTAATATTACACTTTTGGAAAATACTCCTGGTTAACATGTGTCAATTTTGAAATTAAATATAAAAGTGTAAACCAACCCTGATTCATATTTTGTAAAATTGTCATGGCAATACACAATTGCCTGCCAAAATTGTTACTTATTAAAGAAAAAGCACAAAATCTAAAGTGTTCCACGGAATCCACTGTCATAATGTACCCACAATCCCGGCCAATATTGTTGGAACACTTTTATACATGTGTTTAAAAACTTCCCCTCTCCCCCTGAAACAATTTTAAAAACAAAATGTTTGGGTTACGGGATACTGGAAGGAGGGGGGGGGGGGGGGGGGGGGGGGGGGTTCAACATTGCCCATGGGGTGAGGGAGTTATTCATGTTGAGGAAAGGCTTCAAGCTTTCCTTCAAAGGCAGCAATGTTTCAATAGTGTACATTTTGTGAAAACGGGGATGCTTGAAAGTGTAATTATTACCAGGATGTTCCAACTAATTATGACCGTGATTGCAGGCTGGTTACATTACAGTACTAGTTATGCACAAATCTCATAGGAAATTGATTAAAATTTAAAATCACAACTATAGTCAATTCATCTAATATGACAGTCCATCAAGAGTAATTGGTTGAGTCAATTAAGTGAAAATAGGAAATTCATTCAGAATCAGAGCACTGAATTATGGCTTGAACTCGAGTGAACCAATCCATTCTGTTGGACCATATCATTGATCCTAAATGATTTTCTTGACTTGAGACCCTTACACATCTTTACTCTTACCTCAACACGAATGGTTTTGGACATCATATGAAATGCATTGACTATAATCACTATTTTGCTATGGAGCAAGAATTTTAACGTTTGGAACTGTAGTTTTTTAAAAAATATTATGGTTGGACAACTGCTTAGGTCACACTGTGAGGCCTGCAACTAACAGCCGCCCTTCTATGGCAAAACAATGTATCTATTAATCCATATTATGAAGGAAAAACCAAAGAGAACATTCATAAGCATTTCTAGATTATATATCATAGTATTAAATGTAGAAATTTCATACACTTTCTTGAGCTAATATTATCTTTTTATTGATAGATTAATACCGAATTAAACAATCTTATCAAACATGATGGAACAATACATATCAAAATACATTTCTTGTGATGCAAAATGTAATATAAAGATATGTTTCTTGATAAAAATATCACTTACATTACACAAGATATACTGGTGTAACTTCAAATGCCACTTTTTTGTGGCTATTTCAAATGATTCAAACTCAAAATGTCAAACTGTGATTTACATTGGTTAACCATAAGGGTACTTTTTAAATTTCACTTGTTTCCTTGGATTCCTTATGAAATTACTCTCCAATTTTAGGAGCTGTTAATTGTTTCCATCTCCACAACATCACTAGGACCGTCCATTGGATGTAAATATGAATCGCGAATGATAGGCTCAGGCTGGGTCAATTTGTGATATGCTGGATTGTCAATCCCTTGGGGCGAAGATTGTGCAGTCCCTGCGTGCATCTGCAGGTTCAAGATAAAACTAAGTCTTTGTGCCAGTTCCCGGAAAGTACAACGACCTTTGGGGTTGCGGCTCCAACAAAGCTTCATAACATCATACCTAAGATAGGAAAAATGATTTCTTCTGTGAATTGATAATTCAAAGATAAGAGGTCGGAAAAATGACTGTTTTGCTAATATCTTTTCCATTAAATAAAATTGTAATGTTCCACAGTATTGACCTCATAATTTGGTTCTGGCAGCTATATTTATTTTCGATACTTTTCTTTATGTCAAGTTAATTACACACTATTTGGCCATCAATGAAATATATTGATAAAGGGAGTTTTTATTTTATTTACAATAGCCTCTCCTGACAGGGTAACGATGGAGAAAAGAAAACAAACAAATATGCAAATAAAATCTTTGCCTAAATGAGCAAAACTACAGCATGCTTAATAACTTCTCAATCCATTTAGGTGTAATACGTTATGTGATGTAGTATGAAAGCGTAATCATAATTTTTGTACGAGACCATAGTCTTTAAATAAACACTTTTTATATACAATAACTTACACATCTTGACGGCAGTCCCCTGGACATGAAAGGCGGTTTCCCTGTATGATGTGATAATATATATCTTTGTTGGCTATCTGTTGGTATGGTTTAGCTCCATTGGTATAGATCTCCCAAAGAAGTACACCATAAGACCACTGGTTTGTAAAAATCAACCAAACACAATATTGGTTAAATATTACAAATAAGGGTGAAGGTAACAATTTACAAAAGATATGAAACCCTTTTTTTAATTATAAATATAAATAAACCATTACATCACATCTCACAAAACAGCAACATAAGACTAAGAGCTAACCAATCCACCAGAATACACAGCCATCTTCTTATGACCAGCATCATGATTAATGCCAATACTTGTATGGAGTGCTTAGTACCTTTTTTGTGTGTGAACTTTACAGTTCCTGTGTGTTACATCCAAAGTAGCCGTGCAGTATCAGAGTTACTGGTAATAATAATAATAATAATAATAAAACCATACTTATTGAGCGCATAACACATTTAAGTCACTATGCGCTATCACAAACAAAAACAAAAACACACAGTAACATGAGTAACAATAGACGAAACAAAAAGAAATTAAATATTAACATTAAATAGGTAAGTTTTTAGCAATGATTTGAACTGTTCAAGAGTTTTGGCGGATTTAACATATGGTAAATTGTTCCAAGGTTCAGCAGAAGCATCTTGAAAAGAATGGCGACCATATGAAGTAGAAGGTGAAGAAACATGCGCAAGAAGATATTTTGAGCCAGAACGAAGATTGCGAGTGGGCTCGTATTGTTGAATAAGATCTTGTAGATACATAGAAGCTAGAGCTCGAGTACATTTAAATGTTATCAGAAGAATCTTGTAGATAATGCGAGATCTGATCGGTAACCACTGTAAGTCACAAAGGACGAGAGAAATGTGACAGCGAATCTTAGACAGAGTAACAAGTCGAGCAGCTTAGTTTTGAATCCGTTGAAGTTTTGAGATTTGCGTATCAGGGAGGGCATAAAGTAAACTATTGCAGTTGTCAAGTCGGCAAGTCACAAAAGCATGAATAAGTCTTTCAGTTGTTGGCTGATCGAGATAACGCCGGATTTGACCTAGAGCATGAGAAGCCGCACGACAAATGTTGTTGACATGAACATCCATCATAAGATCGTTTTGAAGGATAATGCGCACCTACTTTGGTGGTACTTCACTAGTACTATAACAAAACCAAAACAGGTACTGGACATACAGTACGAGTACAGGCACTGGCAGCAGAGAATAACCATGATGCCTGAAGATAAATAGATGTGTAAGATTGGATAACATATATTAATGTGAATGTGAAAAACATCCTTTTGACAAAATATCTCTACAAGATTAACTGTAACAATTAATCATTATACAAAAAAATTACATTAAAAAATGGCTCAACACAGGCTGATAATAAATAAAACCAAGTGAATTTCCAAAAAAACTTGCATCTATGGGTATAAACCATGGCACATGATTCTTACCACATCAGTCTTTTCATTATAGACACGTCGTCCTAGACTTTCAGGTGCCATCCATTTCACGGGTATTTTAGCTTTCTTGTCCTGGCTCACATAGTCGTCGGAATCTTCCAAATCACGACTCCGACCAAAGTCACCAATTTTCACAACCAAGTTTTCATCAACCCTGGTATTGAGAAAAAAATTATAGAAGTCTAAACAGAATGACATTTCTTTCTTATCTAAAAGTATGAGGGTCATTCAATAAGTTCTACCTCCTAGCTCATAACTTTGCTGTTATACAAGCCAGTCGTACGAAATATTCCACAATTGAAGCTGCCTTGAATCTCAGCTACCAAATAATAGTAGATTGGTCTGAATACTCATTGTACTTTTCTGGATAGTGCAGTAAAAACCAAACTTCCATTTAGTGTGACGGAAATGGGTACAAATCAGCCAAATGTCTCCTAAGTGCTTTTCATATGGCTAATTCTAAGAGACAAAATGTACCTATCGGTCAATTACAATCGTTCTAAGTTACAAATATCTCTTGAACAGACTTTAAACAATACAAGTGAATGATTTGCGGAAAATGCCCTTTAGCCAGAACCAAACCAGGACAGCCATCAATTTTAACCCTACCCTGGAGAACCACTGCAAAAGTCATATTTGCTTTTCATAGGATCAAAGAGATCTTCATTATACAGGACTAAATGGATATATTTCAAGTCTCTCGAAGATATATTTTTCTATCACCGACTACCTGATTAACTATTCTAAATGTTGCACTATGTTTCATGTGCGGGAAATATTTTTAAAAAAAATCGATTTGGATATGAATATTTTGGAGCTGTGAAACAAGTTTAGCAATAAATGTCCTTACATGCAGTTTCTAGCCGCTAGATCCCGATGTACAAACTTCTTATCAGAGAGATAGGTCATACCGTTAGCAGCATCAATTGCAAACTTCAGTTTCTGTTCACTTGTAATCTCCTGAATAAATACAAACATATTTATGTTACAAACGTAAAGAGTGTTTAGGAAATCATCCTGGTTAACATTATGTTCCCACTCCCTTACCACTTTTGGACCTGCGATGTTGACATTTCGCCGGTAATAAATCATAAGATTTTGCCAACCGCTGACTATGTGGTCAACTTTCAGGGTTATGAAGGTTAGTTTATGCCCTTGGGGCATACTTTGGACCACATAGTGGGAAATAGACACATCCTTAGATGGTTTATTACCAGCGAAATGTAAAATCACAGGTCAAAAAGTGTTGAGGGAGTGGAAACGTAATGAATAACATATGCAAATATTTTCCCTGATTACAGATGTTCTGATGTTTTGCAATTGTCCATGTTCTTAATATTCGGTGATCATGTAATTTCACAGACTAGTATGACAAAAAAGTGTGTACATGACAAAACAAAATGCATGAATTTTATGTTAATCAGACAAATTCAATTATTATTTTTTAAATAAAAAAGATGCATTTTACACATATTACACGGTTTAGAGCGTTTGCACATATGTATATATGAAAAACATCAAATAATAGATTATCACTCATTTATTAAACCTAATAACAGATAAAAAAAATAAAAATTCACAAAAGAGATTTTTTTCTTCAAATAAAAATCTCAGGTGTCTTTCTCTTGCACACAGTCCCAACAAACCTCAATAAGACAGGCTGGCCCAGAAGCCATTTAACTTTATATTCATCCTTTATTGAATACATTATTTGACTCACCAATGTTGTTTTCTTCAGAAATGATTTTAAGTCACCATTTGTCATCAATGGAATCACCACCAGTGGGCTTCCTTCTGGGTCAAAGGTCATTCCAATCATACCTAATACATTCTCATGGTCGAAATCTTTCATGATGAGACCTTCTTCAAGGAATTCAATGATGCTGGATGCGTCTTTTTCTCCTACCAAATACAATAACATGAACAGTAAAAAGATTAAATGTTGACTCAAGTCAGTATGCAGAAATTCCACCACACCAAAAAAAACACCTAATTCTCACTCCATATGTGTTAAAACTAAGGAGTATAGTACTATTCACATATATTTTAAGATTCATACATATTTGAAAGTAATTTCATACAGTTTGGCCACTGGACACTATTTGAATGCAATAAAATATAAATCATTTCTGCTTAAATGGCTAAATGGAGACTAGCACGGGCTCTGCTGACTATCTCAGGTCCATTTATTGCCATACAAATTTGATTACAAATGATCACAAATTCAACAAATACCTTGTATCGATTTGACTGCAACTTGGCGTCTTGTAATACCACCATGAGTTGTGAGACCGGCTTCATACACTTTTCCAAACGCCCCTTGATAATGATAAATTTGAGGATAAAAATATAACTTGATAAATTGCTAGCATACTAAGGAACTATTATAACTGCAATTTAATGTTAAGGATAATTGTAATGAATAAAGAGTGTATTATTAACTGTATGCTGTGCGATGTAATCATTAAGCTCAAACTGAGTGATTTTATTGAAAACAGAATTGTATTATCTATAAAATTGAATAAAGATAGTGTCTGTTTTGATGATGTGTAATTACAAATTCTGCTACTGCCAAAGTTAATAACATATGTGCACGGTCACTACACCCATCCTATCTCATCAGCACATAACAAAATAGATTGATGGAAAAATGTGCTAATGGACTGTTAACTCTTTCCACGCGGCTATTGGCTTTACAATATACAAAAGAGATGTTTTAGAAACTTTTTCTTATTTTCAAGGTATATCTCAAGGATTACTGAACTAATACTAGGCATATTTGTACTTATTTCAATGCATTTCTCATGGTGATTCCAAATATGGTAATGAAATGCAATTACTCTGACATTTTTGAAACGTTTTGTGAAATTTTGGAATGTCGTCTAGAAGCCTGCTGCGTGGAAAGTGTCAAGTATATTTAGATATTACCTTGTCCTAATATTCTTCCAATAGTTAATGCATTGTATCGTATGACATCTTCCGAGCTAATCTGCACATTATTTGGTAAGATGATGCTTGCATGTTGCTTACGACTGCTTTTGGACTGCAGATTTTCAAGGTCATCTTCAACATCTGTAAAATGAATAAATAAATGTTCGTTCAGCATCGTAATATTTTGGATTTTATTGTAAACATTGCCTGAAATTAGAATAATCTGTTCTAAATGAGACATTTCATACTAATTTCAAGCTACTTTCAAGTAATTTTGCCATTAAAATTGATTTATTTTTGATTGCTTGGGGGACAAAATGGGGTGTGGGCTTGAACTGACTGGGGGGGGGGCAAATGTTGCGACTGCCACCACTTTGGTGATTAACTGCAATTTATCATACTTTCACTTTGGAATGGCGGTAGTTTCATTCAACACTTCATCCCTCCTAGAAATGGAAACTTTACTCTCATTTTGTGGTGCCAGGTCACATATGCACTAGATAACAAATCAATTCCTATCAATATCCATGACTTACTCTTTTGTAATAAAACAAGCCGTTCAAGGATCAAAGCATCCCTTTCCCTCAACAATTTCCTGTGTTGTACGACATAATGAGCTAGTGAAATAAACAGTAAAACCAGTAAAACCAGAACAAACGTCACAACTACAGCCAGGATAATTTTCTGTACGTTTGATTGTGAAGAGTATTGCAAACTACCGATATTAATTTCAAGATTCCCATGACGGACCTGAAAATACAAATTACACAAATATATTCATCAATGACAATAACAATGACAACAACATTAAAAATACTAATAACCAATACTATAACAACAGCAGTAGCAAAAAAATACACAATACTAAGTCATACAAAAGAAATTACAATAACAGGAAAAATAACAATGACAACACATACAAAGTCATTGCTTTTAATTCTAGTATACAAATATTATCTGGCTATGAGTGTGATGGTTGAAATATAATCACGAGATGTTACAGCGAGTGGCATGTAACGTACATCATTCATTCACAGTGATTATTATACTATATTAATGTATATTGTTGAGATCCTATATAGCTGAGTTCATACCTGGATTTAGCTATAACTCTCATGGGTGCATGCCTGGACTGTAGTAGATGTGTTCAGACTATTGCATTGTCTGAACACACCACATAGTCCTTGGCTCGCACTGCTTGCGAGCAACAACCTTGGCTCACACTGCTTGCGAGCAAACTGCTCGCACAGGTGGCGAGTGACCTGTAGGTCGCTCGCACAGGCTGCGAGCGACCTTGTTGTGTATTTGTATATAAGTGTTATCCTAATGATGAAGCTATGACTTGTGTTACTGGATCTGAGCTTGACAACATCTCTCTACAATAAATGCTTGGATATAGAATGGATAAGATAAACCTGTGTGTGATTCTCCTTTGATTACTAGTACTTAATGTTCCCCCAAACCCAACAATATGTTGGTTATACAACTCTCCTTATTTCCTGTGCTGCGGGAATCTACTGGAGTTTCAATTATAAAAATAGAGCAAAACAAAAAACTTTTTTTCTTTCTCATAGAAACAATAAAAAACAAAAGAAAATAGACTGCCCTCTGTTGGCAGAAAAACAAGACAAAACAAAAGAATTCAAAATGACTTCAAATGGTTATATCTGTTGAACTGTACACCCGATTCACCACCAGTAAAATACCTTTTTGTTATACTCAACCAGCTTTACCTTATACTTGAATACCCAGATTTGTTTGCTAACCATAGGAACATCCTTAACACGGTTAATATTTGTTTTATTACATGTACATTATTCTATTAATATTTACTTTCCCTTTTCACCAACACAATAACACAACCACATGATGTGTTTTTAACTAACCCTATACAATAATCAACAAGTCTTAAGGTTCATTTAAACTTGACGATATTTATGCGGGGCGGCAGCCTTACTTTCGCAATAGTGATAGCATGTATAAAGTAAAACTGCCCAACGGCTATGCATCGGAAGTGTTGCTGTATACATGTTCTGGGCCAAGAGCACTTACAAGGTGTTGATAGACGTGTTTTTTGGCCCTTGAACATGCTTAGAGCAGACGATTCAAGGGTTATACCTAGGAAGTATTACTTTGCATGCTGAAGGGCCAAATGGAGATACAATGTTTTGTCAGAACAATGACGATTACATTCAAAACTCACCACAACACATGGATGAGTTGTTTTATTTCCATTAATACAATTCTTTCCTGGATTCTTCTTAGGTAAAGTAATGATGAGTGTGTCGGTATCTAAGCTGGTAGTTTCTGCTGGTTCTGAACCAATGTAAACTATAACATCCCTCTCCAAACTTGCAACGTCAAGATTGGCGCCCTGCAAATAAAAAACACATAAAGAAATGTGGTTTTAATTTATTATCTAAATTTCATTGAATTACAGCATATATCATGATCCATTAGACATAAATATACACCTTTTAGTCCCATGATTTATAGTAAATAGTCTTTCTGCCAATCTTAAATAGTCATAGAAAACAGTGTTAGAAATGCTTAGAATGAGTAAAAAATATACAAGTAAAAATAGCTAAATAGATTGAAATTATGTAAGGCATATGATTAAATACACACAAATAATCATAACATCAACATGTTTCTTAATCATTATCAGTATTAAAGGGACATTAAGTAGTGTTGAAGATTTTAAAAAAATATTAATTTACTTCAGAATTCAAGATGAACATTAAAAATTACCATTAGTGTTGTTTCTACTCATAATAACACAGCAAAACTTGATTAAAACAATACCATCGCTATTTATTGAACCTTTTCTTAAAAATGCCCTCTATGTAAATATGGTTATCGCGTTATTTATCACGCATGCTGCAGGGGGACACTGTTTGACATAAAATGTTGGTTACGGCTCAACCAGCATTTTTGAATCGACGTTTTGTTGTACAAAGAGGGCTGATTTTTCTTAAACCTTATAGGTGTAAGTTCATACATGTAATACAATTGTAAAAATATACAAATTCCAGTTTTATCATAATTGAGGGCACAGCCTCCAACACATCTCTTCATGCCCTTTAACGCATATGTAAGTACATACCATTATTATCTCAACATCACCACTCTTCCGTTTCGGATTCTCTTCAAATGGAAAATACACAGGATCCTCATAGTACTCCAAAGTTACATTGTTGTTGTCTGACCACCTCAGGAGATCCATGACATCACCGATGATGAAGCCAAAGCTCGCTTGTCCTTCTGGTGCTCTTTTCCTCCTTCTTGAGACATCATCAGTTGAGGTACTAGTATTTGGGGTCTTGCAGTGTAGCATCGTATCATTTAGCATCAGACAATCCTAAAGTTTGATGATAAGTTGAAAATAGCAGTTTAGATTGAAGCATTACAATTTAGAAGGAGGAAAGATAAGTTGAAATAATAAAAAAAAAAGTATTTTAAAAATAATTATTTTGATCATTGTTACTGGTGATATCAGAGTAGAGAGACTATCCTGATAAAACCAACTGATAATTTTCTTCTATTGAAGAAATGTTAAAAAGTGATTAAAGAAGTCAACTGCAGTTCATTGTGCTGGGAATAAAATATCTCAATATTTGGAAGTGTAGAATTATATGTCAACCTAACTAAAAGATGTACAGGGTGTCCAAAAGTATTGATACCTTTTTAAAGCTCTCTAAAAATAATTTGCAATATAAATTTGAAAACAAATTTTGATAGCCAAAACTAGAAGAATTATTTGTATACCATTTGCTATCTTTATTGCAGTGTTATAGGAGAAAGTTTTCCAAATTGTATAGCTGCACTTTCGTAACCCGAAGTATAATGTTTATGTAATGAATGAAAGGAAGTGAAGAGAGGAAGAGTGGGAGCTAATAGAAAGGTTTTTCCATGGATATTTCTTTGAATTTCAGATTAAAACAATCATAATAATAAACTTTAACAAACAAACTTACATCCATTGACATAAGCCAGAAGAAAACCTTTTCTCAGAATTTTTGAGGGGCTTACACATCATATGATTACAACTACATACACATGGCATCCTGCAAATGGTACAATTTATGGTATTGTGAATTAAGGGGACATGTGTGATATCAAAATAATTGTACACGGGTATCTCTATCCAAATGTGTTTCAATTTTATACTGTGAATTAGTTTACCAGAGATACATATAAAGCTTCAAAAATATCAACGCTTTTGAGACACCCTGTAGGTATGGACTTTTATAGTTAGGAAATAGATAAGGAGTGTTTGTGGGTGTGTCATCAGTAACCAGGAGGCCAGTTTGAAACATATCAGCCAGTATACTTTACTTTTTCATGTATCTGCCCTCCTTGTGGAACCGCAACAGTTTTATAAGATTAACCTTCATCCTTGTCATTTCAAAGGAGATTTATACCCACACAAACAAACAGAGTTCCATTTTGTAATTAGGTACATTAAATATATTACCCCTACAAATTGGTGATCCACAATATACATAATCACCTGAGGTACTTGGTCAAACATGCCTAGTATCGGTTAAGTAATTCTTGAGATAAGAATTGGGGAAAGTTTGTGAAAAATCTGTTTTGGTAATCTTGTTCCTGTCACGGTCAGTATAATACCTCCGCTTAAATGGTGATAAATTTGAGAACATGTTACCTCTTTAAATTGTTCATCAGCAATATACATAATCATCTGAGGTTGTTGGGATAGTCCGAATCCTGTTCCTGTCACGGTCAGAGTGATGCCTCCACTAATGCATAGAACATTGAAAAGCAAAAGGGATGTATATAAGAAAGAGGTACATTTAGATATACCCATGTTGGGAATGCTTACAAAAGGAGAATATATGTATATCTTATATAAAACTAAAAACATATAACACAAGTATATTCCTACTCCTAAATATGAATATGCCTTGCTATCCTGTGCACTGGATATATGTAACAATTATAACTGTATACTCTGCTCATCAAACTCTTTGCAGTGACGTCAGCATGCATTCTAGTTATTGGTGCAGCATTTACACGCATGTGTTGGGATTCGTCTTTGATTGCATGGATACTTTTGCCAGCGTATTACAATCATGCACGTGATAATGAGGTGCAATCATTGGAATACACTCTCACATCACTGCAGAGTTAGATGATTGCAGTGCAAGTATAGAAATGCAAATAAACAAACCTTATAATGGTCTTTAGTGGTTGAACATCAGACACGGTTGGATTAGGTTTATATGTGAATGTATCCTGTGATTGTCTCGTAGCCCCATCAAATAATATGACTAATGGATAGGATGAGTCAGTGGATGAACTTGTAGTACGACACATGGCTGTGGTTTCATTCAACACATCATCTATCCTAGAAATGGAGGCAGAAAATGAGCTTACTTATAAATGTATTTATTATATTTTCCAAAATTATTTAGTCAATAACTGTGAATCATTAAGTAGATAACTGGTATCAACTTAAAAAATGAAAGCTGTTGTCACAGATCCCTTCTTTGACAGAAGCACCATGTGTTTGAGCAGTGAACTGGGCAAATTGAAAATGAATAAGATCATAATTATATTGAGTTATCATACTAAGAGAACAGCTGCAGACTAGGGCATACTACTTTTTCAGAATTTTGCAAACTTTCAAATTTAAAAAGTACTAATTTTCTGATTATGCAGTAAATATGTTTGTAATAAGTTTTTTCGATTTATTGTTGACTGTGGAAAACAACCTTTTTGACTAGTTTTATACAAGTAAGGCTTACTGAAAAATTGGCAAATTATGGGAACAGGTCCGTCAATATGAAATACATGACCCACCCGACTGGTCAGTTGCCTGACGAAATCCAACGATGTTGGATGCAACATAGCACTTTCAAATAGTAAGTCCAGTTCTTGATTAAATGTTTACATGCACTAATTGTTGCTAATTTCTCACTCACCAGCTTCTAAATATTGCCCAGTAGGTAGCAAAAAGTGTAATTGAATGAAACGATATGATACTGCGACCCATAACTATACTTATTCATGATACATTATGACCCGATCGTGGCTGATATCTAACAACAGGCATCCAGATATTGACAATGGTAGCAAAACAATAAATGTGCTCAAAAACACAAGGGCAATACCTATTAATGGTACACTGTGACCCAATTGTAGCTGATATCTCACTACAAGCGTCCAGATATTGACCAGTCATCATCATCCTTCGGCTGCAGAGCAGGCGACCACAAGTTTTCTCCAAGCACGGCGATCTGTAGCAAGAGTGGCTATCTGACGTTCTTGAAACATGCCTTTATTGTCACCAAGTAAGCGTTATATGTACTTCAAGTATAATGTGCTTGGACGACCAGGTCTCCTTCGACCATGTGACGTAGCAAAACCTTTGGTTTGTTCAAAAGAATTAATAAAATGACCAACACTTACCTATTCATGATGCAGTCTGACCCAATTGTAGCTGATATCTCACTACAAGCATCCAGATATTGGCCAGTAATGGTTACCACAGTACCGCCTGCAGCAAAACCTTCCATTGGCTCAAAAGATGTAATGGAAGGATCCTGCAATATAATTAGTAATTCAAAATGCACTATAATAATAAGTACTACATGTATATAGTGATCTGTACTGTACTGTATACCATCAGGATTAGCATGCTATGGGAAGGAGAAGTGTGAGCATAATTGACCAGTAATGGTAACCATGGTAATGCCTGCAACCATGATTTGGTTGGTTCTGATATAGGCCTAGATAGATAAGGTCAATAATCTACCGATAAAAGTTGTAAAAACAAAAACTCCAAGTGATTAATTTAATTTATTATTTTAATTGAAAGATTAAATTCAAATCAAAATACTACTACAACAGATGTACTTTTATTGAGATAAGTGAATGAGTTTACAATGAGTTCAATAAAGATCAGTCTGGTTACATAACGAAAGTACCATTGCATTTATATTAATGTTAGGAAAGCCTATATTTTTAGGTAAAGAAACTTTGTAGGGATTACAAACTTAACTCAAAATGCTCTTATGATCAATATTAACCCAATATGCATTATCTGTGTGCCAGCTTAAAAATTCATATAACATACATTGGTATTGGACATACTAAGATCCAAAGGGGAGATAATTAAAAGGGGAAATTATTTTATCATAAGGCATTGTTTCATTTGATTTAAAAATTAATTGCAGATGAACTACTTTAATGAATATGAATTACAAATAGAATACAGAAAAAGGATGGCAACTTATTTGGCTATTGATCAATCTTGGGGCACATACCCGATATGTGAATAACACTTCTCCAGTACTTTGTTGTTGGTTTCCATTAGCTCCTGTAACCGTCACAACAATGGGCTCCATAGAGTCAACACGTCCAGGCAGCGTTTTACAGCTCACACTTGAAATAACACAAAACATATAAATTTGCATGAAACACATAGAAAATATGACAGTTAAAACCGAGAAGATTATTTTCATTAAGAGTTTCTTTTTCTTTCCATTATGCCTTTATTCTCGCCATCAATTATTTTCAGACAGACCCTGGTTTGCCATTAGCTCGTTTGACTGACTATTTCATGTTTTAAATCACACTTATCTTATAAAATGACAGCATAATATTTATGCGATTGATATTACATGTATATTGATTCTGCTAATATATAAAGTTTGATTTAGTACGAAATCCATGTAGTTTAATTTGCGTCTATTGGAGTGCAACAAAATATGACGAAAAGAAGGAAGATCACCTGCTTGCAGCCTTGTATTTCTCACCCAAGCCATCTGTGCTACATTCTTCACCTCCAACTGTTATTGAAGCTATGTCCATAAACTGTTTCCCAAGATCAGTGCCAGAGATGGTGATAGTAGTATTACCCTGCAGTGGACCAGATGAGGGAAATACCTGAAAGGGGAAAACAAAAAATGAATTAGATGTTTCATTTCCAAGCTTAACGGTCTGTGGCAGGGTTGATCAGGCTTTTCTAATCTTTACTTTAGTCTCAAGATGTCCCCCTCAATGAGAACGGGGAATAATGTACATCTTGATCGTATAACATCCAGAAATGTTAATAAATGCTCCATTAATCAGTTCTTAAGATTTAGTTTTAATCTTACTTTACTATAGTACCAAATGTGGAGTTCTAACAGAACTTTGTAACAGATTCAGTACAAAACAATAAGCCTTTTGTTAATAAAACTTTACCTCTTCCAAAAATGGATTTGGGCAGTTCGCAGATGATGATGAAGAGATCCACCCTCCACTACAATCTGAGCTGTCTTCCACTGTGCAAATATTGTTCATACTACACCATCCACAATTCAGTTCAGATCTAGTTGTAAGACTAGATTGGCAGCGACTACAGTCTGGTCGATTTACAGCACATTTGAACAGAGTCACTGAATATGAGGGATGGATAATTTATAACTGTAATTAATAACCTTACAACTTAAAGGCTTGAACAACCCCCCAAAATTGCATTTAACCAATATTGCCCACCATATTTCTGTGTTTTATATTTTGTTCAAACCATTTAATAAATTGAGCTTTGCAGAAATAGAATCCTGTGCAGGTACAAAGTATCATTTGTTTAATTATCATTCTGTATCACATCTGTGTGATTGGATACCAGTATCCTTGTAAACTTACGACGAGTGATGGTCACATTTTGCAAAATAAAGGATATTCTGAATCCTAATCCTGGTCATAACCCTCCTCTATTCACAAGACACACACCTCTTCACACTTACAGTTAAATTCGTTTCTGTACCTGTGGTAGAGGACTTACCTTTGAATCCAAAGACATCGTCCAACCTCCTAACACCATTCCACAACACATAGAGACCAACTGGTAGCTCTTGCACAACTGAATCATAATTGTACTGTAAGAGAATTCAATATCAGCATGAAGTATTCAAACAATCTATATACCATGTTCACTTTTTAACTAATAATTTGTCCCAGATCTCAACCGAAGTTTTATTCCCATTAAAGTAAACATTATATAAAGATTTAGAAAAGTCCATTCTGAAAGGGGGAAATGTTTGAAGCTAAAAACACACTGTAAGGCAATGTGAAATTTCAAATTTCCATGCAATTTTGTTCAATCAAAACATACATTGGCAATTACCAGATTTGTGCACTTACTACAGTAAATCTTAGGTTGGTACGCACAAAACAGGTTAGACTGGGTCTAACTTTAAATCTGGTCTAAATGAAGAATTGTCCTCCTACAAAGGACATTTTTATTCATTTATGACCGCATTCTACGTGATCAATGAACCTTACGAGGGGCAATAAATTTTATTAGTCTAATTAGGTGACTCCACTTTTACTTTTGGACTTTGTTAGAAAAGTTACATAAACAAATAAAATGGTCCTTTGTGAATTCATCATTAAGACCAGGTATAAAGTTAGACCCGGTTTAACTTGTCTTGTGCATACAGACCTAGTGTTTTCATAATATGCAAACTTTTAAATGCATCAAAATGTAATTTGAAAGGTCCATGCTCCAATCACTTGATACATATTATTAATTGATTGATTGTAATTGCCTATCAATCTCCAATGCTAGAATAATATGAGCACATGACCAGGGTTCCAAAGGGCACACTGACCTGGGACACTGACATACTACGTCTTGTACCCCAAAGTTATAACAAATGTGACCAGTCACATCAACAAGGCGGTTCTCGAACGGCGCGTCTCGCCTGTTCATCAAAAGTGACTTGAAAGAAATGATGATGAAACATATGATACAATGTAGCACACCACCCCCCTTCCCTCCACCAAATCCCATCAAGATAGGCCTTACTGATCTATTTGACCCCCGATGACCCCGAAAAATTAATCAACAAAAAGAACACACCATCCCTCTTCCGTCCACCAAATCCCATCAAGATAGGCCTTACTGATCTATTTGACCCCATATTTGACCCCCGATGACCCCGAAAAATTAATCAACAAAAAGAACACACCACCCCCTTCCCTCCACCAAATCCCATCAAGATAGGCCTTACTGATCTATTTGACCCCATATTTGACCCCGATGACCCCGAAAAATTAATCAACAAAAAGAACACACCATCCCTCTTCCGTCCACAAAATCCCATCAAGATAGGCCTTACTGATCTATTTGACCCCCGATGACCCCGAAAAATTAATCAACAAAAAGAACACCCCACCCCCCTTCCCTCCACCAAATCTTATCAAGATAGGCCCTACTGATCTATTTGACCCCCGATGACCCCGAAAAAATAATCAACAAAAAGAACACCCCACCCCTCTTCCGTCCACCAAATCCCATCAAGATAGGCCTTACTGTTCTATTTGACCCCCGATGACCCCGAAAAATTAATCAACAAAAAGAACACACCACCCCCCTTCCCTCCACCAAATCCCATCAAGATAGGCCTTACCGATCTATTTGACCCCATATTTGACCCACGATGACCCCGAAAAATTAATAATAATAATAAATAATAATAATAATAATATAATTTATATAGCGCCTAATATCCATTTACAAAGAAATGTTCAATGGCGCTGTAGAGTCAAGTGCTATGCACTGTATGCTTTCGAGAAGAGATGAGTTTTTAGTTTCTTCTTAAAAATGTTGACATTCGGGGATGACTTAATGTCCAGTGGTAATGAGTTCCATAGAACAGGTGCAGCTGATGAAAAGCAACGGCGACCGTACGTAGCGAGTTTCCATCGTGGTACTTCAAGGAGTAGTTTGTTGTTGGAGCGAAGGTTGCGGCATGTACCCCCGATGACCAAAAATAATCAACAAAAAGAACACACCATCCCTCTTCCGTCCACCAAATCCCATCAAGATAGGCCTTACTGATCTATTTGACCCCATATTTGACCCCCGATGACCCCGAAAAATTAATCAACAAAAAGAACACACCATCCCTCTTCCGTCCACCAAATCCCATCAAGATAGGCCTTACTGATCTATTTGACCCCATATTTGACCCCGATGACCTTGAATGACCTCTGATGACCTTGAAAATTTATTCAGCAAAAAGAACACACCACTCTTCTTCCCTCCACCAAATCTCATCAATATAGGCCTGACTGATCTATTTGACCCCATATTTGACCCCGATGACCTCTGGTGACCTTGAAAATTTAATCAGCAAAAAGAACACACCACCCCCTTCCCTCCACCAAATCCCATCAAAATAGGCCTTACTGATCTATTTGACCCCATATTTGACCCCCGATGACCTTGTATGACCTCCGATGACCTTGAAAATTTAATCAGCAAAAAGAACACACCACCCCCTTCTCTCCACTAAATCCCATCAAGATCGGCCTTACGGATCTTATTTGACCCCATATTTGACCCCGATGACCTTGAATGACCTCCAATGACCTTGAAAATCTAATCAGCAAAAGAACACCCCACCCCCTTCCCTGACATCAAGTCCCATCAAGATAGGCCTTACGGATCTCTAGATATCGCGTCACAACGCGTCTCAAAAGTTTTAAGCAAATTTGACCCCGATGACCTTGTATGACCCCCGATGACCTTGAAAAATCAATCAGCAACAGAACGCACCACCCCCCTTCCCTCCACCAAGTCCCATCACAATAGGCCTTACTGATCTATTTGACCCCATATTTGACCCCCAATGACCCCGAAAAATTAATCAACAAAAAGAACACACCACCCCCCTTCCCTCCACCAAATCCCATCAAGATAGGCCTTACTGATCTATTTGACCCCATATTTGACCCCCAATGACCCCAAAAAATTAATCAACAAAAAGAACACACCATCCCTCTTCCGTCCACCAAATCCCATCAAGATAGGCCTTACTGATCTATTTGACCCCATATTTGACCCCGATGACCTTGAATGACCTCTGATTACCTTGAAAATTTATTCAGCAAAAAGAACACACCACTCCTCTTCCCTCCACCAAATCTCATCAATATAGGCCTGACTGATCTATTTGACCCCATATTTGACCCCGATGACCTCTGGTGACCTTGAAAATTTAATCAGCAAAAAGAACACACCACCCCCCTTCCCTCCACCAAATCCCATCAAAATAGGCCTTACTGATCTATTTGACCCCATATTTGACCCCCGATGACCTTGAATGACCTCCGATGACCTTGAAAATTTAATCAGCAAAAAGAACACACCACCCCCTTCCCTCCACCAAATCCCATCAAGATCGGCCTTACGGATCTTATTTGACCCCATATTTGACCCCGATGACCTTGAATGACCTCCAATGACCTTGAAAATCTAATCAGTAAAAGAACACCCCACCCCCTTCCCTGACATCAAGTCCCATCAAGATAGGCCTTACGGATCTCTAGATATCGCGTCACAACGCGTCTCAAAAGTTTTAAGCAAATTTGACCCCGATGACCTTGTATGACCCCCGATGACCTTGAAAAATCAATCAGCAACAGAACGCACCACCCCCCTTCCCTCCACCAAGTCCCATCATGATAGGCCTTACGGATCTCCAGATATCGCGTCACAAAGGTATTTCTTAGCACACGGCATACGGCATACGGCATACGGCATACGGCGGACGCCGGACGCCGGACAGAAAGAGTGATAACATAGTCTCTTTCTGATTACATCAGGCGAGACAAAAAGGACATGTTGTCGGCAAACACAGTTTTGATATAGAGGCCAATATATTTGGTGAAATATAAAGGAAATAATAGACAAAAATATGCTTCTTCAATTCATATCTTGTGATTACAAAGTCTGATTACCTTCAACATGGTGTCATTTCAAAGCTTAAAATGTACTCTTTCAATTCATACCAATAACTCGGAATTGACTTGGGCCTCCAACATGCCCATTTTGATGTGACGGGTCACAAATGGGCAGATTTTGCAGCCCCGGGATCTACCATCGGAAACGGTGGTAGAGCCAAGAAAATAACTTAATTACAACGTACTATTATGGCATTACATGTGAATACATCTCCACTACGTGTTGCTTCTGTCTCTGATGTTTTACCCTCAATTTCCAGTACACACTTGTAGTTACTTGCCTGTAAATAAACACGGTAAAAGGGGAAATGGGGCAAACTATTTCCTTGAGGAAAAGAACAACTCGGTCATCTGATCACTGAAGTGTTACATTGAACTATGTCTGTGCAGTATGTAAATTGATCTATTGACTTTTGATCACAAATAGTGATGATTTTGGCACATTCAGATTGTGACCTCCCCATGTTCTCAAGCAAGTTGCTGGGCACAAGTGATGGCTACAAATGAGGCATGGTTAGAAAGAAGAACACATCAGCTTTTCATAAAGAGGAAACACAATATGAATATATTGCGAAATATCCAGAAAATTGGTGATTGAAAACACTTTCCAACATTCTTTGAGGAGTTTACATAAAACAACTCCATATTCCGGAATTATCAGGGATTTTCTTGGAATAAATCAATCAAGAACACCAGGCAGGAGACAATATTATTAAAGATCAGATCAAATCAAGAGCCATATGTTAATTAAGTGTAGTCACTCAATGATTTCTAATTTCTAATTTGAATCTAAATAAATGCATGTACTATCAAGGTAACTTACTCTATCTTCTGCTGGTAAATTGGTCCCAGTGACACTTATACTTTTACTGACACCATCTGATACTAATATCTCATCATTCTGTGCAATCAACTGAGGACACAAATCATAACCTTGTCTTGGACTTTGGTCAGGCATCTGTTAAATTCATAAAAAAAGAGTTGTGGTCAAGGAAAAACAACAACAACAAAAAACCCTGTTCTACATTGCGCAATCATAGAAAGCTATACACAGAAATGGTCTTAGAAAAATTGCTTTAAGGAGCTTGACACCTGCGGACTGATGGACCATGGCCTGAACTTTAGGGAGTTAGGGCTAATTTCAAGAAATTAAATATAATACTCCTATTAAGTCTGCACTATTCAGAGCAAAATAGGCCAATTAAGCACTTTTGGGCCTTTGATTGACCCCCCCCCCCCCCCCTGTTAACAGATTTTAATTCAGACACCGCATATTACTATACAATTAGAATTAGAAATAGCTAACAAACAAAAACTCACATTGACACCATTTATAATACTGTTTTGGTCATCCTCTGAGCATGTGCTGTTGTCATGGGTACACTGGTTACTATAGATACACCAATCACATGCCCAGCTACTATTGGTACAGGCTACACACCTAAGTAAAAAGTACAACATATGGTTAGGTTACCATTGTAATGCTTCTAGGATTGTTTTTTCATTAGTATTATTTTTCTTAGAATATCTGTCTGAACTCCCCAACATACAATTCTGAAATGTGCTTGAAACTTTAAAATCTCTAGCTTGAAACTGTAGGTCTTAAGTTGATATATACAATATCTAGTTTGAGAAATTGGCGGTCTTGGCTTTCAAATGTTTAGCAAGGAACATTAAAAATGTTATCTTCAGATCAAAGAGTTTCAGTAATCTGATATGGACTCCCTCTGGAATTATTTCTATTTAATTTCAAAATAATTTTATTCTAAACCAAGTTAACCAGGTAGATCTGTTTGCTTCCCATCCTTTTTGATGTCTCTCTTTCTTTCACTGACATAACCAGACCCCACTATTTAACCAAGTCTGATGGTATTATGATATTTATTATCATGATGTCACAATTCATAGGTATTTCATAAACTGACCATGGGTATTGTTTATCTCTCTTAATAATCCAAAATAGTAATAAATGGTCTTAATATTCAATAGAAACTGGTTAATCTTGAGTTAATGTATCTGTACATTGTACAAAATGTACTTTCATAATAAAGCTGGCTGTTGAAACAGAAATGGTACTTATTTAATGCACAAATTATATGTACAGCAGATGGGATAGAATATGAAGTGAACATACTTTCTTTAAAATTGAAAACTTACATTTTATGTGAGTTACATTCATAGAAGTAGAAATCTCTCTGCACAAATTTGACTTGTGTCTCCGTAGAGAACACATACAACTGCATCGTCACATGATCTGATAAGAAATTTGTAAACAAATTTAAATATTTGTTATATGACTAAATATTAGTTGTACTTTTTAACACTCAAAAGATAAAATTACTTGATCCAATTTCCTTGAAATTAAGACACTTATGTATTACAAGTGGGATACCCTCACTACGCTCGAGTCCCCGCTAGATGAGCAAATGAGATTCATGAGTTGTAACTTGAGTTCATGAGTTGTCAATTGCTTGAAAACTTGAGTTCATGAGTGGTAAATAAACTCCGGCTTAATATGTTTATAAACCGCGGCGCCACAGGCGGTATGTGAAACTCGGCACCTGATAGACGGTACGTTTACTTCCTTGCCGACTAAAAACTCAGTTCTGTATTTTTGAAGCAACCCTTCATGTCCACAGTTGTAATGTATTAAGAAACCACATTATGTTTAATATGTTTAATTACCTGACATGACCCTCCCATGCGTTATAACAATATTTATAAATATATGGTTATGCCATATTACTTTATTAACCCCTACCTCTGAAACCACATAACCTCCACACGCACAAACCAGGTTGATTTATATATCATCATAACCCTCCTAAACCATTTCTTGTGGCTACTTTATTAATCCCTACCTCTTAAACTGTATACTTTATTACCCATCAGTCCCGTGGATTGTTTGGCATGTGCCAATTTACTTCATGCTAACTTACTTCATTATTAAACATTCTACCACCCCCCCCCCCCCCCCCAAGGAAGTAAAGAAATTGGGTAGCTTTTTCACTACTTATACCATATCACTATATAACCCTAGGTCTTACCCTAATCCATTTCCCATGGTTTTACCCCCACCCGACACCAGATACCCCTTATAGGCATACAGCTATTTCCCATGTGGCTTAAGGTCCGTTCATACTCCCGTCGTTGAGCATCACTCGACGTTGACGGATATCGACGCATGAGTTGAAGTAATGTCAACCTTTATCCGGCGACATCGGCCAATGCGGAACAACAGGAGTATGAACGGACTTTTATATGCGCCATATGTAGGAGTGCGTATTGTGCCTCGGCAGTGAGCCCATGCGCAAACATGCACGCATAACCATAACCCTTAGACCACTAAATCCAACAGAATCCAACAGAAGCGCCGCGCCTTTGGACCCCCATTCCCCAGTAATTTCATTGCCCAATCATTCAATGGTACATATAGGCTCTGAAAATTTAATTTTTGGAGCGTGACCCACATAGCGTGATGCAGGATCCCCTGGACTCTGGCCAAGGCGGACCGGGATCGATTCCCGGGGAGCAACACACACCACTTTTCCCGTCCTGATTTGTCCCATGTTCCGCCCCTGTTAGGTTGATTGCCATAACTCCCCCCACCCCGAATAGGTTAAGGTTAAACCATTAGCTTACCTTTACCAGGCTGTATTGGTGGTATATTTGCCCCAGCAGGTGTAGTACATGACAACTCATTGCCAGATTTAGTGGCGACTGAAGGTGGGGATTCATCAAATACACACTGGTAGGAGTGGTCGTCTTTCAAATCTGGTAGCTCTTCCACTGTGAGAGTTATCTGGATTAAGAACAGAAATATGATAATGTACAAATATTGAATGCCTGATAGTGTCGCTGGATGTTTGTTTTGCAGAAACATGGTCATAAGCAGAGGGCTTGATAGTAATCTGTCACCAAGCTGCTTATCTTTCCCTATAAATTCATCAAAAATCAAATATTGTTAGTTTCATATGTTATGATTAAACCCTTATAATTAGGGTTGATCGGTATTTTAAAAACACTTTAAAGCTTACCGTTTGTTGAGTTTCAGTAGGAAGCCTATCATTTGGTGTTATAATACTTATGCTAATACATTGAGCATTGTTATAGGCAAGCCATCTAGTAGACACATCAGACATTGGACATGCATCATAACGGGTGCACCTGTAGTGTAGTGGAAGCATGGATTATTTAGAAATTGGCATTGTTTGAAAATAACAAAGTCAAGAAAGTAAGCAACAGCATCAAACGATGCAAAATGCCAACCCTTTCAGAATGCTTCATACTTACAGCCATCTGGGATGAGCTACATAAACTGAACTTCTGTCCCATGTACATCATCCACAGTATGGAACTCCATTCTCTCCTGCATTCCATCAATACACCATAGTTGGTATACTCAAAGCAATTCATCACTAGCAATTTCATATGCTAGATAAGATATTACTTTTTCATATATGTGTTAGGCCTTATTTCAGGCATTTTATGGTATACAAACTATATCGCAAGGTCCAAAACTAAACGCCAGGTCAGCACCGCACATATACATTTGTAAGAGACAGGTGCAGCTTGGTGAGTGATATTTATCATTTAATAGACATGAATGCTGAAATGTGATTGGTTAATGTCCCAATGAATATTTTCCTGTAATACCAGAGTAATTTATCATTACTCTGTATCTGATGACTGATATGAGCCCGTATTAGTCTAGTAATGTTATCACAGCTCTGATTGGTTACATCAAGGTTTGGATTGATCCATTATCATTTTTTAGGGGTTAGATGTTGAAAGGGTGGCGGTGTTGGGTTATGGATGTGGGTTGGGGGCTTAGGTGATAGGGGATGTGGTGTTGGCCTGTCTTTTTGTTGGTTCCCGGTATCATTTCTGTGGTTCCCAGTGTTTTGGTTCCAAGTTGTTTAAGTTGTGCTCAATGTATGTTTGGGTTCGATGAGTGGTGTGGTGAATGACGGCGAGCAAAAATATTCTTTTTGGTGGTTCCCAATGTCATTTTGGTGGTTCGAAGTGTTTAAGGTTCCAAGTTATATAAGTGCTAGATATCTTTGGGGTGAGGAGGCAGTATGGTGAATTAGGGTAGGGTGAATGTACAACAATGTTTTTAGTTGTTCCAAGTGTTTAGGGTTTCGAGATGTTTAAGTTTAATTATTCCTCATACTTTTTAAAATGCATTCATTTCTACTAAATGATAAATTTGTTACCCCCTTATTTGTTTTCATGCAATACGGAAAATATCTATGGTTTGTTTCCAATATAACATTCGGCTATCGCCTCATGTGATATTGGAAACAAACCATAGATATTTTGCCGTATTGCATGAACAAACAGGGGATAACTAATACTATGTATCTATTATTATTGTTATTATCATTAATTAAATGTCAGTGGTATGCATCACTCGTTGATCACCCACGGTATATCCATAAGGGTCAGGTTATTAAAAAAGCAGTGTAGGCTGTTGTTATTGACCACCGTTGATTGAATAAGTCATGTGAGCAAAATATCTTGCCTAGATAGACTGGATTATGATCAACCACTTCTGTAGAGCCATTGTGGCCAAGCGATTAAGGCGTTGGCTTAATATGCCAGAGGTCCCTGGTTCGAATCCGGGCAATGGTGTTTTGCTCCGTGATTTTCTAGGGTTTTTCTCTATCTCTGTTAATACGTTATCTAATTTATTTAAAGAGAGCACATCTGTTGATCTCTGCTAAGAATACTGCACTAAGGATTTCCCAGCGCCTGTGTATATACTATCAATCATCTATCCATCTATACTTACCTCTTCTCCAGTGTACACCATCCACAGTAAGGATCCCCATCTGCACCTCCATTTACACCAATACATTCCTCACAGCTGGTATACTCCAGACAATTCTCAACCTGTAGTTTCACAAGCTAGAATAAAAAAGGGGAGGGGAAGAATTGATTTTGTAGCTGAATAAGAAAGAGGGCCTCTAGCTCTATCTGCATGAAGACAGCAATTTTATCGCGAATTAAGCTAGACAATATGTAGGATAGGAGAATAGCATATTGTTCATGGGTTAAATTAATTTTCTAGTGGACTTGTATTGAACAAAACTACTTTGTTTACTGAAGTTGCATTTCAAAAACATGTCATCCTTGAACATGGATTGGTTTGCAGGGTTTATTTGGGGGCATTTGTTTTGTTTTTGGTGTATTTTCCATTCATTTTTGGTAACCATATGAAATGGGCAGCTCATCTATGTAAGGTTGCCAATAATTTCTAGATTGTCTGTCAGGGAGGTTCGTAAACACAGGTGTAAACAATCACTTTGTATTGCAGCTGACAGAACATTTGAAACTCACTTTCATGAGTTTGTACTGAACTGATGTATAAGGTGAGCATACAACATCGTTAACCTACTGCTAAATGTTGTGCTGGTATCAAACCATCTTGTAGTCTACACTTACTACTGCATTTCCAAATAATGAACCTAAACTTAACCCTTACCCGCCAACACACTATAAATCTCTACGCTGTTACAATATTGTACCACACGAAACTGAGGTTTTTGGAAGCTGATCCATTTATCTCAGTCGGAAGATTCTCTGACTTATGCACGCAAGTGGTCGGAATTCGATCCCCGGCGCATGCGGAGACTGATTTCCCAAAATAAATTTGAGCCGTTTTTCTCCCCTGATAGTTTAATTCACAAAAACACGCCCGGGGAGTTAGGGTTATCAATGTTAATATAAATTCAAAACTTTCGCCTTACCGTTTGCTCTGTCAGTAGTGTTACCATTGTTTGATCTGCACTTATTTCTGCATCTCTCAATACTGGGCTACCCATACTGAATCGCTCATATTCTCTTGCACTGGTTTTACTTTCAATGTGCACCTAAAAAGTCACATCAAATATGATATTGATTAGAAATTACATACATATTCTATATAAAGGGCATTTCCATGGATACACACAGAAGACAAATGTAGACTATAGCATCAGATAACTGCTGCATACCTACTTTTCTTAGGCAAATTTGGCAGTGTCAGGATAGTATCGTGTTAGCATCAAGACACTATCCAATACTATTTTTAAAAATCAAGTTGGTTGCTGAGACTAATAAATAATAATCTTACTATAATATCGCATGTTGCAAATGGATGTATGCAGTTCTAAAACAATTACACATCGAGACATAATAGAGTTGTTAATATCCTTCAAAAGAAAATCACAAAATATAACAATTCGTTTGTGGTCTACTGTGAAAAGCCCATTCCGGGTGCCCTAATCACCAACGACGATGATGAAATTGAATTTGCAAATATTTTTAAGAGCATTCAGGCGAGGAAACTGGACCTCTTCCTCATCGATCATGAAAACATGAAGTGTTTCATTTTGCAAGTTTCATGCCCATTTGATGCTTTCATTGAGGAATGTTACAACACCAAGTTCCAGAAGTACATGCCTCTTTGCGATATGCTAACCATCTGCTGTTTTGATTGTAAAATCCTCGTTTTCGTGATTGGGTCACTCGGACATGTTCACTACCGCTTCTGCAGTGGGTTAAGGAAACTTGGTTTCCCCATCAGAGTTGCTAAGGCCGTTGCAAAATATAACTCAATTAGTGCTATGATTGACACTAACATCATATGGAAAATTAGAAATAGACTCACCAAAGATAATTTATTCTGCATTGTACGTGCTAACCTCACCAATTTGTTCATGTAATGATGTATACCGCTTTTGTGGCCAAATATTGTTTATGGTCATTTTTGAATAAAAATATTGTATATGTATTATTAAAAGGCTCTCTCATTTTTCATCTGAAAGCCTTAAACGTTGCACTGATGATAAATGATGACCTGAGACAAGTTATAAGCTATGAAACGTGTCGTAGTGCGCCATGCAAAATAAACATGTACACATGGGTACGCTGACGCGGTACTAATGTGAGCATGCACTACCCACACACCCCCCTACACACGCGGAAGGGCAAATAATGGAAAATACGCTGTGCTACGGAGATGGTTAAAATTAGGCCTTGAGGTTGAGATAAGCCACAGGGTAGGGGGGGGGGGGATAATGAAGTAATGTGGTTTGGGAGGTACGGGGGTTAATGAAGAAATAGGGTATAACCAATTGGAGAGCCATGAGATAATGAAATAATGTGGTTTCTGATTAGAAAGATATGGTATGGTGAATCTCAATCGTGTAACATGGTGTCAGATATGGGATTTGACACTGTCATTACTATAATGCGGTAGTCCTGATTATTTACGAAATTTGTTAAAAATGATACTAAATTGCGTAACAGGGAGTGCTACGGGTGTAATAATATAGTATGGCTTCTTAAAAGTATAAACCATGGGATATAGCGTGGGTCAAGTTACGGAAAGAATTACATTTCAGATCAGAATATAGACCTGTATTATAATTACTCATGTATGTATGGGATATGGGTAAAGATGGAAAATATTAAATTTCAGGTCAGAAAACAGGCTTATGCATTATATTTTAACTCATGAATGTATTCTTTAAACAATTTCGTGGTACATTTTCCAACGCTTAGGTGTTCAATCTGGTATGCCCTACTCACTAGCGGAGCCTGTCCAAAGGATGGGTGTGCCGCTAGTATTAATAATAAACCTTATTTATACAGGGCCACACCAAAGCACTTTACAATGAAAAAGGATAATAAGATAAAATGAAAAGAGATAAAAATACATATAAGCATGCAACAAGAAAAAACCCTTTTCTTACGAAAAGAATTACATTTCAGATCAGAATATAGACCTGTATTATAATTACTCATGTATGTATGGGATATGGGTAAAGATGGAAAATATTAAACGGGCCCAGCCGACCCATTATTTCCCTAATTTTTAATTAAAACATCTTTTTTTATTTTACAACAATTTGAAGAAAAAAATGCACAACCGACCGATCCTACCTGTGAGGCCAATAGAACAGGGTAGTTTTTGTCGTCTAATGGCCAAATTATACAAACGGTTAGAATAAAAATGCATTATAAAATGCTGGTGCAAATGTAAAATGTAAATATTATGTTGCAAATGGCACTAATATACAAGCTATAGCAGTGATATAAAATGCAAATGATATAAAAACAAAAAAACCTGTTATACTTTGTAATGTGCCAGTCCATTTTATATGAGGTTGATAGGGTGGGGGCATTGTATGTTTCCTTACCTTGACTAACTCCCCTCTAGCTGTTCCTACAAATCCTACAGTGTGATCTCTATGTGTAGTTATGATAATAGATGATGGTAATGTGTCAGTCCATTTTATATGAGGTTGATAGGGGAGGGGCATTATATGTTTCCTTACCTTGACTAACTCCCCTCTAGCTGTTCCTACAAATCCTACAGTGTGATCTCTATGTGTAGTTGTGATAATAGATGATGGTAATATGTCAGTCCATTTTATATGAGGTTGATAGGGGTGGGGGCATTATATGTTTCCTTACCTTGACTAACTCCCCTCTAGCTGTTCCTACAAATCCTACAGTGTGATCTCTATGTGTAGTTGTGATAATAGATGATGGTAATATGTCAGTCCATTTTATATGAGGTTGATAGGGGTGGGGCATTATATGTTCCCTTACCTTGACTAACTCCCCTCTAGCTGTTCCTACAAATCCTACAGTGTGATCTCTATGTGTAGTTATGATAATAGATGATGGTAATATGTCAGTCCATTTTATATGAGGTTGATAGGGGTGGGGGCATTATATGTTTCCTTACCTTGACTAACTCCCCTCTAGCTGTTCCTACAAATCCTACAGTGTGATCTCTATGTGTAGTTGTGATAATAGATGATGGTAATATGTCAGTCCATTCAATGGCAGCAGTAGATACAAGGGGTTCTGTGCCATCTGCTTTTTCCCAATCTTGTGCATTGCATTGCTGTGCTATAGCGAAATCACGAGTAGCCAACTGAAACATAAATAGAGAGAACAAGTCAATTCAATATCACAAGATGATAATAAATTATAAGCATCTAAAATACAAAATACTGTAAGTCACGACTTGCAAATTCCCCTGGCAGGAGATTTCCATAATGGGAGTAGTTAAGAATACCCCTGGAAACAGCACCCACCCACCGGCCAATAGCGGGTAACCTTTGCATTGGCAGGTAAAATAGTTCAAACTTACAGTATAAAATAAGTGAATTACATTGACTGGTGGAATTTCTGTTGGGCAGGTATTTTTTGTGATTAAAACAAATCTGAAGTTCCAGCCCTGCCCTTTAATCAACGAATGCAAGAGCATCTTGTAAGGTGGTCATATTTGATTTAATTTGCAGAATTAACAAAGATATTTTAAACTGTAACACCTATATAACATACGTAGGCAAACATGTGAATGCATAATATTATGTAATGATTGTGAATGAATCTCTTGCTTGGAGAAAAAAGTTTGGTTGAGATTGAAGTCTACCTTTTCATAATAGGGTCAAATGTCATGTAAGGGTCATTAGATGTCAATCTGGGTTCAACCCCATGAGTGATCTCAATTCCACCTTACCCCAAGATTATTATCACCAAGTTTGGTTGAGATTGAAGTTGGACTTTTCATACGAGTACTGAACAGGCCAAACCTAACCAAAAGGGAATACACATACCCACCTCACCCCACCCCTACATGACATGATTATATCCCCTGTGGCTTTTAGCCTGGGGGATGAATACACCTGAAGAACCTGAAGGGGCTGTCCCAAATCAATCAAAATATGAAGGTTACATAAATGTACCATACACTGAATTTTATCAAATTGAATCAAATTTTACTCCAGATAAATCCAGCCAGTCTATAAACATGTATGCACCTTTAAACCTACCTATTGCTCAAAGCAATTTTAATTATTATCATACCACCAAGAAAACTTTTTCTTCTTCTTTTTTCTTTAGATAAATGCTTTGAATATGATAAACCCGTTTTCTTTAGATAAATGCTTTAAATGTGATAAACACCATGTATACCCTTGCCATTGTATATTGATGTAAAATTCATACACCCTACATATTCTTAGTAACTCAAATAATGTGGGGAAAATAAACATAGTAAACAATGCAAAACCCAGCATGTTTAGGCCATTTGCTGTCATTGTTTTTACTAGATTTACCAGACCAGATATGATGTTCTCTTTAATATGTTATTGTTCAGCGCTGTGATCATATGGAATGGCGCTTAATAAATGCTGTGTAATAAATAATAACAATAATAATAAACATATTTATAGCATCCCTGCCCGCTTCAATTCTTTGGTCTGCTTCAGATGTATTTTATTTTTTCTTTATTTCTTGATCAGGTGTTTCAGAGTTTGAGATGTTTATAACAGCTTTGCTTTTAAGCAACTTCAGCATTTTAATCAAGTTTTGTGGTGACCAACCCCAGAACCATGAAATAAAAAGATGTAAAAGAGGCCTCCTCCTCTTTAAGGTTTGCAAAGTTTATCACTAGAAAGGGTCATTTTGCACTAAAAAGTTTTAAAAAGGGGTCCGGCTCCTTCCTTCTTTTGTAAAAAAGTATGGATGCTAAACCTATTTTTAACCTTATCATAACCAAAATTTATCATTAACCAATTTGTTATTAAGTTGAAAAAGCCATTACATTTGTCATGGATTTTATCAGCCTACATGCTATTTGAGGCATGCAATTTGCAACATCAGGCACTACTAAAGATGCTTATCTACCAGCAATGTCAAGTTTATGCAGGTATTGTCTAAATTAGATTAAGGCGACGAAAAAAAGAAACCCTGTTGTACTGAACTGACCAACCCATTTTTTATAGAAATCGGTGAACAAAATGTTCACGTTCAAATGAATACCTCCCCAATTTTTTTTTATGGCTTTTCAAAAAATTGGCAAAAAGTTTACAGATTTTCTTAAATTTTGACAGATGTGTGATGATTTTTATGGTCACTTTGAAGGGAAAGAAGAAAAAAAAAGAAGAAAAAAACCCAGACTGACCGACCCGACCTGAGAGATCTCGCCTAATGGGTAAGATTTAAAATATAAACCAAAATCTATTATTTTCATTAACAGTACAATACAGGGTGAGTCAAAAAGAACGGGCACGTTTTTGGCGAAAGCGACACAGAAATATTAGGCCTGCATATTCAAAATAAAATATAGTGTTACAAAGTACACATATTTGGTTTTCATTCAAAAAAAAGTACCAGCTAATGAAAATCTGTGTTGTTTCCAAATTTGCATATTCAATACACTACCTGGACCTCTCACCAAGCCCGTGCCCCATGCCATGCAGGTGACACAGGTTCGAATCCTGGCACCAGCATAGCTGGTTTCCTCTCTTGTTTGGCCAATTTCCCCCCTGATAGTTCTATATCCAAAATAAAGCTGAATGGGTTAAGGTTATACTGAAAATTTACTATTGGTTGCCTGAATCAGAGATGCTGATCAATGAAACTAGTGAAAAAACTGAAAAGGCACATGAATTTTGGATACAATATCTTAAAATGACTAATCTGTGTAATGATAAGTAATAAAAAGCTTGAAATCGAGAAGGAAAAGTAATAAAAGGAGGCATATCTACTGATTCAGGAGGTAAACTCCATTAGAATACTTTCATGTCTTGATAATTCGACCGTTCGGTGGATTTGCTTCCGATTTTGGGGCTTTACTCAAATTAGTGTAACATGATAAGGAAATGGTCGATTTGTAAAATTCACCTTTTGAATGAAAGCCAAATTGTAGGTCTCTTGAAAGCGCTACCATTGATTTAGAATATGCATGCCTACATCTTTTGTCGCGCTTTTGTGAAAAAAAAGTGCCCGTTCTTTCTGACTCACCCTGTATGATGTCAAGTATTTGTTAGGGTATATTTAATACTAGGCTCTGTTTTGGATGTACTCCTCTTGAATGATGACAAATCAGGCCTCACGCTACTTATAAATCCTTACTTGTATCTTGCAATCAATTTACTCACAGTTGTACTGCAGTCACTTCCTTGTGCATATACAAGGTCAAATATTCTACCCGTAGTAAGACATCCATATATGGCATCGATGAAAGCTTCTTCAATATCTTGCAGTTTGAACACACACAAAGCTGACTGGGTGCTTGGTACATCTGATGACAAAGCTTCTCCTTCATTCTTGGCAAATACTCCATACAGGACATCATCACCAGGGTTAATACCAAGTGTTTCAGCTAAGGTGGTTCCTGCTGGGGCAACATGGGCAGATTGGATCAAGTTGTAATTGGTGCCTGAAGCGCTACATTCAAGAAGAATTTCTGCATATGAAGTAAAATCATCGCTGTTGTGACAAACCCGATTGATTTTTGACACATATTTATTGATACCGTATGAATCAGCATCTTGTCTTTGTGATGTTACAAAGTAGGTGAAGTCCTTCCAAATGAAAACTCCTACATAATTGATGATAAATTGAATGTTTGGAAAATGAGATAGGTTCAATAATATGCGAGCATCTCTTTCTGCTTGGAATAACAAATCACCAGATACATTCAGTGATCTTCTGCTCACTGGATAAACATAACCATATCTTTCCTCCTCGAATGTTGCCCCTACATAGAGTGTGTCCGTACTACCATCTGCAGGTAATGATCCAGGGGCAATGATAGCTTCTGTTGTTAACTTGCCAGAGGCTACTACAGGGTTATATGCTTCATGCAAAACAACATCAATGTTGATTAAATCACGGGTCTGGCAGGATCCACGACTATCGAAAGCATCACCAAAAGTATCTTCACTACCGCATGTAATGAGTCTATTATGTACATAGTCTACGAGTAGAATCTTGTTATAATTAGGGCATTCAGTGACATCTTCCTCACATTCCACCTCCGTATTTACCACATATTCTCTTGTCCAATCCTCTCTCAGCTGATACAATGCATCACTCGCTCCAATGTACACAGTCCCTGTCACGTTATGTGTCACAAAATGGGTGAATTCTGATGTCCCAACCGGGTTAACGTAGGATGCTGTCTGATACGCTGTCAAATCCAACCCGTATGTGCAGTAACACAGGAATGAGAGGAGGAGGAGCGAGGGCGCTCCCATGGTTTTGTTTGGGTTCTAACGAAGGCTACGGATACTTGCATGCAATGATGATATTTCTACTAAGAAAAAAAAGAAAGAAAGAATTCAGACCTGTTTCTCAATAAGTCCATTCACACAATGAACTAATACTTCATTCACCTAACTCTGTACAGTGACATCAGAGTGTATTCCAATGATTGCACCCTAATATTACATGTGTGATTTTAATCCCCTGGCGTAATAGAATATGCTACTTGCACGCAATCTCCATTTTAAAATGAAAGCAGGGGTCTCCCGTCTTATCAGCACGTACAACCGCGTCTCGCGATGTACAAACTTGTGTGAAACCACCGACACAGTGTGGCGTTATAGTGCGTGAGGGGAAAGCCTCGCTTTCAATGTGGTTCAATCTGTACCGGGCAAGTAGCGTATAGCCTAGCAAAGAAAAATCATGAGAATCGTGTGTAAATACTGCATTGATCATTATAGAACGCTCTGACGTCACTGTAGAGAATAAGACAAAACAAGGTATGAAGACTAAACCATGGATATTAGGGAATAAATCACAAGTTCATAGGAGTACACTGTTATCCCATGACACATTGGCTGCACTTATCTGCAGTGACTCACAGTAACTTACATTTTGATTCAGCATAAACAATATGATATCACAGTGAGTAGCAAAACACTTATCTTAGACCACACTAGTGAGTAATTCTCAAAGCCCCTCCAAAAATATGAACATTTATCTATCCATCAGGAATGCTGGCAAGTTTTATTAAGCATGCCAAGGTTTTAAGACTAACCAGTTTGGCCTTATACTCAATCTAACTGGGTTGATCTGTTCTTTTTATTCATTTATCATAAACTAGTTCCTGTTATGATTTTTTTTTACTGCAACAACAGAATCTCTACTGATCACATTGAGCAATCCATCAAGAGTTGGTTCAACTTAATTGCATAATCCCATTAAAGGCATATTATGTGATCTTTTCCAAGTAGCGCCCTCTATCATTGATTTTTACTATGAAAGCAGATTTTCTTACAGATTTGCATTTTTGATCATAAATCATAAAGACCTTCTAAGTTACAGATCGATACGATTCCTAATTACTTCAAAATCATGGTTTGAAATTTTTTACTCTAAATTCACTCTAAAACCATGATTTTGAGGTTATTAGGAATCGTATCGCTCTGTAACTTGGAATATATTTATGATTTATGATCAGAAAAGTAAATCTGCAAGAAAATCTGCTTCCAATTTTTTGTCGAGGATTGAGGGCGTCCCCTGGAAAAGATCACATAATATACCTTTAACAGTGTGACACTTTGGTCTTAACACTTTCCACGCGGCTATAAAAAACATATTGTTCTGAAAGCGTTCCCAACTTTCCAAGGTCTATCTTAAGGATTACAGAACCAAACTAGGCATATTTGTACTTATCTCAATGCATTTCTCATGGTGATTCCAAATAAGGTAATGAAATTTGATCATTTTTACATTTTTTAAACATTTGGTGACATTTTGGAATGTCGTCTGCAGACGCCTGCCGCATGGAAAGCGTTAACAAGACCTTCAGAAACATCTGTGTTAAGTTCATGCGTACTGTACGCGCTGTCTCTCAGCTGATTATTTTGACAAAATCTTGACCACAAAATTGCTCCATGCCTGTAAAACTAACAACTGTGTGGTCTGTGAGTCGAGCGTGACAAGATTTAATTTACCACACAGATCAAATTTACCACACGAAATAGAGCATGGAAAGCACTATACGCTCGAGCTAACACAGCTTACAAAATGATGACGAAGAAGCCCTTTTCTTGTGCTTGTATAATTAGGATGATTTGGTGTTCATGGTCGGTGTGTCGGTATATGTAAATATACCACCAAAAATGCATAATGATTTACAATTGAGTTTTAAACATTTTAGTATGTCATTTCCGATTTAATAAAAGAAGAAGTTGTTTTCCAAAGGTGTGTGATACAGCACTGGGTGTATCGGACTGCTATAACATTGATCACTATCTACTGAAGACAGCAATTAGAGTATGGATTGACAAAGGTATCTATTGCATTGTAGGTGTATATACAGAAATTCTTGACCGAGGAGGTGGGGGCTGGGTAGTGAAATGGTTTGTGATATCAACCAAGAAAGCACTTTGCGCAAACACATAAGCTGTTGCAGCTTGTTGCAAGGAGTTTTTAGACAAGAAAATACAAATGGAAATATTACTTTCTGAATTTTGACTGTTCTCTGAGGGCAAATGAGACTCAAGCATTGGATAATTAATCAATTAGGCCAATTAGACGAATGTTTTATAAGCCCGAGGGTCTATGCAAGGCAGCAAGGACTTGGAAAAATATGAAAATACTAAAAAATTGCAAGCAAAACACTGTATTGATCTTGTGCTTAAACAAGCATGGTGTGACCCCTTTTTCTATTCTAGAAATGGTTTGTATATTGATGGAACTATCGTTACCGTATACCAAATCTAGATCTAAAGTGGTGAATAACCCTTAAAACCATGCGCATTGCTGATGCATCTTTTGAGTTATTCCCAACGAACAAAGAGGCGCATCTTGTAGCACACTCATGTCAATTGTGTATTTCTGTATCCCAAAACACATATAAATGCCAGACGTCAGTGTCCCCTCCCTGGCTTCTGTTCCCCCTCCCCTGGGTACTACCCAACCCATACCGACTCTATTCACATTATAGAATGACATGGTCACAGTTCCCTCAGATACCTCTATCAAAGCTGTCACTATAGCCTATGTGAGGTAATATCGTCACAGGCAACTGTGAAAACCATGCATCCTGTTGCCAAATTGTAGTTTTGCTTTATATTTGTTAGGTATAACAAGTTATGTACATTTTAAACATGTTACTATTAGGAAAGAAATATGTGATGCAGCACATCAAAAGGGGGGACTTTGCGGCTGTTTGTTTTTCAAGATATAGATGAAAACGGACAGAAAAAAACCAAAGAAAATAATAAGAATTTAGGAGTCATTTTCACTTGTAAAATCTGAATGCCTTGATCAATTTGGTGTTATTTAAAGCTGGGAAAATGATACATAATCAACTCAAAATTGACTTCATCTGCAAAGTCCCCTCTTTTGATGTGCTGCATCACATATAGCGTAATTAAGAATTGAGCATAGAATGATATAATACTGATTTATACTAACACTACTTGTCAAATGTTTTGTGATAAGAATATAAGTCATGGAATACAAGCATTCTCCTCCCCACCCGCCCAAACCCCCATCGATCCGTCCAACCAAAAAATGAGTCTGCATACAAGCCTATCCATACTATATTCATACTACATTCACATTCTAATCTAATCTAATCTAATCTAATCTAATCTAATCTAATCTAATCTAATCTAATCTATTCTATTCTATTCTATTCTATTCTATCCTATTCTATAATAGCATGGTGATTATAGTTTTCAAATGTGGTTTTTTTCTTCAAAATGAACTAATCATTTTTGCAGTCGAAGCACTCAACATATGTAATATAAAATATATGTGACCCGAAACGAGTAAATGAGGCACAATGAGGGACTTATGAATATTGAGTTACTTATATTACGATAACATTAATGTGTGCTCTTTTATCAAATTTGCTACTGCTGCATTGTGGCTCATTTACTCATGTTGGGTCACATATGGTGAATAGTTCCCACTCTTGACTCGAAGTGTTATTTAGAATTAACAACAAATCATCATCTTACAAAAGGGTTAATTTGATAATCCAAGTTCAAATCATGGCAATGTTAAATCCTAGGCTAAAAAACATGTATTGTACCATTGTATTATTATCGATCGCTAACATATTCTTAATTATACACAGTAGTCACCAAAAATCCTAGTAAGAGTGCTCGACTTATGTTTAACTAAGGAGTTATGTTATAGAGAGGAGTCATCATCCACCTCCTTGAAACAAGTTTGTTGGAATAAAGGTGCAGAGAACGACATGAAACAGTCTCCATTTTTATCTCTATTCTAAACTATAGTAAGCGTCAAAATACTATGGACATAATTCCAACAATGCGTGCGTACCAGGCACTTTCAAAATGACCGCTTGCCCTGATTGGTCAATCGTGACGCAAATGCATGCATAGTTGTTCGCGCATTTTTGATCTGGACGCAGCTTCACAAACAGCAACAAAACACCCTCGCATGAAATAGCTTGAATTATGTCCATATTATTAAGACAGTGACTATGTATATCTTAAATTTGTTATAGTTATGTACAGTTTAATCATCTCCAAATTTGCGAAGCCTGCTTACTGCAGACAAATGAATACAGAAGGACGCAGGCGCGCATGAAGGTAACAGCGCACTGTGCATCATATGAGTGATGCGTGCGTGCATCCAAAACCGCGACTGTGTGGCCATAATTGAGAACATATGCCTTGATTACATTTGCGCACGGAGAGATAAGAACCGAATATTTCTCGCTAATTTGGAACTGATCAAACTATAGTCTCTATCGTTACAGAATGACTGATTAAAGGTGGTGTTTCATTCATTACTCCTGTCGTACAGCAAAGCATTTACTATCTCTTTCAACCCAATTGACCTTGGCTTGAATTTGGAATTTCCAGATAACACATTTTTTAGACTTATAATCTGAAATGTGATTGATACTGAAGTTCAAATGCTCAAAACAAAAGGTTTCAAATTAAAACGGCAACTGATAGGCACCTTTCTACTGTTACCATGAAGTGTGTGTGCGGCTGCCTCAAACCAAAATCAATTTTGAGATTTCCTAATCTTATCAAAAAACCCAAGTTGTTAATTTAATCCCACTAATTGTTTTCATGGGATACTGCTGAAGTAATTAATTTATACATGAGTTTTATTTTTCATAAATTTTGATCATAGACATTTTCTGTTAAAAAACTCGCAAAATGTGATGTAACTGGTCTATGGGAAGAAGCTATTAAAGTATGAAATGTCCTTTTTGCATAACTATGACAATAAATGTACGCTAGACATAATCCACTTATACAGTTTCAGAAAGCCAGTAATAGATAGTATGTCAGTATGTCAAGAATAGAATTTTAATTCTATTCTTGACATACTGACTATACTGAGTATTATATTGCATTGAAGCGTCCATTTTGTTTTACATGTAGATCATAATGTATATAATAAGCGGTTAACATCGTTGGCATAAGTTTGGCTATAAGCATTGCTTCCATGAGCGCTTAAGCTTTATGAAAATATTAGTGCACTTTTTCAAGCTTTGTTGTCTGCAAGGTTCCTTATTAATGATGCAGAAATTAAGTTGAAGTAGAAGCACATTACAGTAGGCTAAGGCTAAGTGACGTGGTTAACTACTTTGATATCAGATTGGTCTATTCTTCAAAATATTGTAAAATGTACAGGTACCTCGTTTTTTATTTTGGTACAGGTGTGTGACACAAAAATGCCAAACCAAAACTACTATGTTATTTGAAGCGTTATTTTTGAAACAAATTTACAGTATTTGAAGCGTTATTGTAATAACGATAAAAAATGTTTGAAAAAAAGGTAAAAAGGGAATATTTTCCACAAACACTATCAAACCCAATATTTCTAATAGAAAGTTAGATAAACCTAGACTCTGCTTATATTGATAATTGTACATACGTTTTCACGACCACCAGCAATGGATTGCCTTCCGAACTGTTTTTTATTAACTGGTCCCGATACATCCAATTTTGAAGCATTATTTCAAGCAAATGCAGCAGCAAATGAAACTTGACCTCATTAAAATGCATTGCTTATTTCGTGTCTACTACGGACGGACAGATAAACAAACAAATGTTAATTATGGGAATGAAAGTTCATCTGTTTTCGTAGCAAATCTGAAGTTCCAACTTTTCTTCTCAACGAGAGATTTACCTTAACTTTCAAGTGTTGCTAAACCTTTTATCAGCGGATTTACGACTCGATTTGGCCTTCTGGTAATGGGACATCAAAGTCGGGTCATAGATGGTGTGCAATTGGTATCAGCCCTGTCTTTGGAGTAGGCCATTTAAATCAGAGCTATAAGCAGCCATTACTCAACAAGGGGGGGGGGGGGGGGGGGGGGGGGGGCGTACAAATAACCTAGCATCTATGACCTAATTCTAATGTCACATTTCAAAAAGGACAAGTTCACCAAATCGAGTCATAAATCTGCTAATGAAAGAGGTAGCATAACACCTGAACATTTCACATAATATTTATCTTGTGTTGAGAACAGAAGTTTGACTTCAAATTATTGAACCTATTTTAGTACGCGTTAATGTACAGCTCCGACAATCCAATTGTGATGCAACAACCATTTGAGTAGTCCAGCATGGTTGTCGAGTCTAGCAACATATCCTTTGCTTTGTGTGATGCGATGAGACATGATGGTTTGCAGCCCACAGCGTGATGTTACGATTCCTTATGTACTTCGATTTGAATTGAGCTAATCAGGTAATTTGAGGTTATTTGAGGCACAAAAAAAATCGTGCACCCCATTTTCTTCTTTGTGTTTATTTTTTTTTTTTTAATTTTTTTTCTTCACCATTTTTATATATGAAGAGGTATTTTGCAAAAGGGCTATGGTGCATTTTTTCAAAAAATGAGTTTGATATAGAAATGTATAGGGAAAAATCATATGTTTCAAGGGAACAAAGTCATTTTTTTCAAAAAGACCTACATCTCATTGTAAACAGCCATTGAAGTTGTTGTTTTGTTGCAAAAGGGCCTGTATCCAGAATTATATCGGGATACAGGCCCTTTTGCAACAAAACAACAACTTCAATGGCTGTTTACAATGAGATGTAGGTCTTTTTGAAAAAAATGACTTTATTTCCTTGAAACATATGATTGTGACCTATACATTTCAATATCAAACTTATTTATTTTCAATGATTAAAATAAATGATTTTTTGTGTGTGGTATTTTTTCTTTATGTACAAACAGATGGAGTTTTGTTGCAAAAGGGCCTACATCCAAATTTTCAAAAAATGTAAACATGATTTAAAAAAAAAAAAAACTAGCACATTTAAAATTTATATCAATTTCAATTATTATGTAGTGTACCTCTTTCATAATCCATTCAGTTTTTCAATTGCTCAACTTGAATATTTAGAAACAGTTTTTTGACTTTTTCTCAATAAGAGCCAAAGTGGATGTAGGCCCTTTTGCAAAATACCTCTTCATATATTGCATATTGTTTTTATTTTACTTTCATATTTCATTTTTGCCCAGATGAAGCTTTATAATTTAAGCGATTGTTGCAATTTTGTCAAGTAACAATCTCATATAATTTTTTTTTTACAAGTTCAATAGTACTTCAACAATATATTTTTCTGCATTCTGGAGACTTCTAGAATGTGAATTTTGTTAACCTTGAAAGTAAATATGCATGAAAGTTTCATGCATCAAATCTAATCATTGCTTCTTGCAAGAAAGTGCATGTGTCCTATAATGGAATGAAGTTATAGGGACCATGTCCTTTCATACAGGAATCGTGTCAATAGAAACTGTTATACGATAATGAACAAAAATGGCAATCATACCCCCACAGTCACATATTTGATGGTGAACAAGTTCATCAAACAAAATCTCTGTTTGATTTTAGCTTTGATAAAATGACACTTTCATTACATAAATGTTGCTCTAATTAAAAGGGGTATGAGTTTTATTTTTTTCAAAAATTGTTCTTTCCTTTTATATGCAACTAATGCCATTTAAGCAACATTGTAATCAGATATTGAAAATTTACCATATTCATCAGAAAATTGTAGATACCTCTTCAGGGTCATACGTTGAAGCAGTGACGTAGGTAGGTTTTTCATATTGGAGGGGCAAGAAGTAAAAGTGAACCGACAAAAGAAATGTGCACATAACATGCAAACATTTGCTATTTTACACTAAATTTGCCATGATTGAGGTATTATTCGGCTTAAACAAATTTCTAAAAAGACTAAAATTAATTTTCTTAGTCATAATTCCACGATTCCCCTTGTCAAATGAACCGACAGTGCCAATCTCAACCCACACAACTCAAATATTATGCTATTTCAAACGTAATTTGCCATGATTGAGGCATTATTAGGCTCAAATGAGTTTCTAAAAAATCATTAAAAAAATCATAATCATAATTCCCCTTCTCAAATGAATCAACAGTGCCAATCTCAACCAACACAACTCAAATATTGAATGGGCGATTCCCCCTCCCCCTCTGGCTCATCAGTGAGTTGAAGCAAACCGTAGCTTACAAAACTATTACTGACTCTTCATTCAGTAATGAGGTGCCCATGATGTGGTCTTGTTGACCAGAGGAACAGCATCACATTCACCAATACGCGGTTTCAGGGTTTCGGACCGGAAGCCGAGATGTACCTAATTTCAGTCCCACAATGCAATGACATAGCATACAACATCATTGAATTACCCTTCAGCTCGTAACCATTGTAATGCAAAATGCTCTTTGCATTATGGGATTGAAATTTAGGTACAATTCGGCTTCCAGTGCTGAAATCCCGAAACCAGGCATTGAAAAGGCTGGGATGGGAATATGGCTTTGCAAGCTTTGTCCAACTTAAGATATGACTCTGAAAAGGTATCCCATATTTTCCTAACACCATTTTGTTTTCCACCTGTGGGAAATATTTGGGAGATAACCATAGAAATGCAGCAGTTTGGGCACACAAGCAATGGGTTTAGAATGAATACAGCAGTAGTATTTATGCCTTGCCCTTAAAAGACGCATAAGCATTTACACTAGAATAGCACCACTTTCTAACCTCTTACAAACATCTACAAAAACTATGGTCATATCCCAAAAATTCTCTGCGGGTTAAAAACAAAATGGCTCCTCCACTTCGAATGCTCTGGAGTTTGCAGTGCTACCGAGTTTCCCATATTTCCCTCATATGTAGATGTTCTGTCAAAACCTCTCGTGTTTGTCCAGCCCTTCAGCATGCATAAAGTAAGAATGTACACAGTTATGCATAGGAAATGTTGCTTTATACTTGTCCAGGTGCAAGAGCACTTACAAGGTGTTGATAGATGTGTTTTAGTCCTCGAACGTGTTTAGAGCAGATTGTCCAAAGGTTCTACATAGGACGTATTACTTTATACATGCTTAGGGGCCGCACAGCCATTTTGACAGAACAGCGATGATATGTAGACATTATGTTCCCCCTTCCTTAACACTTTTGGACCTGTGATTTGACATTTCGTCAGGAAATAAATATTTCTGTTTCCCACTATGTGGTCCAATTAAAAGGATGCAAAGGACATAATTATGCCCCAAGGTCACCACCTAGTCAGCGGTTGACAAAATCTTAGATGATTTATTACCGGCGAAATGTCAAAATTACAGGTCCAAAAGTGTTAAGGTCGTAGGAACATAATGGATTAGTTGTTTTATTAGTTGGCTAACATGATGATTGGTTAGTTTACCAGTAAGACACACTGATTAGTCCGATAAAGAAATAGAGACGATAGACAACGTGATGATGTACAATGATGCTAGAACAAGCTTGTCTTTTTTACTATAAACAGCACGGGTTAATTGATTGAAGCACGATATGATCAGTAAACAAAGGCACATCAAAACATAATCATAATAATAATAACAATACCGTAAAACCACTTAATTTTGTGCATTTTCGGGAGGGATGTGGATTCACGAAATTAAATACCTGCGAAACTGACAATTTTGCATTGCCAGTTACAGTGCTATTTCCAGATTCGCAAAATTAAATGCCCGCTAAAATAGCAGTAATTTGAAATGTGCGAAATAAATCATCCACAAAATTATAGTGTTTTACAGTATAAACGATAATAATGGCACCTTAAAAAAACAGACTTCAATTAAAATTGAAAAATTCAAGCTCTTCCTTTCTAAAAAAAAAAATCTGCAACATCTGAATTTGTCATAAACAGGACCGACAGAAAGGTCAACTTTGCCTTTTTTAATTATCAAATATAAAATAAAGGAATAATAATCCAAATTCTGCTGAGTCAAGGCCAGGGTGATATCCAAAATTATACAAAGCAGTATTTTGAGAGATTCTGGTTGACTTACAGAAATGAATATTCATCCATGTGGCCAACAAAATCGCCAATGCACTATGGTCATACCTATTATCCATTACAGCTAAACATGTAAAAAAGATATTTTGTCAGAAAATTTGATTGTTTGCCTTGATCTGCATTTTGAGCAGGTGATTTTTGTTGTTTTCTCAAACTTGAAAGCTTCAAATAGTCTGCAAATAATCATTAACAAAACAAATAATAGGCTTATTGGATATTTTGATTTCAGCAGTCACAGGGATGATGGTGGGCCTTGAACAAATCTGAAATTCCATGAACTATTCAAAAATTGATGCATATTTTGCTAAAATTTGGCATAATAAATGCAAATTTAGGCAAAAATACCTACATTTGAGAATAAAGAGAAATCTACTTGCAGATTTTTATCTACAAAATATCATGCCCGAGTCAAAATGCTTTGCACCAACAAAAATCTTTTCTTATAATAACAAAACTAACAAGCCAATTGCAATTAAGCCGCAACATAGAATTTGGTTCCATTCGTTCCGCACCCACATTTCCCGCAGAATTGAAAATGTTAAAGACACCTTACCTTGATGGTAACCGGGTATTGAGAAAACCTACTGGGTACCAGCCAACTCCAAAGCCCAGCCTAGAAACTTGACAACATTTGTCTCACTCCAAACTCTTTGGACTCAAGGACTTTGTCACTTCTTAACAATTGATGAAACAAAAAGCGGTTTAAAAGGCATTGAACGATAGAACAAAAATGAATGCCGAGTCTTAAAATGTGAGAAAATCCATAGAAATAAAATGGAGACACAAGGGCTTCCCACCATTGCTGTTTTCTAAGACTAAATTGTGCATCAACATCCATGTTGGATAGAAAATTGGCGCAATTTTAAGTTGCACATGAATATTGAGCAAGTATAGCAGTTGTGAAAGTAAATTTTGATTATATATAACCTGTGATCGCTTTCGAACATCATATATATATATTATATATATAACTTGGATATCATTGATGAGGTTAAAATTCAAAAATTGCAACAGGGAACTTTTTCCTTCTTCTGGGTCTGTTTTGCCAGTTTCTGTCGGTCCGTTTACGGCAAATAATCCAACTATTTGATCGGTTGGTTAAAAATAGGTCCCATCCTGAGTTGTACAAAAATTGCAACATTTGGATCATTACATTTGCCATAGTAAATGGTTAGCGAACAATTCAACAAACATAAAATACAAGTAAAATCAACAATATTATTCCTATGGATGGATCCAGGTTGTACAATTGATTGCCAAGAAGTACTGTAAACGTGGAAATCTTCACGGTAAATTAATTTTCACTTTCAAGCAGCTACTGCAAAAATAAAAACACTCACATTTCTGGTGTGTAAAATAAGCGAAATGGTTCCAAAACGTCCAAGCGCGAAAAATGAATTGCGCGAAAATTACCACTTTTACAGTAGTGTGGAACTTAAAGATAAATTGTACCATTTTTTACACTAAAAAAATTGTCAATGCATCCTTAAGCACCACATCTACCACCAGGCTTACATTTTTGAGAAAGTGATCTCATTTCTAAAATTATATCTTAAAAAAAGAAAATCCAAACTGTCTTAAATATCATTGTAGATATAACTATCATGACAGTTTGACATTATCTGTGAGCAAAAGTGTCACATCTACGTGAATTAAAAAGTTAATCGAACAAAAAAAGTTCACAGTACTTGGCTGTATCAAGGTTATGATGATTAAAAAGAAGAAAAAACGGTACAATTATATAATATCAAAAGCTTAAGTGCAAAAAAGCTTCACCAGCCATAGCTGCCCTGAGTTTGGTTCAAATAAGTCTTTCATGCAATAAGCTGCTTCAAGTTATTGTCCATTGTTGAGACCTTCATATCAACATTATACACTCAAAGGACAGCCATATATGGTAAGACTATTTTACAATAATATCTCTATATTTCAATCATCCAACATCATATGGTAAGCACAGTATGTGACGCACTGGGAGAGAATTTGATCTATCATCGGAAGGAATTTACATGGACGAAAAGGCAGCTACAAATATTAGAGGGCGCATACACTCTAATAAGAGGTTCTTTGGTCAACTCCTTAAGACACAAAGCGACTCTATTTCAAATGTTTCAACAAACTCTGACAGTGTTTTGACATTATACAGATAATATTTGCCACAGCAGGACTCGAACCGGCAACCTCTGTATTCTGGGACCAGTATCCTATCCACCATGTCCCTTGCCTGGACACACGTCTTATCCGCGCAACCTCGATAAAAACCCAATCCAAAATATCAATGCACAGTGTGACACATACTTATCAAACGAAATTAGTACAATCTCTTTAGACTCAATATACACATCATTTGGTTTTACAACATTTTCTCATGTGCAATATTACAATAATTGTTAATAGTTTATATTGGTAACGGTAACAAACAGACTGGAAGCATTAAACATATATATAGTACAATTTCTTTCATATCAAAATTTGTTGTCTTCATCAGCTATATACAATACAATATTCAATATAATTCTGTTAAATCTCTTCATAGTGTCAGACATTTCTTCCGGTGTCTGGTTTCTGAAGGTAAATTAAAACATGTACAAAAAATAATGAGTAGTAATTAGAGTGAAATAATTGACTGGAATGCATGACACATTGATGCGGTAAAAAGAAACCCCATATAAAAATCATAGCATACCACTTTTTTTCTTCATATTCAAACTGCTAGCATATATAAATATTTGATATTTGAATTTTTTGATAATAATAATATTCATTACATTTACGAAAAAGCATGATTGATTTGTTTTCACTGTTCGATTGCGTTACACATCTAACATCAAATGAACAGTACCTTACATTTTGATGATGAACATGAAATAAAAAACATTGATGATAATTATTGAGTTTGTGTATATTATATTATACACATATAGTATAGTGTGTTCTATTCAAAAATGATCCATGTTTTTTTATTCACCAACATAAGCAATGCGGTGGAAATTGCACATGCAAGACTGACAACAAGTCAAAAATTCTCCACATCGCCAAAAGAATAATACAATTCTTTTGGAAATGTTTCATACGTACAAGTCTTGTCTTTATTCCATGATCTACATCACTCCGCTCTGCCCAAATGGCATACTAAACAACACAACTAGACCAGTCAAGGTATGATATTATATACGATTATCAATAAGTCTAGTGCAAAAATATCACTCGTTTTTCTTTCATCATGTAGCGCTTTACACCGATAGTACAGTATGCTGCCATTTGCTTCCAGGACATTTTTGCAATTGATTGTGAGAAGGAAAATGGGGAAAATAACTATTTTCAGTTTCTGATAAGCTTTTGGTATATCATAACTAACAACAAATTGTGTTTGTTGGCTGGTATGTTCAGGTGGATTTATTCAGAGAGACATGGCAAAAAAAAGAGTGACCTATTATACACCCCTGTTTTTACATGAGGTGCAAACAAATTAATTTCACTCATGGAAAATAACTCATATTCTCGATATCGAATTAGAGATTTTGCCTAAATCACAAAGTGTGAATACATCCTTTGACATAAACCTTCCCACAATCCATTGCTGCAAATGATACAGGAAGCAGACTGCGTATGAGGACTTCTGATGCAAAAGGCGATAAACACCATTTTTAAATTTTCTGAGTTGAGATCACCAACATAATGGAATAACAAATGGATTTAAATTAAGTCCATACATAGGAAATTTAAACATATAATTGTTATGATAATATATCAAATATGAAGGGAAAAAAATAATAATTTTTTAACTTTTGAAAAGCTTATTTTTGTAATATCAACACGGGTTTATCGCTTTTTGCATTTGAGCTCATCATATTAACAATATATCCAATGCATACTCTCTATATATATTCACAATTTGGAAGTAATTACACAACAATCTATCACAGGTGACTTTCGTTGTTCCAAGAAATACATATACATAACATACCTACGTACACAACTTCAATATGGTTTGATGTGTGTGTATGGTTTGATCAACTCTTAATATTATTATTCATATTCAATTAGTAAACAAAATATTATTTTTCTTTGTACATTGTGGACAAAAATCCATTTTCCATCAACTTTGTAATCCAATAACAGGCAATAGGTAAGAGTTTGTTTTGTACAAAATAGGCAGGAATTATGAAGCTCTTGTTTATACGCGGGAAAATGGAACCCTGTACGGAGCACGAGAACATAAAAATATCATGCACATCGCGAGCACATGGCCAATTAGCCCGTCTTGTGGATTTTTAGCAGGGAGTTTTAACTGTAAAAAAAGTAGGGTAAATGCGGCCCATCCTGTGTTCACAAGTGCCTATCTGTCATTTGGGCCAGACTTACTCCTGTTATAATCCTGCTGTGTGGGGATTACAACACTTCCTGCACAGCGAGTCTGTTACCTTCCCAGCACATCTTCCCAGCACTAGAAAATGCTGGTACCATTTAAATACAACTGGGTCAAGAGGAGTAATTAAGGCAAAGTGCCTTACATAAGAGCACAGCACATTAACCAAAGCGGGACTCGAACCCACAATCGTTGTATTATGAGAGCACAGTGCACAATCTATTGCACCACATTTGACCTGTTTGACTGCGGTTACACTAATTCTTTAACAAAAACTTCACAATTCCATGAACCCTGCCTATTTAGTGCCAAACAAAATATAGCAAGGAGATTTACAAGCTAATATCTAGTTTTGAGATGGTTTATCTACAAGTTAAGATAGAGATATAAGACAACTACCCTAAGTATCTAGTCAATATCTACAATTTTTTCTTCTTCTTTTTTTAATGTTTTTTATTTTATATTACCCAGCAAAATGTTGCATTTCAAATGCCTAAATTGGAACTGAAATATACGTTTATCAAAATTGTTGAAGCTAATCTGGAGAGTAACTAACTAACCAACTACTGCTATTTGAAGTACTGTAGAATAGCTTTGGGTTAAAATCAATGGTATCACTACATAAAAGATGTCTATAGTTCATTCAGTACGGCATGGACAATGGTCATAATTGTTATCCAAAATCAAGGTATGGTGACAAAGGTTATTCATAATCTTATACTGAATGAATGTTTTGGTATGTATTTAATGCTGACTAGGTCAAGTTCCATCTTTAAGGTGAACAGACAATAGCAAATGAGCTGTAGCTGACATATTGAGCTGTAAGAAAATATGCGTCAACATTTAGCACTCATTTACTCTAATTGCTTTTAAATCATTCATATACACAGGTTCATGTTTTTTGTTTTACGCTACATGACCAGTTTATATTGGAAGCTACGTAAGAGTGTTTGACACTGGGTACCATGGATAACCACAAAATTAATCTTTTTCTTAAACGTCAATCACGATACGCAAGATTAAATCCACCACATTATTGGAAATTCTTCACAAGAATTAAGACACAGACAATAAAGAGTATAAGAAAACAAGTAATCACTTATAGAAATATTCAACATAATGACAACTCTGCAGCAGACTCCATAGAAATGGCCCAGTACTGAAATCACGCTGACAACAAAACAACAGCCATATTTGTTGAGAGGACATTCTGGCCAACCTTTTAGTCACTAAAACACCACAATGGTGTCACTTCTCATACGTATAGAATCACAATCATGATATTCTAAGTCCAAAATAGTATCGTGTCCAAATGTTATCGATTCTAATGATTGTCAAACTTTCAATTAATTGTTGATGTCCTAACACAACCCCTGTAATTTATAGGGCACAGGGACTAAGGAGTCAGACACCCTACGATACATCATTTTTGTTTTGACCTACAATGGCATAGTTTGTGTGACATGCTTTACAATACATGCTACAAGCAGGGTATGTGTTTTATTGGTCAACTTTTTGATAATTTCTTTTTTGTTTATCATCCTTTTTCTCAAAGAAATAGAGAAAACAGTAAACATGCATTACAGCCTGGGAAGACAAAACATATAATAGGGAGCATAACTACACTAATTACACCACACGTAAAACGCTCTAATTCAAAACGAGATTGCTAAGAATAAATACAAAATTGATCATAATTGCTAGTTCAAATTCCTACACATTTAGTATATTATAAATATTTCTAACTGGCAGCGATTGTTTTGCTCCTCCCATTTTCAATTCAAGGTCTATGCTAGTATTACATGGTTTCATACATCATTCGTTAGAGTATACAAACACAAGTCAGTCCTTTTATGGCAAAAGAATGTATCTTATATGTAGTTTTCTAACAGTATACTTCCTTTTAACATGATCAAAGTTAGCTTTTTTCTCCATAAAACATGTAGTGGTAAAAGGCAGTACATTACTTTTATTGTCTTTACAAGTTGCAACCTTTTCCTAAGTGAGGATTATTGAACCAAGTTAACACAATCCATGTTAAAAAGTAAGTATATCATTAGGAATATACATATAAGATACATCCTTTTGCTATACAAACACAAGTGACAAGACCTCTGATTTTCAAAATTAAAATGCTAAACAAAAAGTAGAGTGCAACTGTTGTAGCCAAAAATGCAGATTTAATTTAATTGTTATATATTTTAGTTTAGTAAATGTTGATTAAAAACAAATAAATGGTGTAAAGAACAAAGATTTGAGAGATATTTTTGATCTGAATAAGTTCACATTTATTTTAGAAAATGGGAGCTGATTATACATTTTCAACTTCGAAACCATCTTGCAATCGTGTGTACTAAGAAAGACAAAAAGTATGATTATTAATAATATATTCTGAAAAGTACCATTATATATATACATAATTCAGATGAAATCCAAAAGTAACGCCAATTCTCTCAGTGAAATGAAAATACAAAATTTGATGATAAAAAATTAAATTTGATTTGATTTGATTCAATTAATTTTGATTTGATTCAATTGTGTCATTAAAAAAAAAAGATTACAAGGCACTTTGGTGCCAATAAATTTCAATTTTCATCAGAAGTATTTATGTGATACCTACTCAAATCCATGTCATGTTTTTTGTATCATACTGGACATGTTAATATCCAGTGAAACTCAAAAATGCTGACAAAGTTGTTAAAATCCTGAAAATGGTTCCAGATCTGATCAATACATATAACACTTACACCATCCCTATCATGATGAATCCTCGATGGATTCACAGACATCCTATTAGTACTTTGAGAATGAGTACCACATCTAATTAGTACTGCGAAACAAGAGTACCACATTTTAATGGTACTTTGAGGGTGGGCCATAAGCCCAAGGGGGGAAGGGGGCTGTTATGTGGGACTGACCGACCTTTCTTTGTTTTAAATTTGAGATTTGCTTTTCAATTTTTGGTATATTTTTAAAAATCCTAACTCTAATACGCGACACAGAACCACACAGCCAGCCTGCAAAAACTTAACCGTATTCTTAATGGTACTTTGAGAGTGGGCCATAAGCCCAAGAGGTGAAGGGGCTGTTATGTGGGACTGACCAACCTTTCTTTGTTATGAATTTGAGATTTGCTTTTCAAATTTTGGTATATTTTTTAAATCTTAACTCTGATACGCGACACAGAACCACACAGCCAGCCTGCAAAAACTTAACCTGGGTTGCCCAGTGCTCGTGGTGTGGTGAATGACTCGCTCGCCTATCACCTTGGCAACCCGGGTTCAATCCCCCGGGGGCGCGGACTTAATGTTGTTTTGTCCTCCTTTCTACCCCCTCCCCCTGTTCTTCAGTCCATCCCCACTGCAACACCCAGAGGGTTGAAATAATATATCTAAACATGTCTAATAGTTACACAATAAATTATTTTTCTTCACAGTACTGTTTTTATCACAATTATTAATTTATCATAATTAAGTGGCAGGTCGGTAACAGAACAATCATTTTTTTGTCATAATACTGGGTATTCTTTTCAATTACAACAAAATCAAGATGTATAGAATTGTTTTTGGCACCATAACATTTTGTTTCTTCAAATATTTTAGCAATCATCAATTTTTAATAAGTTTACAGCATTTCGAGGGCAATAAAATCTAGCTTTTCTAAAGCAAAAAAAAAATGGTGACATTTGTTAATATTTTAACTTTACAGGTGGGTTGTTGGTGCGCCCTCATACCTGCTAATTTAATTTGTCACTCTTTTGATTTTCAGTCAGCAAATTATTGAAGTTTCCATATCAAGTTTTGATATTATTACATTATTAATAATTAATTCAAGAAGACCATAATATAAATATTACAATTCATTATTAATTAATTATGGACATCAAGCCCAGTATAAAAATAGTACATTTTGTTGAAATATTTCATTTGGTGAATAAAGCTCACAATTTTTGGTAATTCATATTTTTAAGTTATTGATCCTCAATCTCGAGATCACATTTCATTAGAAAATTAAAAATTCATGACCGATGACATACTAGTACAACGGCAATGAACCAAAATCGGTTGAGTTTTTTTGGGGTCAATTTGTGTCTTTCTTCCTGAAAAATGAATGAGCAACAAGCGTTGCAATAAGTACTTAGTGTTCTTTTAGAGTCAGAAATATAACATGAAGCTTCTGATCAATTTTTGGCATTAAAATGGCAAATTTTAGACAATGTTCCGTGTTTACGAGATATTTTGAGGTCAACAGCTACCACCTGACTCAAGTTTTTTGAGCTTCTGTTTTTTATTTGAGGAGTAAATCTAGAATTTTAGAAGATGAATCTTCTCATCTGCTCACTACAATTGGAATATTGGGTACAACAGGGTAGTGAGGATACGAGGTAGCCAAGATGTCACCAAATTGGGTGCTAATATCATTCCCTCTTGTAAATAAATTACCCCTAAAATACACACCTACTGTTGGTACACAATGGGTCTATTTTTCAAATGATTTTCCATTATTTGAATTTTTTTTACAACATTTAGGATTATTCTTAAACTACAATGGTGTTAAATTTGGAATATCAGAGTATCCTCATGGGACAACAGTACAATAACATATTTGTGGACATTCTATAATTGTAACAGATTTAAGTTGATGACTGGTAAATATGCGGTTCAATGATTCAAAAAAGTACTTCAAGCATAATGGAGGTATCGGTCATTGCATAATTCTAAGTAATAGGGTGATATAAATAATTGTGGTAGCACACAATATCTTGTTAGTTCATCGAGAACTGATTTCTGTGTATACACAACATTGTTTAAAAATCATTAGTAAATCCATGTTTCTGACAAAACTGGAATGCTTATTTGTCAGAGTGTAGCTTTTTTGGTCTATACGAAATAAAACAAAATCAACAACTAGATATTAAATCCCCCTGCAAGAGAGTTGATTATCACAATATAATTCTGGTATTTTTGGTTCCGGATAAACTATAGATCTTGCAGATCCACACTCGCAAAGGCACGGCTTGCATTTCCGAAATGAATCCAAATCTCACGGCGTATAAAGTAGCACAATTTTGATCGTAACTATTGATTTCAATAGCACAAAATGTGGCAAAAATACAAACCCAAATGGGCCACTTTGTCACACATCTGGCAACTCTGCAGATTGAACTGTGCATGCCAAAATCAGTTGCTCAAATTCGAAGAAACGCTATAACTTAACTATCTCTCTCTGTCACAGGCATAGATTATGCATATCATCCTGTGCTTAGATGGATAACATAGTATAGTCTCCGAATCAGGCACACACAAAATGGAGTTGCCGAGCAGCATCCTTTTGAAATGATTAGTTAGCTCAGTAAATAGTCGTTGGACCTGGTTTCGTAGATATCTCCCAGTTTCTCGGCGAGGTGGTTTCTTTGGCATTGCTCGTCCTCTTCAAGGGCTTCTTCCAGCTGTAAGCAGAAAGAGAAAACAGAGCAACCTTAGTTTTGATGATAAAACTAGAGCCCTTTGGGGCAACATTTTCTTCACCCCGATCTCGGACTTATCCGTCCCATCTACCGGATTCTACCCCCCAAACCCGAACCCGACCCAAAAATGTTAAAGGCATTGGCCAAGGCTGGGTGGGGCAAGGTAGGTAAGCCATTGATCAGAGGATGTGTTATTCTTGTAAGGGGCAAACCCGACCCGCAAGTTATTCTCTAAGACCGGACCGTTTCGGAGCGGTACGGCAAGTTTATGAACTTCCAGTGCGAATTGTCAGATTCAGTTCATGCCGGCTAATTGTTGCACGTTTAGCATTTTGAGTCACTTTGGGATTGTTGGGCAATTGCTTTCTACATTGGAACATTTATATACCACACATAGTGCAATATTTGTGTTAGAAAGAGTATTATGTTTAAATGAATGAAACTTACTGAAATGTAACGTGATCTTTTTTTTTCTTCTTCAAATTATTTCCCTGCCCCTGAATTGTAAAGTGGACCTGACATGACCTGATTCGACTATGCTCCGTGGACCGGACCGGTAAATGATGGAAAAGATGGACCCCCACCCAAATTTTTTTCAGGTCCAGTCTGATCCGCTCCGAGAACATTTGGGGTTTCGGGGAAAAATTTAATCTAAATCTCTACTTGGTCAGTGCTAACTTTTAAACATTTTATATCATGGAATTTAAAAACAAGCACAATGGTTCCCAATCAGCAAAGGGCGACAAATAAATTGTGTAATACATGACTGCTCTTTCAGTATTTAACTATACACACCTGAGTCTTGTAGCACTGTGTCATCTCGTATAATTTTGATAGCGTGCTCAGACGACTGAACAGGCCTGTGAATTTCTGTAAGAAAACAAGGACAGAATAACATTTAATTAATATGTTATTAATATTTTAGAAACATTCACAGATTTATCTGAGTCATACAATTATAATCAGGGGAGAGACACAAAAAAACACTGGGCAATTTTTGTTTGTTTGTTTGCCCTCCGCGACCGACTCAAAATGTTTGTATATTTTGTTTCCCCAAAAGTGAGGAAACAATGTTTAATAATTATTTTGCGTGTTTCAAGCCGCAATCCATCGATTTTAAGCCAAAGAATATTGATCAAAATGTCAAAATGGAAGATGTGAGAGGGGGAAAAAAGGAGAGACCTACCGACCCTCCACATTTTTGTCCATTAAGGGCAAACAAACAAACAAAATTTTGCCTTATAGAGTGCACCATTGTACCATTACATTCTGCAAGGGGAGGGAATATGATTTTTTGTGTGGAAAAAATGTGATCAGTCACATCAAATTGCATCATACAAGTGATGCATGGGTATAAACGAGCAGTTACAGGGCTTGAAATAAGCAGGAGCCGAGAGCAAATTTACCCCCCCCCCCCCCCCGCTATAAACCTCACATTTCCCCTGGTCGTGTGTAAATTGTGTCTTCAGGAGCAACTTTTGCATCAAAAATTGTCCCTGGTTATTCCTTTGCACTTATCTTCAGGATGACATATTTCTGTCCTTTTTACCCTTTAATAGCCCCTGGTGTGTGACAAATTGCCCCACGTCATGAAGGAAAATCTGTGACCGAGGGGTAATGTGTGTAAAAAGTATTCCTTTTCAAGTATTGCACTTGAGATTAATTTTACTCTTAAAGAAATAAAACCTGAATATTTCTCATCAATTCAGACTTCACTCCACTATAGAATTTACTGACAAGTCAGTATCGCAGCATTTGGGTAGGTTGAGTGACGTGGGGCAAGTGACCTGTAATTGGTCCTAAACTTTTGGGGAATTGCTGTCGATGGCTAGGAATTATTTCAGATGATAATAATGTAAAACTTGTCATTAGTTTAACAAAATGAGTTCCCCCTCCCCCTCCAAAAAAACCACTCCACTATTGTCTCACCTGACATATCGCAGTGAGTTCCACATCCAGCGCTGATTTAGACACTTTCTCCATCTCTGACACGCTACTATAGTATGTGTGCACCAATTCCCTATACTTTGGCATCTCACGGTTGTATAAGAGTTTGTTGAACGGTGCATTCTGTAAAACAAACACAAGTACATTGTTTGAAAGCAGTTTGCTATATAGAAGTTATTTGTAATTGGACTCTTGCTGCTGCATGATGGGGGAGGGGGAATAATGGGGTTATTTACAGCTTGTCGTCTCAAGTGACGAGACTACAGTGCAACTTACCATAACTGCCCTTTATTTCATTGTGTCATGCATAGTATAGGGGAATAGAAATCCACACATAGACCTCCTGTGTATAACCATGCTTCACTGCACATTATTTGATGTTGATGTACTGCTAACGCGGTAAATTCAAATGCATGTTCCCTGACTGGTGAATCATTTGTTTGCATACACTAAAGCTAGAGGTGTGCACAAAATGTATACACACTGCTTAAATACTTATAATAAAAATACCATTTTGTTGTTTAGGTCTTTAGCTCTAATTTTAAACGCCAATATTAAAGTTATGGTTATCTTTAAATTAAGTCTTAAATATTGGTTCTTAGATATGCAAATTAATCAAATAGAGAAAAAAATACAAAGATTTTTTTATTTTGCTCATACAAAAATATCAGAATTAGGTATATGCACAACATATCTGATTTCCAGTCTACCAGCGTACACACATCTCTAGATAAAAAGTCAAATGTGTTTTGGACTTGATGCTAATTAAATATGCAAATACGTAAATGATGTTATTTTATAAAATCGCTCTAATAAATATTTATGTTAAGACTTCTTTAATATGTGTCACCAAACTTGACTTTATTGGAGGAAAATTGGTGTTGTTATTGTCATTTAAGTGAATTTGGTGAAACGAGCATTTATGGTAAGTTGCACTGTATCACTATGATAGGTCACAGTGTTTTGAGCCAAATAGTTTTACCGCCTTTAATTTCATTCCATCTTCAGACCAATCCCAACTACTATCAAAAACATACAGGAAGAAGGGAGTACAACTCCAACTGCTGCTGCCAGTTCCACAACCAAATGAACAATCATAACTAACCTTGCCCACTTATCCCAACTTAACATCAAGGATGAAAGCACATTGGGGGAATTGAACCCATGACCAATGATAACTGATGTAAGTTCACATCTGTGTTTTATTTTCAAATTGTCTGGCAACATTTATGTTGCATCAAAGTATTATGAAAAAGTATTTTTGTTGCATCAAAGTATTATGAAAAAATTGTTGTCCAAAAGTTTTCAATTAGGAAATTCTCTTTTTAACTTTAAGATGTATCAAGTTAGTTTAAAAGAGCTAACAAGATTGTTAAGAGCTGACTTCATTTTTTAAATATAGCCCACATTTTAAGAATCAAAATATCTGGTGTTCCAATGGCAATCAGCTATCTTGATAGGCATGTTCACCATTAATTATATCTGGTGTTCCAATGGCAATGAGCTATCTTGATAGGCATGTTCACCATTAATTATATCTGGTGTTCCAATGGCAATGAGCTATCTTGATAGGCATGTTCACCATTAATTGCACTCAGTGCCACAACAACTTATTTGCTGTAAAAATGTATTCCCAAGAACCAGCATGTGCTTTTCAAATGTTGTAGAAGTCTCCAGCCTTCTTCAAGCTTGACCCACACGCTTCTCATTCACTTGCAAGTTATTCCTGACTTGCTATCATTCTTGGTCATTGAATGTCTGTTTGGCTCTAGGTGTTCAGGGCAGGGGTTAAAATACTTCTTTTTTTTGGCTATGAGGGCTATTTTTAGCAAATTCTGCCAAAAATCGCCCCTTAGTACATCTTACCGCAGCCCAACATTTTCTCAGGGGGCTATTTTGTGAAAACTAGGGGCTAATTGCCCTACGCCCCCGTCTATTTTGAGCCCTGGTTCGGGGAGGGGGTTCTTGTCCTGAAACAGCCAGAGTTTGGCTGGTATGTTGAAACGCTAACTGACTCTATTTAGTAAACATACCTTTTCTAACTTGTGGTCACTTTTGTTGATGCATCAAAGAATGCTTGCGACACTACATATAGACTAGCCTCCACACAGACTCTATTTAGTAAACATACCTTTCCTAATTTGTGGTCACTTTTGCTGAATGCATCAAAGAATGCTTGCGACACTACATATAGACTAGCCTCCACACAGACTCTATTTAGTAAACATACCTTTCCTAATTTGTGGTCACTTTTGTTGAATGCATCAAAGAATGTTTGCGACACTACACATAGACTAGCCTCCACACAGACTCTATTAAGTAAACATACCTTTCCTAATTTGTGGTCACTTTTGCTGAATGCATCAAAGAATGTTTGCGACACTACACATAGACTAGCCTCCACACAGACTCTATTTAGTAAACATACCTTTCCTAATTTGTGGTCACTTTTGCTGAATGCATCAAAGAATGTTTGCGACACTACACATAGACTAGCCTCCACACAGACTCTATTTAGTAAACATACCTTTCCTAATTTGTGGTCACTTTTGCTGAATGCATCAAAGAATGCCTGTGATACTACACGTAGACTAGCCTCCACACAGCCAGATTCACGCACATCGAAGATGTAGTTTGGATGGGTGATGATATTTTGCCAGAATCGTAGTGGTAACCTGAAATGTTGTGCGGTTATAATCATAAATCAATTATAATAGCATAAATATAATTATTCCAAACTTTACATGATTCAGTCAAGTGCAAAAATTGAATCCATACCTATGTCAGACTAATTCATCCATAACTTTATAATCGCTTAATGGAAATTTGGGAGAAGAAATAAATTACTAACTAAAATCATTTCATATGGGATATTTTATTTTTAATCTTGAATTATGGGTAGATCAGCACCTGGAAAATTACATTTAAGTAACAAGATCCCTACAAGGAAAGGTGGGGGTGGGGTGGGATGGGATGGGATAACCGGCTATGCAGCAGGTGCCAGGATTCAAACCAGGGTCCCCCAACGTGGGAGTCTGTGCTCTTTTTTCAAGTGTGCCAAAGGGTCATGCTACCAGAAACAACTGTTTCGTGTGCATATACCACCTGTCTTGATCGGGGAGATCTGAGGGACTGAGGGCGTGTTAGATCTAATCATAGAACCTCTGACTACCCCAATCCTTGAGGGTGGCTTGCCGCCAGTGGGATCGGACAGAATAGGCAGACTTTTTTATTGCCCATTGGGATATATAAAAATGTGGACCACTGAATTATAAGATCCTAGGTTTTGTGGTGTTCAGAGTTTCCAGGCTTAAACAATGCAACCCTTACCCTTCCAACAAAATATTATGAAGAAGAAACTTACGTGTTACTCTTCCATTTGTGCAACACGTCGCCATCCATGATGTCGTACCTCCTCGCCTGACCATCAAAGAAATCAAAGATATACTTGATGCCCAGCGGCACATCCTGGGTGTTCAAGATGGCTTCAAACATTTGGTCTACATATTCTTGCACTGTTCCCTGTGAGGTGGAATAGGGTATGAATGGTGTTATTATAGATGTGTAAGGCAAAAAGGAGGTTATTTGCTAGTGCTATTTTGCCATAAGGAAAGTTTGGAGTATGTCAAGATTGATAAAGAGTAAATGCATTGTATAATATATATTGCAATTTTTCGAATGATTCATAATTTAAAGCTATTGTATTGATGCATGACTTAAAATGTTCACGAATGTGATGAATCAATTTCTAATACAAGTGACTTCTCTATTATAATTACATACACGGGAATGAGACAAGATAATTGGAATATGCTTTGACTGCACAATGGACCTATGGCACATTATCTTCTGGCCACAGCCCGACATATGCGGGCGCACTTTGATCAGAGTGCGCGCGCATGCTTGAAAAATGCCGCTAACCAATCAGAGCTGTGAGGTCGAGCTTACGTAGTGCGCACCATGGATGTCCTTTGCACCGTTCTTTGGGGTGTGGTTGGCCTCGCGTACTTTACGCGGGGTCAACCTCACGTGACGTGCGTCCATTAGATGAATAAAGTATAGTATGTGTAAGTCTGCCCCCCCCCCCCCACCACCCCAAAGGACAACCAGGGGGATATGTACCATGTGATGCATTCAAGTGAAGCCTACCTTGGTTCCCAGTAGTCTGGGGAAATTGATCTCCTTGATGTGTTTTTTGCTCCTGGCGGCAATATTTGCTGCTTTGTCTTTCTTTTTGCTGCCGCTAGGGATTTCGTCTGCGGTGCCCTCCGTCTCCTTGGCCTGAAAAACGACGAGAAATTAACAAATCAATTTGGGCCAAAGTTTTTGAAAGAGAAATATGTTTTCTTAGCCAATTCATAGAAAAAGGAAAACACAAAATAATTTTCTCTTTTTAATAAAAGCTAAAAATGTAAAATGCCAGAACTACTTACCAAATGCCATATCTGTATGCCATCTTCTACTTGATAATCTACTAGGTTATAGGGTTTCTGTAGTAGGCTATGCTTCTCTCCAAATGCTACGTTAGCTGTAGGGAATAAAACACACAAGAAATACTGATGAAACTGCAGTTTAACATTAACCATAACCCTGCCAAATCAAACCAAATCAAACAGAACCCAAGCGATGTCTCCTTACAGGCTGAGCCCGGCCGACCTTTTACTGCAAGGTGGAACAAGTTGCACAATAACTGATCAGTCTTGGTGTAATTTACCAAGAACATATCAACAAACTTATGACAGGAGCAGTTGAAGGGTAAAAAACTAACACAACGGATGGCATATTCCACTTCATCATGAATGTGATTGAAACAAATTGAATAAATAAATCAAGTTATACTTACGATAATTGGACGCCCCTGTCACAACACCGTCTGCAATTACAGCATTAGGTAGAGTCTGTTTTACAACCAGGGCCACTCGGGAACAGTCGGGAACCTGGTTGGAAAAAAAACAATCAAATATGTGTCACGGGGATTAAGAAGCTTACATTGTTTTCTGATAATAACAGAAGTATATTGAATAAATCTACTCATCACTAGAGCTCCTATGATCAGTGGTTATTGTAGTAGATTCACAGACTTTGGCCAGTGTATCATTTCAGTTATAGGCAATATCATCCAATAGCAGTGGCAGTCATTTTGAAATCTTAATCTGATCATTGACACATATGGTACTATGCTTCCCTGTGTCTTGAATCACATCGTAGATACTTCATATCCAGCATATCCAGAATAGTGACAGCGTTTTCTCGTGCCATTGTCCAAATTGATTTTCTTTCTAATTTAATCCTCATCTATACGAGGAGTTAAAACTCTAAGAAGAAAAGATGATCAATGTGTCATTTGTTAAGATGGCGCGTTTGAATAGAGCACCATTTGCTTGGGTAGTTTCCCATGTATGGATGCATGATATTTTGGGACATGTTGCTTCAATCCTTTGAAGTCTATTAAATCGCAACGAAACCAATAGCATCTAAACGATGCCAATATCATTGTGTTTGTTCCATTGTGGTTCCTCTAACATTATATGGAAAAGGTCCAAATCAACAACAAATCAGCCAATATTTATGAATCTACTATCTAGTAGCCCGGAGATCACTGGTTCAAATCCCGCCTGGAACAGATTGGGGTTACTAGATTTTTTGCCTGAAATAGAAACTGCTCATCAGCGATCATTTCAGTGATAGATTCAAGCACCAATGCAGTGATTTGTCTTTGATTGTTTACGTACATATGCCAGTCACATGCCACCACTGATAAGCTGTGATCACTGTCATCCTACAAAAATAGGCTGACATCAGACTACGCCCTTTAAATTAAAGCCCTGTCTGTCAGCGATGATGGTGGGCCTTACAAATCTGAAATTCCATTAAATATTTAAAAACAGTACACTTTTCCCCAGTTCTACAAAATACCATGCCTATCTGTGAAACTTACACTGAAATGTTTGAGCGAGTTGATTTTCTTCCAACCTCCACTTGTATGTGAGGAGACATCTATATCCTGCAGAACCAGGTGACCTGATTGACCATGACGCCACTCTGTCAAGGAAACAAAAAAAATGTGGAAGCAGGTCACAAAATTTAGTCCAAATCAAGGCTTAAAATTCACATGCAAGACTGTTTCTTCAACTACTTTTTCTTACATATTGCCGCTGCTCTGTCAAAACCTTGTATATTTTTCTGGCCCTCCTTCATCATGTATGAAGTAAAATTGTCCAACAGTCATGCTTAGGAAGTGTTGATCTATACATGTTCAGGGGCTAGAGCACTTGCAAGGTTTTGATAGTCATGGTTTGGCCCTTGAACATGTTTAGAGCAGACTGCCCAAAGGTTAATCATAGGAAAGTATTACTTTATACATGCTGAGGGCGAAAAACATACAATAATAGGCAAGTGGTTAGTTCAGTTTGTTAGAGCATCCATTGTACTATTTGGAAGGTCCCTGGTTTGAATCCCACACCAGCTCCTATCCTTGCTTTTTAAGTTGGGATGTATGCCAAGGCTTGTCATGAGTGTTTTTTGGGATAGTTCAACTTGTTGAGGTAGCAGTACTTCCTCATCACCAGGCTTCTCGTTACATTGCGTTTTCGCGTCTGGGGACGCAATATTTTTGCTAAAAACGCAGTAAATTTTAAACTGGACTCTTTATTGCGTCCAGCTGGACGCAATAATTTTTAATCGTGTGTCAAGATAATTTTGCACGTGTAAGCTTACAAGTATCAGTTTTCGTGACAATCCAAATCAAAGTATTGATTGATAGGGATAGGTTAATTACAGGTAACATTTGAAAGTCATGACGGGTGTTGATGATAGCCAGGCTTATCAGGGATTTTTGACTCGGACCCCATAATTTCTTCTCGGACCCCATAATTTTGAGAATTGGTAGATTATGGGGTCCAGTGGACCCCATAATATTTTTACCTAACGAGAAGCCTGCTCATCACTATTATTTATTTACATTCCCTCTCTTGTCGGTGACCCTGTTTGAGAACTAATATGAAAAAGCATAATGTACATTTTCGTGCTTCACACATTTTGAACAATTTAGCTTGTTTTTATTTTCGCGATTTTTAGCTTCCTTATATACATACAAAATTAATATATTTGCGTGTTTTTATTTTCAGGCTTGCTGATTTTAGCGCAAAAAGCGCAAAAATAGATGTAGCACGAAAAGGTCCACTTTTAAAGTACCTACAGTATAGCTCACATTAGAATGGACATTGCAATGTCATTGCAATGACATTGATGTTACCCGATTAGTGCAGTGATTGCACTGACATTGCGTTGACATTGTCCACTCTATTTCAAGCTGTACTGTATATCACTTTTGAATCCCAACTCATGCAGTGATAACATACCATTTTAAACAATATACTGTAAAAGTGCAAATTTTCCATAATTAATTGGTTTGCGCTTTGCCAATTTATAACCATTTTGCTTGTTTTTAAATTAATATTTCAAAGTTCATCACATAGACAATATACAATTCACAAATATATTGGTCTTATGTATATTATACATCAGACCAATATATTTGTGAGTTTTTTTATTTTTGCGGTAGCCGAGCGCAAATATGAATGTAACACGAAAAATGTCCATATTTGCAGTATATAACTCACCCAGATCCACTTGTCTAGCGTTCTGCCTGGCCGAGTACGGCCTATTGCGGTAGATGGAATCTAACATCTTCTCCTTAACCTGACTAATGGTATCTATGTCAAGAACTTTGACCTCTTTCTTCTCGCCGTCCTCATCGTTCACGATCACCTGCAGGGTCTATGGATTGGAAATGGTAGAATGACAATTAAAAAAGGTTATTGGACAAGGATAATGCGTAAGAAATGTGTTTTTATCTTTGCCCATAAAACAGTGATTCAAGCATACACAGACGATTTAAGCGTACGTATGCATCATGCATATAATGCGTTTGCAGCATTCATGCCCAATCCACGCTTCCTTGTTATATTAATTTGCCGCCGTTACAAGGTTCACCGATGTAGGACGCTATATTTCTTTTATTGTTGAATCTTATGGAGTTGGTCATTCTTATATTGGTATCAGGAATTGATAAAAATTGAGAATGGCAAATTAACAAACCACTTGGCGTTGATGGTAAGCCTCATTATTGACCGTGAATTTTTTGGGCACGAATATATAGTGCTTAAGAACTTTTCTCACTTCTGCTAAGCACTGACGTCAGTGCTAACTAGAGTTGTATGCAGTCACCATATACTACTGGCCCTTACAAAACTTAAACTGAGCAACTACTATCAAATTGACATCACTATCATATACCTATCATTAGTATTACACTTACCAATTCCTCAAACGGCACATCATCACCCAGCACATTCTCATCACTGAGGGAGAAGTGAGCTCTGCCGGTCACCACATCAATGGGGCCTTTTTCACTTTGGCATTTAATGGCACGGTACAGAAGAAATAGCGGGTAGGCTGTGTGGTCCTGGTGTAGAAAAAATAAAGATATCGATAGTTATCAAAATATACTCCAAATTATTACAAAATGAATTACTAAAGTTCGCTTTAAAAGAGAACCAAAGCAAATTTCAAACAAGGCGGTTCTCGAACGGCGCGTCTCGCCTGTTCATCAAAAGTGACTTGAAAGAAATGATAATGAAACATATGATACAATGTAGCACTGTCACAGAGGTATGCATTGTAGGTAATGCAAGGGATGTAATACCTTGAAAAATCTAATCAACAAAAAGAACACACCAACCCCCTTCCCTACACCAAATCACATCAAGATAGGCCTTACAGATCTTATTTGACCCCAGATGACCTCTGATGACCTTGAAAATTTAATCAGCAAAAAGAACACACCAACCCCTTTCCCTCCACCAAATCACATCAAGATAGGCCTTACGGATCTTATTTGACCCCAGATGACCTCTGATGACCTCGACAAATTAATCAACAAAAAGAACACACCATCCCTCTTCCGTCCACCAAATCCCATCAAGATAGGCCTTACGGATCTTATTTGACCCCAGATGACCTTGAATGACCTCCGATGACCTTGAAAATTTAATCAGCAAAAAGAATACACCACCCCCCTTCCCTCCACCAAATCCAATCAAGATAGGCCTTACTGATCTATTTGACCCCATATTTGACCCCCGATGACCCCGAAAAATTAATCAACAAAAAGAACACACCACCCCCCTTCCCTCCACCAAATCCCATCAAGATAGGCCTTACTAATCTATTTGACCCCATATTTGACCCCCGATGACCCCGAAAAATTAATCAACAAAAAGAACACACCATCCCTCTTCCGTCCAATAAATCCCATCAAGATAGGCCTTACTGATCTATTTGACCCCATATTTGACCCCCGATGACCCCGAAAAAATAATCAACAAAAAGAACACCCCATCCCTCTTCCGTCCACCAAATCCCATCAAGATAGGCCTTACTGATCTATTTGACCCCATATTTGACCCCAGATGACCCCGAAAAATTAATCAACAAAAAGAACACACCATCCCTCTTCCGTCCACCAAATCCCATCAAGATAGGCCTTACTGATCTTTTTAACCCCCGATGACCCCGAAAAATTAATCAACAAAAAGAACACACCCCCCTTCTCCCCACCAAATCCCATCAAGATAGGCCTTACTGATCTATTTGACCCCTGATGACCCCGAAAAATTAACAAAAAGAACACACCATCCCCCTTCCCTCCACCAAATCCAATCAAGATAGGCCTTATGGATCTTATTTGACCCCCGATGACCTTGAATGACCTCTGATGACCTTGAAAATTTATTCAGCAAAAAGAACACACCACTCCCCTTCCCTCCACCAAATCTCATCAATATAGGCCTTACTGATCTATTTGACCCAATATTTGACCCTGATGACCTCTGGTGACCTTGAAAATTTAATCAGCAAAAAGACACACCACCCCCCTTCCCTCCACCAAATCCCATCAAGATAGGCCTTACTGATCTATTTAACCCCATATTTGACCCCCGATGACCTTGAATGACCTCCGATGACCTTGAAAATTTAATCAGTAAAAAGAACACACCACCCCCTTCCCTCCACCAAATCCCATCAAGATCGGCCTTACGGATCTTATTTGACCCCATATTTGACCCCGATGACCTTGAATGACCTCAAATGACCTTGAAAATCTAATCAGTAAAAAAAACACCCCACCCCCTTCCCTGACATCAAGTCCCATCAAGATAGGCCTTACGGATCTCTAGATATCGCGTCACAACGCGTCTCAAAAGTTTTAAGCATATTTGACCCCGATGACCTTGTATGACCCCCGATGACCTTGAAAAATCAATCAGCAACAGAACGCACCACCCCCCTTCCCTCCACCAAGTCCCATCACGATAGGCCTTACGGATCTCCAGATATCGCGTCACAAAGGTATTTCTTAGCACACGGCTGACGGCATACGGCGGACGGCATACGGCGGACGCCGGACAGAAATAGTGATAACATAGTCTCTTTCTGATTACATCAGGCGAGACAAAAATGGCTCGAGAATATCTTACAAATGAAGAGCTGTTTTGCAAAAGGGCTTACATCCACTTCTGCATGTTAATCATTTTGCATTATTGAATGGATTGGCTATTGATTATGTAGAATGTGGCTTGTATTGTTGGTGCCTCAATTGGCGTGCATGGATGCACTAATCCAAGTCATAGAAACAGTAATGATCACAGCCATACAATAATTTGATTAATTCCATGGACTTGTCAATGCAAATTCACTAATGCAAAATGAGTAACATGTGGGGGTGGTCTGTAGGCCCTTTTGCAAAAAAGCTCTTCAAATAAGGTCCATAACATTTGGCAGAAATTTCACTCTCTTCCATATGCAAATCTACTAAAACCCACAGAAACCAATTCAATTTGGCACGCACCCTGTCTACGATACTGCTCTCGAACAGCCTCACATTAACTCGATATGTACATGCGTACATAATCGAGTTAAAAATGGGTCCTTGATTAATTGATAGAAACACCTTTATTCTCCATGATTTCTATCAAAACCTTTTTCTGCCCTTATATAAGCATGTATAAAGTAAAACTGCCAAACGATTATGCATAGGAAGTGTGGCTTTATACATGTTCAGGGGGACGAGCAGCTTTGTGATTTGGGTCCTAAGCATGTTTAGAGCCAGATGGGGAGGAGTTAACAATAAACATAATTGTAAAAGAAACATACCTTGAGGAAGTCATACAGTGACAATGCAATCCAATTGGTCAGCAATTTCTCGACAATAGTTTCAGTTCTGTGATGGAAAGAGAAAAAACAAAATATGTATGATTTCTTTATGTTTCTGAGTAGAAATGAATTGTTACTATAGTTTGATCAACTTCAAATTGACGAGTCTCCTTACAGCAGCAAATTAATACAGAAGGGTGTAGGTACATATGTACGCAAAAAGCGCAAAATTGTCACATGTGTGTTAGGCAGAAATCGCTCGCATATGCTTTGATTACTTTTGGTCACTTTTGCTCACGAAGAGGTAAAAAAACAATTTCTCGCCAATTTGGAACTGATTAACTATAGACTATGTTTCTAATAGAGCTTGAATATATTGTTTCTTTACATTTTGCCCATTGAGATCTATGTTGTTCCAACTTTGTATTTGTTGTTTAAAGGCTCAGGGGGTATGAGACATACATTGAGCGAGATCTGTTGGCTATCCTTAGGACATTCCTAATAAACCTTTCACTATACTTTAACCTCTCAACCCCCTGAGTACTACCTGCCTATCTAACAGTGTTTCTGATTGGTTATCAACAAAATGTATTCATTTGAATAACCAATCAAATGATGGCTTCTAAAATTTCACTTCAAACTTCATCACAGATACAATTATTCTATCAATGTCTCTGATTGGAACAAGAAATTATGTATCCGGCTTTCTGACCAATCAGCCGGAAGTTCTCATGGAGTTAATCAACTAAAAATTGGCAAGCATCCTTATATAGTAGCATATAATACAGGATAATGTTGGTGCACATGAACCCCACAGACACACTTTGCGTCATATGCATATATCTAGGTTTTACCTTTTTGAAATAGCTGTATTGGGGCTTGACATGCACCCCTCCCTAAAAAAACCACCTCACATAAAAATAAGCAGCATTCATAGGTATTTCATAGCATATCATCTTTGCTAAAATTAAACCTGGCCACCTTAAATAAATCAACTAATCAACTAGATCTCACCTTTGGAATAGCTGTCTTGGTCTATCTTCTTCCACGACTTCTTGCACATGGCGAGACATCAGTGTAATCATCACGCTGAAATCAAATCAAGTGATAATAATAATAACTGGCATTCATAGAGCGCCTAACATCGAAAGGATCACAAAGCGCTTTACAAAATGTAATAAAAAGAAAGAGTGTGAATATAACTAGTCTATTATATTCTATCGTTATAGGTTAGATTGTGAGATAGGCTTTAACGAAGGGTATTAATAATAGAGGTAGAGAGTTGAACGGAAAAGTTTAACAAAAGCTTGTCAGTTTTTATCTCAATGGCGAACTCTTAACCTATTTTATAGGTTAGGTCTATTACATCGTTATCTGTGACGGCTTAGTAAAAAATAAATCTTGCTGTATGGGACTGGCCCACCCATTATTTGCAACCAAATTATGGTTGCCCCCCCCACCCCTCCCCAACAGATTGTGGAAAATTGTGGGAAACAATCTTTTAAAATATTAAATGAACCAATGGGAGTCAAGAAGGAAAATAAAATAAAAACATTAACTTTGATTTTTCTATTTTGGATTTTGTTTTTTAACTATTTTGTGTGGAAATGTTTTAAATTATTGGGAAATGTCCTACATCCTGCATGCAGAATGTCTAATACATAGTAACAAGCAGCGATGACTCGAGTGATTGTTCAACACAAGCATTTTGATCATTTACAATATATCAGTATAGATTGGACGATGTGAACGATTGTAAAGCTGCAAGCTTTTTTGCTTACTACAGGCTAATGCATGCTCATAGCGCTATGATTTTTTAGATTTTTGTCTCCATATTTTTGTGATCACAGTTCTTTGTGAGCGCAGCGCTATGGCTCAGATGTATGCTACTCTTTTATAATGTATAATACTCACTCAGTAAGGTAGGCATGATACTCTATTATAATGTATAATACTCACTCAGTAAGGTAGGCATGATACTCTATTATAATGTATAATAGGTGATTACGGAGTGACGTCACATGCCGTTGACCACAAACTACGAGAATTCAAACAAATTCAGATTGCACCATCACCAAAACGGCCAAAATTTAACCCTTTTTGTACTCCCGTGAAATATTACCATCGAACAGAATATTTGACAAAGTGACTCCTCTACATACTCATGTTATCATATTTACACATAATGCAAGTTTTCACATGTTTTTTACAAGTCATAGTCTGAAAATCGAGTGAAACTTTTTTATGAATTTCGGAAATATTGCTCATGTAAACAACGGTCGCTTACACAGCTACACATGGTCACTGGGAACGTTCCTCTGTATGGTCGAGTAGAGCGTAGACTTGATTTTGATGCTTTGTAGTCAACGGCAAATTGAAGGTCCGTAACCACCTATACTCACTCAGTAAGGTAGGCATGATACTCTATTATAATGTATAATACTCACTCAGTAAGGTAGGCATGATACTCTATTATAATGTATAATACTCACTCAGTAAGGTAGGCATGATACTCTATTATAATGTATAATACTCACTCAGTAAGGTAGGCATGATACTCTATTATAATGTATAATACTCACTCAGTAAGGTAGGCATGATACTCTATTATAATGTATAATACTCACTCAGTAAGGTAGGCATGATACTCTATTATAATGTATAATACTCACTCAGTAAGGTAGGCTAGTTTGTCTTCAAGAATCATTAGTACTGTCAACAGTGAAGCAATATTTTGTCTGCAAAAAACAAAATAATAAAAGTTCAAACATATGATTAAATTGTAAGTGTTTGTGTCTGTGAAATTTCCATGCAAGAACTCCCATAACGTAATAACTTTGTTCGGAAAAAGTGAATTTTAGGTACCAGTATCGTTCAATACTATAGTCAAATTAATAATTGAACGAACAACACGCATGCAGCAAAAAGATGATCCGTCCAAAATTATCACGCTTATAGCTGTGCGCGCTTCACAATGTACGCAATACGCTGCTTCAAAGTGTTCGTTCAATTATAAATCCGACTACAGAATAGAAAAGTTGCCAGTATCGATTTTACTGTTCCAGTAATGTTTGATACTGCAACACCAAATTGTGTCCCAGTATCGAGTAATACTGGAACATTTTTATGTTCCCGAATCGGTCGATACTGGTACAACACATGCTACTATTTGTGATTTGTCCCAGTATTAGACAATACTGGTACATAATTGTGTTCCAGCATCGCCCGATACTGGAACATTTTATGAGCCAGTATCGGACGATACTGGGAACACTGACTTTGTACCAGTATCGAACGATACTGGGTGTTCCAGTATCGGACGATACTAGTACAGTCCAGAATCTGGGATTTATACAGGTTTAATCAGTAAGTCGGTATCATCCTTAATTGAAAGTCTTGACACATGACTAATCCTGTGTAGCATTATGGCTCGTTCATACTCCGATCTATGACGAGTCTGTCGAGATTGACGGATAAAAGTCGATATTGCCTCAACTCGTACACTGATGTCTGTTGACAATAGCTGATGGGAGTATGAACGGACCTTTACGTAATAACCCAACAAAAGGTGCCCGTTTGAACACCTGTAGTGACAGTGTATTCTAAGAGGAATGCCTCCCAGGGGCTTAAATCCTAGGCCAAAAAGATTAATTGTTTGATTGTTCATAGATCACTTCATAAGTTGGGTTGGTGGGTCGGGAAAGGGCTTTTTTTGTTTTGTTTGTATTTTTTCCCTTGCCCTTTTTTCAGGTACCAAAAGTAAAATGAAATGTACTTGTTGTGGTAACCAGAACGGAAACAAAAATCTGTAATATTTTGATGAGTTTTTTATTTTCTCAACACTTTTAAAAAAAGGAATAATTTTTGATTTTCGGCTAAAATGTGTTTAAAAATATTGACATTTTTTGGCCTTACTTGTGTTTGGTCGGTATTTTCTTGTCATCATCCAGCGTCTGGATGAATGCCATTAGGAATGTCTTGTTGCTTAGCAACTTGGAGAATTCTACCATGGCTCGCTCCTCTGATTCTTCAGGGCTCTGTAGGACAAACAAAAACCATAATAAAAACCAATGAGGCATAAAATATGGTGATAAACGTCATTAGTGCTGGGAGGTAGCGTGTAATTTACTATCCGTGTACACAGGCAGTGTTTCGTTCGTGTACACGGTTATGAAATTTACAAAAAACAAAAGCAGTATTTCGGCCACGTAAGACCAGCATACATGACTGCCGAATCTTACGACTTCATAAAAATGTTTCGTACACGCGCGGCCATCTTGCTCTACATCCCCCAGTCGATCTTGAACATTACCGTATGGTACAGTGATGACAAAATGTAGAGGGCGGCAGAGTCTTAGTCTATTCTTTATTTCATCAACCGCTGGCGGCAGCATTATGCATTACGTCATCCATGTCAGACCATGTGCGATATCAAATGGGTGGTACCAATTTTATCGCACGACGTAACATGGGGAAAATAACATACGGGAACCAAAAATTGTGTACATCGGTAAAAGGTATTTCCCGGACCAAGTTCACAATTGATACAATCAACCAAAGATGTACAGTGTATGGAAATGATAATTTAATGAAGAATCATTGGAATTTAAACTTTATTTTAAGACTGATGACACATATTTTTGTGAAATATTGTGAAAAACAGGTGAGTTGTTTTTTCTTTCGTTTATTCATGTAGTGAATTTTCTACATGTGTAGTGGTGGTTTGTTCGTGTACACAGGCACGTTCCCAGCACTAAACGTCATCTATATCAGAAGTTCTTACAACACGCTTCGGATTCCCGACCCCCCCCCCCCCCTCATTCAATACAACCTGGTGAACTTCCAAATTGGTATAACCGTTACTTGAAATGTTAAGAATACTTTTAAAAGGTTTAGCCAAAAGGTACTTGAATAGAGTTTATTAAATAACACACACAAATATTCGATTGGTGGATACTACATCATGTGACATGAAATATTTTGACTATTTCCCCACTATTTAACTGGAGGGAAAAAAGTTCCCATAAAAAAATACTATTTCCCTGTGATGAGGAGCTGCGAGGGAAATAGTAACTTTTTATAGGAACTTTTTCCCCTGCTCGCGATCGCGGTAATTGACCTTGACTTTATTGATACAATGAGTAGGCCTATGGTCTCGGGAAAATAGTAGGCCCACGGTCACCTCGGGGAAGCTATTTTGCACCATTTCCCTCATGAACAGTAAAAATGTGTATACTGCTCCATCCAAAATGGCCGCTTATAAAAAACATGGAATCTCTCTAATAATCAAAATATGAATTCCACCCCAAATGCATTACCTCTGGATCAAAGCTACTTGGCATTACATCCAGGCCATAAAAGAACATGCTCATAGCGTACTGTCTGTGGCTGACAAATGGCATACCAGTCCCCTCCAGATCACTGGTCAGATCCGTCACGTCGGTCTGTAACTGAGCAAAGGCTGTGGTGGGAAAAAAACATAAATAAATGTAAAAATTCACAAAGTTTAGACCTTCTGAGAAAGGGAGTAGTTACTCTGAGTTTCATGCCAATAAGGCAATCATCAGTCGACAAGATAATGGTATTATGGCTGAATAAGTAAATGTATATAGATAAATGAATTTAAAAGATACCATATTCTTTGCTATTATAAATACCCTACTTCAAATTTGTTCAATATTATTGAATATGAATAAGCTTAACCTGTGACAACCCAAATTCTATTTATTCATTGTTTGGCATTGAAATCTCTAGAAATGTACATTTTCTTGTCAGGTATCATGTTTTACCCATCAAATCTGAGATTTTATACTGAAAAAATGACCCTGAATACATACTCCAATTTTGAAAATGTCTTTGGGGGTCTTATGATAGAGCATATATTTCTAGCCCTTTTTAACAAAACTAGGCACAGGCACAAGTAGAGCTTGTGGAATATTTAATTTTCAATTTGATCAGGTCCCCAATAGGTAAGGTAACCTTTTGGACACTCAGTTACTATTGCCATAAGATCAAAACGGCATATTTCTCGCCAGTTTGGATCCGACTATAGTTTAGCATATTTTATTTTTGTTTAAACACCACTAATAATTTAGATTACTATGTCCGTCTTTAGACAAATTGATATCTAAATCAAACTGATTCTAGAAACACTGATACTCACCAGTCCTGATATCATCGGCGATACTAGTTTCCAAATTCTGCATCTCGATCAACAGTTTGCTGGTTTCCTCCTCGTGGCTCTTGATCCTACTTCGCAGCACCAGCCCAGCAATGAGCAGTAACAACACCAGGAACACGCATACGGTGGCGATAACAATGATGGCCAGCGGCAACACTTCTTCCGGGTAACGGAGTCTTCCGATTTCAGCTTCTATGTTACCATGGATTACCTGAAACATTAACATAGAAATAACCAATGTTCACACAATTTGTGAAAATAAATTTGCTACAAAAACTCGTAATTATACAGTATAGCATGAACTTACCTTGTGAATTCCAGAAAAATTCACAATAAATCCAAAAAATAGGGACAGCGGTCCCAAATAGGTCGTCCGTTTATATGGGTAGATTAAAAACAAGGTGGATCTCAAACCACAGGCATCTAGAAAGAAAGAGGTTAGACCACTAGCCGATCCAGGATATAAAAAATAAAATAAACATCCTGGAGTTTGGTTGCAATTGTACTTCACCTGTTTAAATGTAATTAATTTTACATATGCAGCTAATTTTACATCTTGACCTCATATGACCTTTGACCTTGGTATGTGACCTTTGACCTAATTAACATATGAATGTTTCCATGTTGCATCCCTGACCCAAGTTTGGTTGCAATTGGTCATTGTATGGAAAAATGAACAAGAGACAAAAAAAAATGAACAAGAGACAAAAAAAAGTGTACTAAATTTTACATCTTGACCTCAGATGACCTTTGACCTTTCTATGCGACCTTTGACCTCATTAACATATGCGGGTTTCCATGTTGTATCTATGACTGAAGTTTGGTTGCAATTGGTCATTGTATGGAAAAGAAATGGAAAAATGTAATCAATTTTACATATGCAGCCATTTCTACATTTACATCTTGACCTCAGATGACCTTTGACCTTGGTATGTGACCTTTGACCTCATTAACATATGAAGGTTTCCATGTTGTATCTATGACCAAAGTTAGGTTACAATTGGTCATTGTATGGAAAAGAAATGGACAAATGTAATCAATTTTACATATGCAGCTTGACCTCGGATGACCTTTGACCTTGGTATGTGACCTTTGACCTCATTAACATATGAAGGTTCCCATGTTGCATCTATGACCGAAGTTTGATTGCAATTGGACATTGTATGGAAAAGAAATGGAAAAATGTAATCAATTTTACATATGCAGCCATTTCTACATTTACATCTTGACCTCAGATGACCTTTGACCTTGGTATGTGACCTTTGACCTCATTAACATATGAAGGTTTCCATGTTGTATCTATGACCAAAGTTTGGTTACAATTGGTCATTGTATGGAAAAGAAATGGACAAATGTAATCAATTTTACATATGCAGCCACTTTTACATATACATCTTGACCTCGGATGACCTTTGACCTTGGTATGTGACCTTTGACCTCATTAACATATGAAGGTTCCCATGTTGCATCTATGACCGAAGTTTGATTGCAATTGGACATTGTATGGAAAAGAAATGGACAAAACAAAAAGTGTATACCAAATTGTTGAAAAAAGTGTATACCAAATTGTTGACACACACTACACACACACACAGACTACACACGAAGGATGCTGCCATAAGGTCTCTTCCTACGGACGACCTAAAAATCAAGAGACACAATTCGAAATGTTAAATCATAGTCCTTAATAATTATTGTTATTAATTTGATCTGAGAATCCAAGTTAAAAAACCTAGCAAGTTAATTTTAGGGAGAAATATCTAAAAACAAACCATTTGCCCTTGTTTTAACTATGAAACCATGACTGGGTTACTGATGAACTTTTATAACACTGATGGACTGTCTTGATCAAAATGTCAATATACATTTAATCACTGTATAACCCTAACCCTACTACACCTTACAGAACCACACGGTCAGCAGCACTTCTAGACGCGCGCACACAACTTCTTTCCCACGGTGCACTAAACTCCAGGTATTACATGGTCTGCAAAAATTTAGCCTGGTAAACCCAGCGCTCGCAGTGTCGTGGTTGTTTGACTTGCCTGACACGCCGGCGACCCGGGTTCAATTCCCTGGGAGTGGCAGACATAATTTTGTGGTCCCCCCATTTAACCCCCTCCCCTGTTCTTCGATCCATCCCCACTGCTACAATTCTAGGGTTAGGGTTATTACAGCTCATTTTTTGAAATTCTATTACCCTAACCCTACTACACCATATAGAACCACACAGCCAGCAGTGCTTCTAGGTGCGCACACACAACTTCTAAATCCCGGGTATACAGTCATGGTCGGCACAAATTTAGCCTGGCAAACCCAGCGCTCACGGTTTCGTGGTTGTTTGACTCGCCTGTCACGCCGGCGACCCATGGTTCAATTCCTGGGGGCGATGGACATAATTTTTAGTAAAAGGAATGGTGGTTTTGACTTTTAACAATAATATTAGTATTAGACATTCATTTATATTTGTATTTTTACGAAAAATGTTATTCGAAAAGAAAAAAAATAGGGAGAGGAATTCGACACTCACATAAACATAAGGATGCCCTTGTTCCGTGTTGTTTCCTCTAAAGTCTCCTGCTCCTGGATTTTTTTCTGGTATCTTGACTGTCAAAGTGTTAGTGTCAAGACTCTGTACATGTGCCTGCTCTGGACCGACCCAAACCTGGACGTCCTCTTCACTACTGGCATAATCCAGATTCTTTCCCTGGGGAAAAAATAGACAAAATTGAATTAACATCACACAAATTATTTCATGTCTATTTCCTATTTGGTATGCTAATTTTGTACCTTTTTTTAATTTCCTAAATTTAATCTTGATTTCAAAATTTGTAAACTGCATCCGATTAGACCACTTACCACCCATCAAAATAAGTATGGAACGGTTAAAATTCTGCAGATTGGGAACAAATTGGTTGTTAGTCTTCGAAGAAATCTAGGGTTGATTTGTTGTTTATAGACCACTACTTAGCTGTCTATATCACTTATAAACTACTTATTATCAAATAAGAATGTTACCGTTACATTTCTGCCGATCTGGAACATAGTTGTTCTGGGTCTTCGTAGAAATCCAGGGTCGAGTTGTGTTTCTGGACCAGCTTTATACATGCACATATAAACTACTTACCATCAAAATAAGAATGGAGCCATTAAATTTCTGCAGACTGGGAGCAAATTTGTAGTATTCTGGGTCCTCGTAGAAGTCCAAGGTTGCATTGTTTTTTGTAGACCACTCTTTCAAGCTCTGCACATCGCCTATGAGAAAACCAAAATTAAGCTGTCCGTTGGGAAGCTCGCCGGCGCGTTTCTTTCTTCTGCCTGGCTGTTCAGTGACCTCCTGGTAGATGACATTGATGGCGGGCGTTCTGCAGGTCATCATGGTGTCGTTTTTCTTATTACACATCTGTCGACGAAGACATTTTTTTAAAAAAATTGATTAAACTCGAGAAACGTGAGACCTCAGTGGTTCACAAGTATTACAAATCTCATTTCCCAACAAAATATTAATGTTAGGCCAAGGGACAAATTCCTGTTCTACAGGCCTGACCGACCCATATTTGTTTCAAAAGTTTGAACGTTTCTTTGTTTAAATCCTTATTTCAATTCCCACCCCCACAAAAGGATTATTAAGCAAAACAACGTTGTTTGGTTGTCCTCCACTGCTCCCTCCCCCTCCTAATTTTCAAATGGGGGGGGGGGGGGTGTACTGTACAAACGAATATCTACCCACATTTTCAAATTTCTATAAAAACATGACTTTTCTTTTGACAATTTGACATTTTAAATTGCAAACATTGTTTTGCTTTGAATTCGTTCCTAATTTTTTAGTAATTTTCAATTTTCAATTAAGATAACCGATGTTAGACACAGCATCCATAACAGCCCTGCGAGGAAGCTACATCTTTGCAGAAGCACCAAGGTGCTCAGACAGTCGGAGTTGATACCACCTCCAATGATATGCCATGAAGGAAGTGAGACGGTTGAGCGCTCACAAAACCGGTTGAACCCGTCAATGTCAGGTCCTAAGCCCAGAGACCTCAGAGCATAGACTATATATGCACAGATGAAGATGATTAAGAAAAGCTACACTCATCTGCAACGCTGTACTTTCCCCCAAATAGTCATCTTCCAAGAGAATTACATCGAGAGTGCTCATCTTAAAAGGGTGACATTAAGGCTCCGAAGATTACTACACTGGTAAACTATCAATGAATTAATTTTCTGGTGAAAAGGAACCTTTTCTCGACTACATCATTTAATTCACACACTATTTGCACTTACTTCGGTAAAGTTATCCATTCCGGAGTAAACGATTATCTGAGGATTCTGGGCCAATGACAAATGTTTCCCTGTCACCTTAATTGTTCGTCCGCCACTGGAAAAAAAGAGTAAAAGAGCTATGTTACTCCAAGCTTAAGATATTTTATGAATTGTTTAGAGTCTTTCCTCAAAGTCTCCCCGCCAATTGGTGTTTAGATGCTATTGGTTTAGTTGCGATATGTTGTCGCAGTTCTGTCAAAACCGTGTATGTTTTTTCAGGCCCTTCAGCATGTGTAAAGTAAAACTGCCCAACAGTTATACACGTAGGAAGTGTTGCTTTATACATGTTCAGGGACAAGAGCAGTTACAAGGTGTTGATAGATGTGTTTTTGGCCCTTGTACAAGTTTAAAGCAGGCTGGCTGAAGGTTATACATAGGAAGTATATAACTTAACACATGCTTAATGGCCAAATGGAGATACGACCTAAGATATTTGGGACCTCTCCGGGTAAACGGCTAGTGGCGAGAATAGGAAATTATAAGAAGTGCTACCAAATCTATAATCAAATAGACCAAAATTATCAAAATTGGCTTTATACATACTCCACCAAGTGCTATTTCTACAAACATTGTGTGGTAACACTGAGCATGGGCATTATTGATGAAATCATCAATAATCAAATATGCTTTTAGGACAGGTATCCATTACATAGGTAAAGAGTTTATTGGGTTTGATGTTGTCGGACTAAAACATTAAACTTAAATTTAAACTTGTCCGACAAAAAACTTTGTCCGACGGCAAACCGATATCAAATCAATAATCAACTTTAGGTAAACCACAACCATGATCGAGTTGTTGATATTATGGGCCTGTATTAATGAAGTCCTGCTTTCAAATAACTTTTAGTCAAGGACTAAGTCTTACCTTGATCATGGACTTACTACTTACTACTCAAAATTTGAAAAAGGTGAAGGAAAAGATTCAAAGCTGAGGCAGACAGTCCAATTTTGCAGTATTTTACTTTCATTTACTATTCATCAATGATTTACAAAAACAATAGGTCCATCCTAGTAGAAGGACTAAATTTTCTGTGAATATGGGCCAAAAGGTTTTGATTACAACAATTTTTAATAATAACTTTGGACATTTTCTTTTATCTTTTTCCTCAATCTTGCATACACACCTTTGAATACTGGTACGTGGTTGCACATCGATCACTTCCGGATTCGGCGCGTACCTAAACGTGCCCTGGGAAGACCTGTCAGCTCCGTCGAACGACATCACTAGCGTGTGCGTTTCATTCGCGACACCTGTTGAGGTGCGACACTGTGCAAATGTGCTGTTTCCTCTGCAAAGTATAAAAGAATGATGATTTATATAGAGGTGAAGACTGACCAATTCTCTTCTTTTCTCTTTACACTTTCCATGCGGCAGGTGTCTGCAGACGACATTCCAAAATTTCACAAAATGTATCAAAATGTCAAAATTATTGAATTTAATTACCATATTTGGAATCACAATGAGAAATGGAGTAAAATAAGTACAACCATGCCTACTATTGATTCAGTAATCCTTTGGTTGGGAAAGGTTTCTGAATAATCTGTTTTGAATTTGGTAAAACTAATAGCCACAGGGAAAGTGTTAAATAAGATTGTTGTGTCTTATAGGTATATCTGTACCATTGTTAAATGTCCCCTTTAATGAACACCCTCCCCTACCTTTTGATTAGAGCACTGTTGTACCATGAAATAGTACTACATGGACATGTACTATATCATGCATGTAATGACCACTACTGTGACTTGATATTATTTTTATACAGGTAACAATGTCAGAAAATGAGCATGGTTATGATTTTTTAAAGTAAGATACCGCCGCCACCCCCCCCCCCCCCCCCCCCCCCCTGTAGTTAAAGGCTGCACATCAATCAGGTGTAGGAATGCATAAAAATGGATTTGTGTATAAATAAAATAAAATATTAAAGTAATGAATGTTTTTTATTTGTGCAAATGGACATCATACTTTCGGTGAAAGAAATACATGTTCCATTTAATGCAACAGGCACCTAATGAAAAACATTCCTCCCATTGCACATTACTTTGTAATAATGACAGTAATTTGTAAAATTCATAACCAAACCCCATTTGCTTTCTTTGGTACAAAAACACTTATGAAAACAGCTGATTGGAAATTTTTCACACTGTCCTACTCTCAAATCCCCAAATTAAACATTTAGTGAGTAATAATTGTTTAAAAACAAATCCCTTAGGTAATGAAAAAACCCACCCTGTTCTACTCGCAAACAAACCTCTCGGGTAGAGTCGGTCAGCTGGGCGGGGTTTGTGTGGGGTTTTTCCAAAAAATGTGGAAAACAGTGGCATAGCTAGGCTTTCTAGGCTGTCAACTTTTGAGAATTGCAGCTGAGTCAGAAAGTGGCGTCCTTCAAATTGTACGCCGTCGGGTAGCTATTTTGGTTAATTTTCAGCAATTTTCAACAACAAAAAAATCAAAAAATTGTTTACTATTCTACATGAAGATGTATCTTTGACAATTGAAGGTGGATGACCCAATGTATTTCACATGGTGTTTACTATTCTACATAAAGACACATCATAAATACAGTCATATTCAACATTTTGAGATAAATTGCTCCAAAGGTTTTAAATTGATACATTTCAAATTTGTGCCATTTGAACGGTGCACATCAAAGAAGATTTTAAAGACAGCTCCACAATGCATTGCAATGTTTGCAAAACGCCGTAAATCTGGTCCCCGATTCATCTCGGTTCCCATAGACATATGCACAAAATCATAGAGACATCATCGTACATGCTCTTAGATTTTGTTTACATCAATAAATAAGTGAGTTCTTAGTATTCCTTTTTCTTATTTCTAAAACTTTAGAGCTTGACTCGTACATGACTTACTCACAGTTATTGAAAACCAAAAAGACAGTGGAACCACCAATTTTCCGATACGTGTCATGTGTATTGATAGCGATCTTGAATTGGCGAAATGCATTGTGGCTGCAATGTTAAAATTCTCTTTGGGGTGGTATAACATTTTTGAGGTAATCCACTTCTTTTTCACTAATAGTAATCCACTTCTTTTTCACTAATAGTATCGAAAGGAAACTCCCATTGGGCATATAACATTGCACGGGTAATGAGAAATCTGACAAATCTAAGTATTGATTGGAAAAAGTGAATTTTATTGGGGTCACCCCCCCCCTTAATTAATTTGTCAATAAATGAACAAATGTCAAACTGTTACCTCGTCACCATACAAGAAGAGCCTATCGTTGCCATGATTTCGTATCCAGCATCCAGATACATGCCAGTAATGTTGAGCATAGTACCACCATCGGCTGGGCCCTCAACGGGTGTAAAGGAGGTGATGGAGGGATTCTGAAGGTGAAAAAATGGTTATGATAAGATTAATAAAACTAAGAAGTGTGCAGATATGCATGTTACTAGACTGATTTTGGTGCTGATGGCTAAAGTTTCATGTCAATTATCTCATGGGTCATTTCCCTGCTGCTCTAAATGGCATAAGGTACATTTTCTCCATTTGTATGCAGCTTGGCAAGACCTCGCATTCCCTTGAGTGTTGGTTGGTCAGCCTGAGTGCTGGTTGGTGCTGACCATGTTTAGTGACATCTCTGATTACAAATCTTACTAAGTAGGCAACTGATACATGTACTAATTGAATATTATGAATAGAGTTTACACAGTTATTGCTCAAGCAATGATTTTTATATGTCATTATGTCATAAGCATTATGTTTTCACCATATATTGGCATTATGTTTTTCATCATATAACATCTTGTTTTGTATCACTTTCCATGCTAACGTTGGCCCTCCGCGTAAAATTTCATCAGAACCGATAAATGTAGATGACAACATAACACATGTAGGCAGAGCTTATACTAGCGTGTGTGTGTCCTTCCCCCCCCCCCCCCCCCCCCCCATGCCTGATTCAATGGATTTGATTCAATTAATACACATGTTTCTTAAATGCAGGGGGGTATCCTGCATGGTGTAATGTGGTACAATGCTTTGTCGTAGTGCACACATTGAAGTGTTTGTGAGTTAGTTATTTGCTATAAAACTTGATGAAATTGGCAAATGTGGACAATAAAAGGTATACATTTTTACAACATACCAGCTGGAGTATCTCTCTTGTAACCTTAAACACATTAACTTACTCTGTATGTAAATATAACATCTCCTGTGCTATCTTGAGGATTTCCGTCCGATCCATTCACTGTTACACTAATTGACTTTTCAGTGTCTCGGTCACCTGCTATTGTTCTGCAACTCACGCTGAAAGAAAGTTGACAAAAGTAACAAAAGTTTTATTTACTCATCAAAACTTATGCATGTGAAAATACTCCAAAATATATATCTTGTCTGCTCCTGACCAGGAAGAGTTGTGCTTAAAGGGGCATTGGGAGATTCGAGAGATTTATAAAAATGGTAAATATCTTTACTTTATTTTGATAGATGATGTAGAAAGCCTGTCATGTAATGGTTTCTTCAAAAGATTGGTAAAAATGAAAATATGAAACATTCTCCCAGCCTTTCTGAAGGCTCCTTATTGCATTTCACTTACATGTACCGTATTATCCCTATTAAGCGCCCATGCCCTTATAAGCGCCCACCCCCGTTTTTCTCAATGACTACCAACAAACGATCCCTTATAAGCGCCCACCCTTTCAATTAACGTAGTACTGTACAACAATATTTTTCACCATGGCGTCCTTCAGTAAAGCGCAGTACCAGTAAGCCTGACGTCATGTTATGTGGCCACAGTGAGACACTGCGACGCCACAATGTTGATTTTCCAAAAAAAATGAAACAGTTATTTTTCGATCGCACATGGTTTTCCGCTAGTGCAACCTCGCCGAATTCGACAGTGTTTACGGTAAATGAGTTTTAAAAAGGTAACTTAATAAGCGCCCATCCAAAATGACTTTGCTAACCGCTCTGGGCGCTTAATAGCGATAATACGGTATCTTGATTAAAGATCGCCAACAATTGAATCAGTGAGGTCATGACTTCAGATAACATGTCACAGGTGGTTGTTATCTCAAATTTTGTCATACTACTTTTATTAACTTTTTTAGCACCTTTTGTTCTATAATTAAAAACAGAATAAAGATTTTTTTTTAAAAACCACCGATTCCTAGGGAATTGTATGAGGAATATAATAAAACTAGTATGACAAAATTTGACAACATATATTTAGAGTTATCTTTGCAGAACCTAAAATGGGTCAAAAAACATGTTTTTTATAATTTTCTCCAAAATGGTCAATTTCATGATCATAGTTAGATTCATTGAACCCTTTCCTGCAAAAAAATGTATACTTTTATCTAGATTAAATGAATAATGAAGAAGTTATGGCAGTTTTACGGAGGCTATACGAAGGTGCACATCCCCCTTAACCACCCGCCAGTTTGTGTACTACTCAATGGGCAAATTTCTTGTGACCTTGTGCTTCTAAAATAAGAACCATTGAAGTTATGCAACTCAAACGTTGGAATGCGACAATTTTAAGGATGATCTTTCATGTAAAATTGAAAACATCAAGTTGAAAATCGGGCCAGCAAGTAGAACATCTACCTTTAGTTTTGAGGTTTGTTGTATTTTTTGAAGCAGAAAAATAGCCTGACCAACCAGACAAGCCTGATAGGTGTTTCCGCCTGTAGAACAGGGGGTTCTGATGCTGTTTGTTTGTTGCTTAAGCATGTTCATACTGTCCAAAGCTTGAAAACGATCTGCTTGGTATGAATGAAAACACTTCCTTCTTAAAGTCTCACCTGCTGCCAGCTTCGTATTTCTCATCCAAACCATCAGTGCTGCAAGGTGCTCCACCGACGGTCACAGATAGAATATCGGTGAACATCTGCCCTAGATCACTGCCTGTCACGGTGATTATGGTGTTGCCTTCGTGTGGACCAGACGGTGGCCATACCTGTATAGACAGAGAAGGAAAAGGCTAGGGTTTTTTTCTGTCCATATGCATCAGTGTACCAGGGAAATGATAATATGTGACGTTATCAAGCGAAATGAGTCACATGTCGGCAGTTTTCAATTTTGACATTTGTCCACCATTTATACAGGTGAAAAATGCTATATATAGTAGGGAACTGACTGAACTATAGTTGTTGGTTATCATTCTCAAGATCAACACAATGTCACAAATTGTAATTACTTGCACCTAATTGGTGTGCCTGGCTGTTCAAATGAACTGCCCTCCAACTTCGACGAGAAGAGTTACTGTAGAGGTCGATTGTCTATTTTTCATGAACTTTTTTCCAAATTTCAGAATGTTGTTAATATGCAAATCTCTCATGTGATAAAATGATTAAAAATTTGACCTCATTATTTTCATTGCCAAATAAATTAAGCAAAAATGTTCTATTGCACATCGCCAATGGGGAAGAAATGAGAGTCTCCACTTTGGCAGAGCCTTGGAATGGAGAAGTCCAATTGACGTAACAATCTTGACCTAAATGGGGATCAATAGTCCCTGTGGTTTGTGTACATGACTTTTGAAACTTAATCCCTTTCCATAAATCATTGTCTTGTCGTGGAAAAATCGGAATCTTCAATAGTCAACTATAAAATGTATACTGTATAAATGTGCATAAAAAAAATCATACCTGATGTAGCATTGGCCTCGGACAATTTGTATCCGTCCCTGGGGATATCCATCCACCCATGCATTCAGGACTGTCCTTCACACTGCAGATCGTATCTTGCTGACACCAGCCGCATCCCAGCTCTGGCATAGTGGTCAGAGAGGAGAGACATTGGCTGCAATCTGGACGTCCAACTTCGCATTTGTATAACGTGACTGAAATCAAATGTTGCACAATAAGGCTAAATTTAAAAAAATCCTTTGTCTGAAAGCTCCCTCGCGCGTTAGTTTATTTAAAGAAGAAAAAAATATGTCACAGATTTCTCAGATTTTCATTGATCACATCATTTTAAATACAAAAGGTCACTTTTACAAGGATTTCAATATTTTATATTTAAAAAAAAAAACCTTAAAAAAACCCGCATTCCACATTAGGTTTTGAAAAACTAAAGAGCTTGAGACAAAAGATTTTTTTAATATAGCCTAATGGTTTTAATTGGTACACATACAAATATTCATTTCAGGCCACAAAATCAATAATAACTTTTTTGAGACTGTCTACCTTTTCAATGACATAAAATGACCAAACATAAAAATGATTTAAATTAGATAAAGTACATAAAAGTGTAATTAAAATGCAAATACATAAAACAATGTCTCAAAGAAAGACTACCCACACTTCACACAGGTAAAACAAACAAACAAACAAATAAACAACCCAACAAACAAACAAACAAACAAACAAATCCAAAGTCGATCCACCCTAAAATTGAGTAATGAAAAGAAGATTTAATCAATGAATTCTAGTACAGGGATACTTATGTGCGCCAAGTAGGCCAGAGGCCTATATTATAATATACAATGAATAAAATAATTAATGAAGTCGTTTGAAGCTTTGTGTGTTTCAGACTCAACAACAAATCATCAATAAATATTCAATCTCATTCCCTGAAAGATTGCATCTATTAGTATCGATCTGAACAATATGCACACATTATCCATTGTGCACGTGGGTTCGAGTTCAGTTCTATAAAAACACTGGGTGGAGACGTTATGTACAATTATCACAAAGCATCAGTTCTTAACGACATTTCAATAGAGATTATCATCCCTGCACTAGAAAATCTTTGGTTTAATCAATTACTGTAAACGTGCACATTGCTGCACTACATTAATCTTGCCGCGTACAATTTCCCGAAAATAACTACACATGTGAATATATTTATTTTGTATATAAGTATATGAAATGAACTTTCAAATCGCGAATTAAAAACACAAGCGAAATGGCTGAAAATCAGCAAAGCGCAAAAATTAAATTGTGCGAAAATTACAACTTTAACAGTAATTAAAAACATATATTTATATATCGATCGCTTATTAAGGAACATTTTTTACACATTGTTTATTGTTTTCTTAATTTTGCTCAAAATAGACAAATGCACTTATTGTTAATGTTGACAATTTGTCAAAATGTTGATAATGTTTTAAATTGTTGTTTTAATTTATTATTTTGAACCTTTTCCCAAAAATTAATAACAAACTAATTAACAATTTAGAGGGTAAAAGGGAAAAAAGGAGAGGTCCATCCGGCTGCCAAACAGTTTTCTTGTTGTTGCCTTGTTTTGGGTTTGTTGTCCCCATATAGTAATTTGATTTAAACCTTTTATATACTCACCATTAAATCCATGAACATCGTCCAACACTCTATCTCCATTCCACAAAACAGATAACCTCACATCCAGCATGTGTTCTTCCATATTATATGTGTACTGTAATAAAAATGCAAAATTAGAATTAGCTCAATTAGTCAAGCTCAATTAGTCAAGCTCAACTAGTCAAGCTCAATAAGTCAAGCTCAATTAGTCAATCTCAGCAAATGGTTCATAAAATGACTCATAAAATGACTCAAACCATTTATTTCTTCCTATATCTGCCAATGATGGCAAAGACCAAGAACTGGAGGTACAGTTTGTGTCACCTCACGCTGGTAGAAGATGGGAAAGTTTATTCTAGTTATCCCATCTTAATATTGAGCATATTGATCAATGTGATGGCGTTGGCTTCCGTGTGATCTCAGAAAAATGTCAGAAAGTGCTGGGCCTACAACTTAATTACTTTCTGACGTCACCTCCTAACCTGGGGTGAAACGGACTATCGAGGCTAAAACGGATCATTTTCAAAATCATGCATCAGCGTTTGAGCCCCCGGTAAATCTTACAAAAAATGTAAAGGTTGTGGATTCAAATCCTGCTACGGTCAAAATGATGTGCTCCCTGGAGGTGAGGCATATCAACCTAACTGATTACCAGAGATGGGTACAAACCTTGATGGGAAAGGCAAACATACTTGCAGGCAGTATGGGGACAAACAGCCTACAGCAATATTATACTTTGGCCCACTGGAATTCAAATTATAAAACATCTACGTAAATGAAAACATGCAATACAGGCGTTTTATTCACCAGGGCCTGTGCTAAATGTACCAAAGTGGCCATTTCTAGAGAATAAATTATAGGTGCCTTTTTATTTTGTCGCCTAATTACTTACAGTTTGCGCTTTGCATGTGATGTTATCCATATTGCGGGTTGCCGGCGTCGTCTGCTGTTCTTCTTCTACTAGTAGTATACATTCGTAATCTGTTACCTGCGGGAAGCAATATAACTCGTCAGACATATCACATAGTGGTGCAATTCAACATAACACCTTTTTTTGTTGAGAAATTATCTTTTCACATACAGACCTATACGTTTTATACAATATTAAACAGGGTTAATTCAAAGATTTTACACATTTCACAAAAAACAGTGTGTTTATGTTCACATAGAAACCCACTGTTGTGAATGCAATATGTTGTATGTACACCTTACACAGAAAGTTCCAGACCAGGTGCTATTATCACATTTTATTTATATTCTATACCTCATCAAAAATCTAAAAGCTAAAGTGAGTGGGCCAATTTCTTCTTCATAATTTGACACCTCACAAATAAAAATTGTTTTGTACATTGCGCATGTGCAGATAAATGGTTCATTATGACTAGTACACACACCTTGTCACTGTGCACAACTGCATGAATACTTTTTATGCCATGCCAATAAGTGATGAAATCTTGTAGACAAAATGTAATTCATAATTTTGAAGAGACATACCTTATCATCTGGTAGATTCAGTATTGACACGCTAATTGACCTGTCTACTCCAACTGATACCAGTCTTTGACCATTCTGGGGAGCCAGTTGTGGGCAGGTTTGGGGACCATCATTGGGTCCTTTGTTTGGGTTCTGAAATTGGAAAAAATATAGAAAAGTGAAACATAAAAATCACTTAACGCTTTTCATACGGCAGGTGTCTGCAGACGACAGTTCCAAAATTTCACAAAATGTTTAAAAAATGTCAACATTATTGAATTTCATCTCCATATTTATAATCACCATGAGAAATACATTATATTGGTTTAGGAATTCTTAAGATAAGATTTTGAAAGTTGGGAAAGGTTTCTGACAAATCTGCTTTGTATATGGCAAAACTAATAGCTGCTTGGAAAGTTTTAAAATGTTTTGCATTCAATATTTGTAAAGCATAACAAACACTCGGATGAAGTGAAAAGAAAGATACCTTATGAGAATTTCAAAAATTGTTTTTGTTATTCATTAAAGGTAGATTTTCATTTTCGTAACACAGAATTATTTCAAACATACGGAGATTTTCATATCATATGAAAGCTCGTATTTTTCTCATCATCATACTGAAATTTGAAGGCCTAAATCGGTATAATTACGGAGAAATCGATGAAATAACGTCGAATTACCGCGAATGGTGGTAACCACCGATATAGTTTGTGTACTACTCAATGGGTACAGTTCACAGCATCTTGTGCGTCTAAAATAAGAACCATTAGAGCTGTGCAACTCAAACTTTGGAACACGACTTTTTTAAGGATGACCTTTCATGTAGAATAGAAAACTTCAAGTTGAAAATCGGAACATCTACCTTTAAACTCTCTGCACCACAGACAATCATATGTGCTGTTTAATCAAAGCTTTGGTTATCTTTTTAATCTCTGTGTCACAGCCAATCATACACGCTGTTTCACCAGAGCCTCGGTGGCATGACAAAAATAGATAGTTCTAGTACCAATCATGCATGCGTGTGGATATCTGTATTTGGTAGTGAACTATCATTGTGAATGCAAGGAAGGACTAATTTGCATAATGGATCTGTTAAAATGATCAAAATTGAAACATGTAGACCTATTCATATTACGAGTTACTGGCTATATATTGGCGCCCTGGGGCAACTTTAATGGTCTTGATTTTATTATAATATCTAGATGTCAGAGGACCTTGAGATGACACCGCTTGGATGGCCAGCTCAATTTTTGCTCTTCATTAATTTCACTTTTTGCTCTTCATCAAGCAACTAATGAAAAATAATAGGAATCCACTAATATGTCTTTTTGTGCAATATATCTATGTAAATTGTTTTCAAATCATGAATTTCAATTACAAAAAAGCAAAATGTTTGAAAATTGGCAAAGCATAAGAATAATAAGTGCACAAAAACTATCACTTTCACGGTGCACGGATCTGTTAAAACAAAAATCTAAAAATAACTTTGGGTGACTAATTCAGGATGGGCAGTTCAATTTACAGATCTGTTAAAACAATCAAAATCGAAAATCTGTAACTCTTAATATATAAAATAGGATAATATGATGGCACCAAGGGTTTCTTAAAAGTCAATACACTTTGTTTTCTTTATAAAATTTCTTTAAAACAATTAAAAATTGTGTTCTTCATCAAACGCAGTTATTACATTTTTTCCGCTGATGATGCTGCTGGGTCCATCTGAGCATGTGCCGTTGTCATAGGTACACTGGTTGCTATAGATACACCAATCACAGGCCCAGTCACTGTCTGTACAGGCTACACACCTAAGCAATATAAAACACATTTATAAATTAATTAATTAATTAAAAAGTGTTTTCAAATCAAATCGAAAGTATCCATGACACAATTCCTAATTAAAACGATAATAAATTATGAAGAATTCGTTGGACGTAAAATCCATGCACAATGAATACGAAATGTGTAGGGTCATCGGAGTAAATGTTGAGAGATCTTTAAAATTTACAAGAAACACAATGATTACCATGTCTATTCCAAGTTAGATGGTTACATAGTCTTTTCAGCGCTATTGTTTACCCTATTTAGAGAGAAAATATGTTGATCTTTAAGCATAAAAGCCCCCTAAAAGATACCATCTAACAGTTTAGTGGTCAAAATCAGATTTTATATCATCATCTTAGTACATATTTCATGAGCCCACTATTCATATCCCTGTCTATGGGCCTGGAAACAGTAACGTAAAACTGAAGGTGTGCACTTTTTTAGCATCACCTCAAGTGCACAGATAAAACCACCATATAATTCAACATCATCTCTCATATATTCTGCTCCAGGTCAGTGTACTAGAATTGTAATATTTTTTCTGATTGGTTCATAGCCACAAAAGAGTGTATGAATATTAATTAATCTAGTGGTGAAATAAACTTACATTTCATGTGAATTACACTCGTAAAAGTTGTAATCTGTCGTCACAAACTTCACTTGCGTCTCGGTCGAATGAACATTTAACTTCATGGTCACATGATCTATGAGACAAAGACAACAAAATTACATTGGATGATAGCGAGCTTATGCAGTATACTCACCATAAATTATTCATATACAACACTCTTTACATGTTTGCGTCGGGCAAGTTTGTGTAGGGCAAGTTTGTGTAGGGCAGATGGAAAAGTACCCGACAGACTAGCAGGTAAAATTGCTCAAACTCGCAGTAGAAGAGCTACAACTGGCTGGTGGAATTTCTGTTGGGCAGGTATTTTTGTTACCTGCCCGACTGACAGGTTGAAAAAAATCTGAAGTTCCCTGATTACACGCCAGGTTTGACCTGGCTTAATTACTGCCTGATGCTTGAGTGAATTTTTGTTATACGCAGTATGTACCTGCTACATGTACCATTACAGGAACATGGGAATAAATGTGAGGTTATTAAGAAAGAAAACTAAAAACCATTTCATAATAATTGAATACCATAGCGCTGGTGGCCCAAAAAATGTGACGCTTCCTTTGCTATGTATTTGAAAGTTACTTATGTAATACAAGTGCACACATTGCATGTTATACAAAACTATTAGGTTGGACACGCACCTTTACACCTATTCTCTAAATTTGTTAAAAAGTCTTTCAGAATTTAGCAGAATATTTTGCAAGACACTAACTAACCCTCAGTCAACATTTTCATCATAAAAGGCTCGTCTAACAGGCAATTCTTGGACGTAGAAATGAGCACATTTTCAAAACAAAACATAGGCCTAATCCTTTCTTAACTGAAATTCAATAAAATAAAGTTCAAATTTGATCTATATCATGCCCATAAACGGCCATTTTTACTTTTATTTAAATGAATTTCACAGTTTATTTATAAAACAATGGCTCCCTATTCCTTACCACTTCCGGCTGGGATCGGTGGTATCTTGTCGCCTACAGGTGTATTACACGTCAGTGTGCTATCAACCTTGACCGCTCTGGATGCCATAACATCGTCAAATATACACTGGTAATATTGACCATCGATCAAATCGGGTAGCTCCTGCACCGTCAAAGTTATCTATAAAGCATGACAACAAGATATAATTCGTACATATATTTCATTATTCTCATTAGGCAAAAAATAAAAGTTGTTATGTTGCCCTCAAGTGCCAAAATTGTGAAGGTCAGGTCGGTCGGGTCGTTTTTTGGTTGGTATTTTTTTAATTGCTGAAAAATATTACTGACAGACCATGACTGTTGTGGTAAATGTCAATTGTACTAATATTTCTAGTGTTATAAAAGTTTAAGCAAATTCATTAATTTCAAGCAGAATCTAAACAATTACCCCAATTTTTGAAATTTTAAGGTCAGTCCCTGAGGGCAACACAACAAATGTTTTGCCTTACTTGGGAAGAGTACAGGAGGATGGAGCTTAACTTAATGAATCTATCATAATGCAGATATTAAGATCAAGAGATACACAGTATAGCTGGGCCCACACATATCTGCTAGATTCATTTCAGAAATTCAAATGTCTGAAAGCCCATCAGGCATGGTAAGTAACATGATGAAACCAACTTGGAAAAGAAAATCTGGAAATCAAAACTTGATGGAATCGTCATAATCAAGTTCTTTAAAAGTTTATTCATATATGTATTAGAAGCTGTGCCCTCAATTTTGATACAAACTGGGATTTGGATATTTTTACAATTGTATTACAAGTATGAACTTACACTTGTAAAAAGGATTCAGAAAAATCAGCCTTCTTTGTACAACAATTCAAATATTCTAATCTACAGCTAAACAAGAATTTCTCATCAGTATAACATTTTTTACTAGTAGTTGGGGAGCAAAGGGGTATTCCGATGCCGGTCTAGGCTGACAGAGGGAGTTATATGCCAAAATGTTCTTTGAAGTTGGTAGAATTAAAACCTAAGTGGACATTCTTGCCAACTTGGGTGGTTGATTGAACTTAGACCTTGTTTTAGGGAAGAAGGTCACATGTGTTTCATTGTATTTCGAAACCATGTGTGCTTCCCAGCTATAAAGCTCTATACAGAGTCACAATATAAATATGCTGGGGATAAAGGCTGCTTTCGTGATTTCATGAGTGGCAACAGCAAAAATGACAATTATTAACCCTTACCCCGACGGAGAGATTTTTGTGTGGATTGGGGGAGGGAAAATTAAGGGACTTTCAACAAACAAACCACCGCGGTCCGACCCGGATTCAATCCAGAGACCTTCCGCACGCCAGATGCGCGCTCCTACCAATTGAGCTAACATGCGTAGTAATTTGTAGTATTTGGGGGAGTTAGGGTTAATGGAACATGAAAACAAATGGTTCATTAACTCTAAACCCTGCGGAGAGATTTTTGTGTGGATAGGAGGAGAGGGATAAATTGAGAGATTGTCAACAATCAAACCACCGCAGTCCGACCCGGATTGGATCCGGGACGCACTCCTACCTATTGAGCTAACACGTGAGAGCTTCCCTGGGCAAGACTTTCGTGCCCACGTATCACCTCGGTCGAAATCGTCATTCAAATCAATGTGAAAGAGGATTTTGCGTAGTAATTTATAGTATTTGGGGGAGTTAGGATTAATGTTCATCTTGAATTCTAAAGCAAACTTTTAAGAAAATAATTCACTACTGCGTATTCCTTTAAGAAACGTCTTAGAGACATCCATGTCAATATTGTGTCTAGCACTAGTATGGGCTCAAAAATCACTGCACATTGTTAAATGAATTAAGTACAGGGCAAGCACATCAACCATTAGACAACGCTCTCTTCTATATGCTCTCCTGCTACGAAAGACCACCAGATATCAGTTTAGATCAAATTTAAACAATATTGTCAGGTCGGTGACATAAGTGAGGTCGTAATAATGTACTCACTTCACGGGGTGGTATAGTGATCGGTTGACTGGGATAGGGCGCCACGTTGCTGATGCTGACGCACTGGGCGCTATTGTATGAAAGCCATCGCCTTGGCACATCTGCCAACGGACAATCGTCATGACGGGAACATCTGATCAAAGAGAGAGAAAAAGTTTGTTATCATGTTATATCATGCATTCACAGAGATCATTGTTGAGTTTTGTATCACACCGCAAACCAGACAGCGCGAGGACCTCATTTGAATAACATTTTTACACTGTTTGCAACATTTTGCACATATCAGGAAACCAAGGACCGTCCACGGTTGCAGGTGCGTCCTCAGTTGGGAGGTGTGTATTCAAACTGACGTCCACGATTGATGGTGATTACCTGCTCCTACATACATTCAGACTTTTTTTTTAATCAAGGAGCCCGGGAGGTTTATTCAGCTAAGAAGATACAAAAGGTTTGATCTGATTAGTTTAGATGGGTGCCAAGAATCAATATTTTGTATTGCTGCAGAGTCGCATCCTGAACCGTGACCCGCTATCAAAGGCCATATAGGGAACACATTGCTCTGATTATATTGTAATGCATATCAAAACTCTTCCTGAGATCATAAGGAGCAAACAATTCGATGGTTGCATTTCTACTCGATGTTTCATTTCTGAGATGTGGGGTAAACTTAACTGCTCACAAAAAGTTAGGAAACTTTTTAAAATAAAGTATATCTTTATTATTTATTACCCTCTTGTATCATGCTGCCTATCAATGGAAAGCTGAAGTGTTCTTCTTTAAAATGATACTGAATGTGCAATGATGACATGTTGCTGGACTTGGCCACATTAATGAGAATGAGACAAAGTCACAAATCAAATGTGCCAAAATTAGCAATTTTGTGTTACTTTGTGAACAAACAAATTGACACTGTAATGAAAACAAGCAAGACAACTTACTTTATTGAGACAAGAACTGAGTTCAGTAACGAGTGGATGATCCGAAGGCGTTGATGACAGCCTGGCACTTCATGACCTTCCACCTGTTAACCCAGTCTTGCAAATACCCAAACAATGTTTTTCTAAAGAGATGAGGGTTAACTTGTATGTGTTGTGCTCACTGGTGCAAATCTTTGTGTAAACCATTCATGGTTCTCAAGCATGGCCGGTTTGATTATTGATCATTACCTATTGACTATTTAGCACAGATAACGGTAATTTTGGCACATTTGATTTGTGACTTTGCCTCATTCTCATTCATGTGGCCAAGTTCAGCAACATGTAATCATTGCAAATGTGGTATAATTTTAAAGAGAAAAACACTTCAGCTTTCCATTGATATATAACATAAACAAAGAGGGTAATAAATAATAAATAATATACTTGATTAAAAAAAGTTTCCTAACTTTTTGTGAGCAGTTTAGGTCAACAGTCAACTTTTTCCTGAAGTTCTTCACACCTGCTTCAACACCTTCGGTCAAATTCTCATTTTAATTAAAAGCCATAAAAGGAATAGTTTGCCATATTTACAAATTAAGCATCTATTAGTTTCATTAGGTCAAAGTTCAGGAAGCTAAACTGCTAATGTGTCCTGACCTTTGACCTAATGAAACTAATAGATTCTTAAATTGTAGATATGGCAAACTGTTCTTTTTATTGCCTGTGGTATCCATCTGAACAATTTGAGACAATTTTCATTAAAATTGGAGCAATTTTAAAATTTGACCCCTGTACCAAGAATTTGAGGAAAATCTTTGACCTATTTTGCCCCACATCTCGGAATCTAAGCATCGGATGGGATGGAAATACAACCATTGATTCTTTTGCTCCTTATGATTTCAGGAAGAGTTTGATGAACTTCAACATAATCAGAGCATTTATGCAATTTGACCACTGTATGACCTTTGACCTTTAATAGTGCCCCCCCCCCCCCCCCCCCCCCCCCCCCCCCCCCCCCCCCCCCCCGTACAGGATGTGACCTGGCAGCAATACAAAATATTGACTCTTGGCACTCAATTAAATTAATCAGATCAAACCTTTTGTACCTTCTCAGCTGAATAAACCTGCACTCCTGGACTATTTGCATTGGTAAGTGCCTCAAAAAAAGCGCTACAAAAATCAACAACAAAAAATGAGCAGGGTCGGTAGGGCCCATAGAACAGGGCTGTAACAATTTCTTTACCTTTTGCCTTAATACAAAGTTATCACACTTTGAGATTTGAAATTGCTTTAACTTACCTCTTCTCAAGTGTACACCATCCACAGTACGGATCTCCGTCATCCCCAGCGTTGTCACCGATGCATTCATTGCAGGTTGTGTATTCAGCACAGTCAGAAACCTTGAGTTTGATGAGCTACAGAATAAACACAAATAGCATAACTATAACTATAACTATAAGGCGAGGGGGGAAACACCCTGTTTTACGGGCCCGACCGACCCACTTTTTGCATTTTTTGTTTGTTGTTGTTTTAGAAATTTTATTTTTCTCAAATCATGAAAAAAAAACGTTTTTTGGCCGAAAAACTGTAGACAAATTTTTTTCACAATTTTTTTAAAAATACCTGCTTTTAAGATTTTGGGTGACATTTTAGGTAATTTCTTTTTAAAAACGACCAACCGACCCTACTTGACAGGTACGTCCGCCTGTAAAACAGGGGTGGTTTTTCCGTCGCCTAATGTGACATTTTTTTAAAATAACATATTTCACGAACAAAAATAAGCCAGGTCTAATACTTATACTATGTATGCCCAGTGATGCCCAATACCATATTTCATGAACAAAAATAAGCCAGGTCTAAGACTACGTATGCCCAGTGATGCCAATAATCACTGCATTAATACAGTGCAAAAATATTTAGAAATATGTGGTATCTCTAAGGAGTGTGTGGGCACAAATCCTGTTTATAGACACCAATGTTTGGGTTATGTTTGAAAAAAGCTGACAGCCTCTATGTTTTCATGTATGCCTAAGCGTAAATATGAATCGGAAGGCTTTATTAGCAGTTAGGCGACAAAAGAACACTTTCTATATATGAGCACCGACCGACCCATTGTTGAATCATTTTGAAAACTTTGAAAATTTAATATATGGCTCATTCCATGAAGTTGGGGCATTTGTTAAAATTGCAGAATTTGGTACTTTAGGCAGCTTATAAACTGTTTTACTCTATGTGTATATCAAAAAAAATTAGTGTCCAAAAACAGTACTAGGTTATAGTATTGAGCCATGAAAAAAAAAAAAAAATCGACCCTTCCTTGAAGAAAAATAAATAAAAAAATGAGGTGGTGTCCAAGACCATTTTTGCTAAAAAACGTGACATGGAAAACACAACAATTAATATGAGTTTTATGTAAGCAAAACTATCATAGAATTGCTTGGAAATCGCTTTGATTAATAAAAGATACATGTATTCATAGTTTACTGACCAAAACACCTCGTCACGCTGGACTGATTTTTCACCCAAGCAACATGAAAATTGCCTTTCCGATGCTACGCACGGTGTCCACAAAATATACACGTGTAGCATAGGGAGTTTTCATTGCTGAATGGGGGTAGTTCTCTATCATACATTTTTAAATTATTTTCCAAAATTAAGAGCATTTATCAATTGAAAACTATTGCAAATGAGAATAAATTTCATGAAGACCATTCCATATATTCATGAAAAAGTATACCGTGCCGTGTGCATGGTGTCCTAACCATAAAATGTAGCATCGTGATAAACATCCTATGCAATTTGTGGGAATCCCCCCCTGGAGATAAATAAAACATTCCATATTTCTTGTGTAAGGATAGAGGTCAATAGCTATCAGGTTTGTTTGGAATTTGCCACATGTGAGCTAGTTTTATCAAGGTTTCAGTCGCTGATGTCCCGTTGTAGCATCGGGACTTTTATGTAGCATCAAAATGTAAACATTGGATAGTTTTGTGAATGGTAAGTGCGATTGTAATTATTTCTTAATGTTGCTTGTATGTCTGTATTTATTAATGCATTTTTATTGAAAGGGAAACACTGAATCAGAATTTCTTTTCATGTTATGATATTAATTTTGAGTCACGGACGCCATAATAATTTGGCGTCCATGTAGCATCGGGCATAGCATGGGCAATATTTTGCATTGGGTATCGTTATAGTTCGTTGAAATTGTAATTGTTTTGTAGAATCACATCATTAATAAACTTTGAAGTTAATAATGAATTAGTTTTTGCTCTTTTAATGCTAATAATATAGCTTACCAATATACGATGCTACATGGACACCATGTCCATGTAGCATTTCATAAAATTTGCCTAATTAGACTAAAACAATTACCCCATTCGAAATTATCCATCACCCAAAACATTCAAAACATTGCAGGCTGCGACAATTACGCTGCCCGAATGCCCGGGGCAAGTGCTTTTCATTTCGGGCTACTACATTTTCAAGTAGCAGTGCCCCTTCGGGCAATCACATTTTTTCAGTATGCTGCAATGGGTTGGCTATTGACTCTATAGCTAAGCTTAAGATTTCATTCTTACCACAATAAAGTTCATCAAATTGTCGCTATCTTTTTTTAAAAACAGAAATAAAACTGTCCGTAGACTGTAGTAAACAAATACAAACATGTACAATACAATTGCATTTCAACCTGGCATAGTCGGCACTCGGCATACCTCATGACCTGACGATGACCCCGGCTCAGTTTCCAGTCAAAAAAAATTCGGGCAAGGTTCGGGCAAGTTATTTTGCTCAACAGCTTGCCCGATCGGGCTATTGAAAAATAAAAATTCATCGCGGCCTGAAACATTGCCTACATTTTACTACACTTTACAGAAAAAAGGCATATTATGAGAGATGTATATCTAATGAAATATATTAATACACAATGCTACATGGACACCATTTCCATTACACTGAATTCACAATAAACATTCCCTTATTTTAGTTTTATTTACTATAAATAAAACAAATAATTGTAAATCATTTAAGTTCTCTATCCTTTGCTATTCTTTTTCATGTTAAATGAATAATAAATAAAATACTCCAGCATAATTTTAATATAAATATTTTCCTGCAACACAAAAAGTGCAACATGAATAAATAATCTACTCCAATATCAATACACAATGTTCCATGAAGATACTAAGCCATAGGGTTTATTTTGTTTTGCTTTGCAGGTTCTTGACATTAATTCAGAAGACAGTTCTATCGTCCTGGAATTTATTGAGATGAAGACAAGGAACCCATCATTTTCAAAAACTAGTACCTTTCCAAAGAAATCCATCATGGCAATTAAATTATTTTTTTGCAAACTGACTTTTTAAGTGATCAAACTTTTCAATCATCTTTATCAATAATAGAGGATGATTCAATCAGAAACGAGCAAAGAGACTAAGATCACAAATGGTACTTTAAGAACAACACTGCATGAAGTTTGTTTCAGTGGACATCTTAAGTTTCTTTGATCAATGGTGTATTGTTATTGTGTAATTGTAAGAAATGGTGTATGTGTATCATAGGTAATTATGTTTTATGCTTCATGGCAGGTTATCTTTTTGTGTAATTTGTAGTTTTACAATCCATGTTATTAATTTTATCGTGTGCTTATAACATAAAAAGTTAACATCATAGTACATCCTCTCTATTGATCTGAAAAAGATGCACCTGTTCAAGCTGTTCCAAATATTTTAGGGCACGGTGTCCATGTAGCATCGTAATACTTAAGTACACAGAAAAGGTAAATTTTACATGAACAGTGTTTAGATAAATTTCAAGCAATTCACTCTGTGTATCTACTTGATATGATGAACAAGTAGACAAACCATTCACACTCAAATAATTGTAACAGTATGAATAGTCTTATTATTAACAATGTTACAAGATGCGGTGTCCATGTAGCATCGGTAGTGCATTTTAAAACATTATACAGGTAAATAATACTTCATATACTTACTTTATGACTATAATGTAATCAATGTGCATGGTTTATAGAGTACTTTACATCAAACAAATATTGATATGTACTTTATTTAAATTCATTATACAAATTGCAAAATAAAGAGTCACTTTTCAATGAGTTTTTACATAAAACAGTTAATCTACGATGTCTTGTTCGTTAAGTTATGTTCAACCTAGACAAATCTGGTTTCTTTTCATGTATTTGTGGTTCCAAGTAGTTAATTGAGATATAGAAACTTGGCCCACATCTTAAGCTAATTTATTAGAAAATGATATGGAAATGGGAAATGGTGTCCATGTAGCATCAGGATTTTTGGAAATGTCATCCAACTGTTGAACATGTGCGGTTATTTTACACCAAATGTTACATTTAAAAAAAAAGGTTCTACATTGGACTTTGGTAAATGTAGAACCTAAAAAAGAAGAAAGAGTTGGAAAATATCCATTTTGAAATTTTCACTTGGATGTCACATAATATGCCCCAACTTCATGGAATGAGCCATATTGAAAATTTACCAATATTTTTTTTGGAAAAAAACACACAACAAACTAATGACTGATTGACGCTGCAGAGGTTCCTTCGGCTTTTACCATAGAACAGGGTTTTTAATCGTCGCCTTATCCAAATTTTGCATTACAGCCACTATCTATGCATTAGTATCAACACAGTGACAGACACTATCATTTGTACCCACCTTTTGTTGTGTCAATAGAGTAACGAGTTCCTTTGTTTCATCTACACTAGCATCTCTTAGAACTTGACCTGCTGGATTGGAAGGACTGGTATCTAGGGTGAACCGTTCATATTCGCGGCCATTCTGTGCAGTCATGATGTGATTCTATGTGAATAAAACAACCGGTAAATATGATATTAGTGTATTAATATTCGCATCAAAAGGTAAGAGAACACTTCCAAAGTTTCCAGACATATTCCAAAGGTCTTGGGTAAACCATTTCATTTTCCCAAAATTGTAGGCATATGATAAAGAAATGTTAAGGGTTCAGAAGCCAGATTTGCATAAAGATACCTTACCAAATCTGCAATCATTCCAAAATGTGATCAAGAAAAATGTAATAGTTCTTGTTAATTACCATTCAACAAGCCCCTTGTACACAAAATATTGTCAAATTGCCTCTATAAAGAGAAGTGTAAACTGCATGACAGAATCAATTACGCAATCAATGTTCATCTTCCGCGAGGCCATTTACAACGACTTGATAACAATAGCGGTATGAAGCGCAATTCAAATATCATGAACAGGGATATGGATAGTTTTTAATGTTCCCAGGCAATTTTGCATTCTATCAAATTCAAAATGTTTTGATCAACAAAATACACACCTAAGAAACATTGCATGACTAGAACAGCGCAGTCAAGAGTGCACAGGTTAAGACATGCAGTGGTAGGGTATACTAAAGGAACTCCCAGGTTTTTGGTCAAGGGATATAAAAACATATTAACACTTTCCACGCGGCTATAATTTTTACCATATACATAACAGAGTTTCCAGAAACCTTTCTGAACTTTCAAAGTCTACTCAAGGATTACTGAACCAATACTTGGCATGTTTGTACTTATTTAAATGCATTTCTCTTGGTGATCTCAAAATATGGAAATTCAATCAATAATTTTGAAATTTTTGAAACATTCTGTGAAATCCTGGAATGTCGTCTGCAGACGCCTGCCGCGTGGAAACGGTTAAAGAACAAAACCAGGGAGACATGCGCTCACTCACTCGGACCTGGCCTGTGCTACTATACACAGACTTGTCATTGCCAAGATCAAAGCTTCTAGTGTGCTAGTGCCCCCATTTCAAGAGTCACAACGGGCGTCTTATGAGCTTGCGGCGCGCGCACAAGCTGTCAATCATTGGCATTGCGAAAATAGCACCCTCATTTCAAGAGTCACATCGCGCATTTGTATACGCTTTGCCCATACATGGGAAGCTCTTGTTTCGCGTTTCAAATGTCCTCTCCCATTATATGGACTCCCTGCTTTGACATCCTTAGGCTGATAACTGGGCTTCAAACTAATGAAAACAAGATGGCTGGGATGAGGGAGTGAATCAAGTGAATCATTCAAACTAAGTAAATAATCAAGCAAGCAATTACCCACGAAGGGAAGCAAGCAAGCAAGAAAGCACTGGTGCTGTGTCGGCTTTTCATTCTTACCTTGACAAGTGTTCCACTCTGTGTTCCTACAAAAGCAACTGTGTGTTCTCTATGTGTGGTGGTGATGATAGAGGATGGTATGATGTCTGACCATTCAATCGCAGCGGAAGATACAAGAGGATTGAATTCATCAGCGAGCGCCCAATCTTGCGCCGTACATTGCTGTCCTACTGCAGTATCTCGTTCAATTAACTGCATATTTGCAAAGAGAGTATACAAATATATCCGACTATATAGTCAGCGTCATAATACTATATATGGACATAATTCCAACAATGCCTGTGCATGTGCGAGCGTGGGGGGGTGCGTATGTGCGTAAACCCGGAAATAACGACCCGAGTCGTGTGGATTTAAAGCAAAACTCCTGAACCAAAGGGTGGGAGGGGAGGGTGGTGGCAGCCAAATGCGATGTAAGCTGACCCGGCAACGAGGAACCTCAGCTGCCCAAAAAGCGCGGGGAAAAAACAGAAACTGATCGAACAGCGCAACTACCCAGGCGCTACCAAAATAATTACTACCTTTTACCTTGGAAAGTTCTTTTATACAGGCTGTCCCAAAATGATTAGTACTAGGCATAGCACAATGCACACACACAGAGTCTGCCACTGGAAGTGTTACACCAGTGAACAACAACATGAAGAGATGTGTTGCAAAAGGGCCTACATCCACTTCTACATGTTACTGTGGCTTGCATTGTTGGTGCCTCAATTGATGTGCATGGGTGCACTAATCCAAGTCATAAAGACAGCCATACAATACAATAATTTGATTAATCAATAATGCAAAATGAGTGACATGTAGGAGTGGTCTATAAGCCCTTATGCAAAAAAGCTCTTCATATAATGTATGCAGCTCCACTTTGAAAAACACCCCTATATAAAATTAATTATCCTCACATTGGGCACGCCCTATAGGGCAGTGTAAATATCTATCATCTGTTTTTTTAGTTAGGACAGTTTTTACCAATTTTCGAAATTTGCTCTATACTTGTATATATTGGGCCGATTTAAATAAACCTAACCTGCGATACTGTACTAAACACTTCAGTCTATTTAGTGATATTATCAGATTTTGCATCCTTTGAGTGCACAATGTGAGGAAAAGACTGAGAATTTAAATATGGGTATTTAAGAAATGGAAATGCTTGTAATTTCTAAACGCAGCCATATTTGTCAATCAAATTGGGTATATATGTTAAATATCTATTACCGATCACTCTTATGATGGGAACAAAATTGCCGGACATTGCTCATTTGCATATTAATGACTTGAATAGATAATTAGCTAATTTGCATATCAATGAGCTTATGAAACTAAATTATAGTTTAAAAGATTGGGTATCATACAGTTAGCCAGTATACCAACTTTGATTGCAATACACCATTCACATCTGGATTTATAACATTTACGCATATTAATTAGCTGGACTTAGTCATTTTTTGATTGCGGTCAGTGAAACTGGTCAAAATGACCAATTTCACTAGGTTATTTTAGCTTAATGCAATATAATTTTACCATATTTTTTAATTTAACATGGTATATTCGATTGTAAAGAAGTATGTGTAAATGGTGTTTTGAATGTTAAATTATTAACAAATTGAGCTCTCTAAATCCTGAAAAATTCTATTTTTGGGCATTGTTACTGTTTTTGGCAGGTTTAAAGGGCATATGAAATGCAAATACAAGTGGTGTGATTTGAGTCAAGTCTACGCGGAGGGACCAGAAAGCATTCAATATATGTGCTAGTTGATTATGACATCAATTGTGAAACTATTGCTAGCTCAGTGAGTACTATGAAAAGAAAATTCCAGGTGACTGGTTTGAATCTATTCATGATACTCACTGATAATCAATATACCACAAATGATGTCATTTGTGGTGTGTTCATTTTTCTGGCCCTGTTTATTGTAATGGAATGTCCCACAAAGACTTGTAGCAGGATTATCATCCCTTTTCCTGTGTCCTTTAAGGCCATTTTCGGAGTATTTCAAAACACCATAACACAACAATGCATTGACCGATTGTCATAATTCTATTTGGGAAAATAAATCTTTCATTGCAATCTTTCATTTGACACCAATTTTGTACATGTCTCAATTATTTGAATTTGATATGTGCTATGCCTATTAGTACCCATCGATGCCCAAAGTTCATTAATACTTTTCATCATCAAAATCAATAGGATTAGGTCCATTGTTTTTTCATCATCTTCATCATATTGTACCCTTTCATTAGAATTGTAGGTTATGAATATCGAATTTATCAAACTCAAGATAATATCCATTATGTAAGTCATGGTGATTTCACCATTATGACAAAATGCTAAAAAATTGTGTGTGTTAGAAAGAAACACATGTATATTCTCATAATCTCGTGTCTACTAATATAATATTGGGTTTCTTTCTGTTGTAAACTGTTATTAATTACGGTTGTTCTAATCATTAATAATTCTTCACTTTAATTCAATTTGAAAGGTAAAAGAAGTTGGTCACACTTGAGTGACCCCATGCATTGTTTTTGGTGACAAGTGTTAGGACTTCGAAATTGCTAATGAAGTGGTATTTGGTGAACTATAATAGCAGTGGCTTAGATTTCATTTTTACATTGGAGAAACGATTTGGTGAGGTTAAACAGTAAGGGATTATATAATTTAAACACATTTTGTAAGAAATTGGATCCCCAATATCAAAAACAAGTCTTAGCCACTGCTAATTACCCATGACCACATCTTTACCTATTCAATGTCCCTCAAGTTTAGCCTCGAAACTAGCTCATATAGAAACAAAGCCTGTGGTCGCTTATGCGTGACGATCCATTTTTACCCTTCAAATTGAATCAAAATGAAGAATTATTAATGATTTGAACAACCATAATACAACAACAGTTTAAAATAGAAAGGAACCAAAGATATTAGCAGACAAGTGATTAAGAGAATGTGTTAGTTTCTTTTAAACAAGCCGTTTACACACACATTTTTTGCACTTTGCCAAAAACGTAAATCACAATGTCTTACACATTGGAGTGTAACTTCAGTTATATAAGCCAGATATTCATGATCTAAAATTCTAATAAAAGGGTACAGAATATCAAACATGATGAAAAAATAATGGATCTAATCTCATTGATTTTGATGATGAAACAAATTAATGAACTTTGGGCATCGATGGGTACTAATCATTTTGGGACAGCCTGTATAAGATATGATTTAGCAGTGATGAAAAATAATCGTATGACCTCACCTTTTCGTAGCAAATCAATTTGACAACAACAAAAAAAACACTTTCTTTTCATATGGTCTTTACTTTTATATAATCTGTTCTAACTGGTTAAGATTATTTTTTTATCTCAAATGATTTGTACTTACAGGATTTTCCAGGCAATCTACACCTGTCAAATATGTCAGTCCATAGTTCTTTCCAGTTTGAAAGCATCCCAGTATACCATCAATAAATGTTTCATCAATATCCTCCAATTTGAAGACACACACAGCTGATTGACTGCTTGGTATATTGCCATCCTGACCTTCATTCTTGGCAAAGACCCCATAAAGAATATCATCTCCTGTATTAAGGCCCATAGATGTAGCAAGGTCTTCCCCTGCTGGACCAATATGAACAGCTTGTATAAGGTTGTACTTGTAACTGGAATTTGAACCCTGACACTCTAGGGTTATTTCAGCGTAGCTGTGGAATTCACTATTGCCATTTTGGCACACTCTGTTAATTTTTGAAACATAAGTCCTATCACTTGCATCAGCTTTGTCAAAATCTTGTCTCTGTGTTGTCACAAAATATGTGTAGTTACTTCCATATGACTCTCTTACAAAACCGCCAATATATGTAATAAGGAATGATGTAGATGGGTAAAGGTTTCTGGCCAATATTATATACGCATCTCTTTCTGTAGCGAAAATAACGTCAGGATCTTCAGTCGGTGGCTTCAAAATTCTCCTACTCACAGTTCTTACATTTTCAACATACCTCGGCTCTTCATATGTAGCAGCGACATATAGTGTGTTAGCACCATCATTAATGGGGCCAGGTGCAATAATAGCCTCCGTTGATAACAGTCCTGATGTAACAACTGGTGTGTCATCATCTACTATAGGAACCTCTATACTGTCCAATGCTCTCGTCTGACAACTCCCGCCATTTTCACTCCCACACGTAATCAACCTGTCCCCAGCGTAATCAACCAGTAAAATCTTATTGTAATTTATCGGACACACATCCTCTTCGCACTCCACCGCTGTATTCACCGTGTCTTCCCTCAAGAAATTGTTCGTCAATCTATATAATCTATTCCCCCCTCCGATGTATACACTTCCAGTTGAGTTATGTATAACAAGTCTTGTGAATTCTGAATCTCGATATGGGTTTGTAAAAGTGTCTGTAAGGTACACTGGCAACTCCAAGCTGTATGCCACATGTGAATGCAACACTACAATGGCGAGTGCCACCTGTAGTAGTAACATGCTAGTTCTTTTGCTACCCATCGTGGAGTCTGGGCAAACTCTTGTCATCTCTGCCTAGTTGGTGTCCAATTCATACTTCACATCTCCTCCTGCAATGGTAAAAAAGACAAAGAAAACAATGAGTTAAATAAAGATACTACTTTTGTTTCCTACATTGTAGTATACCAACATACCTTTGACTTCTTGAATGAGTGATTTCTATCACCAGAAGAAGTATACACAACAGTTGCAGTTAAAGGGTGCAGTTGTCTCTCAATGAAAAAAGTTGAGATCTTAATACCAACAAAAAGAGCTTTTTGAATGTTTCAAAATGACACTTAAAGGTAGATGACCCGATCACATTTTCGTAACACAGAATTATTTCAAACATACGGAGATTTTCATATCATATGAAAGCTCGTATTTGTCTCATCATCATACTGAAATTTGACGGCCTAAATCTGTATAATTACGGAGAAATCGATGAAATAACGTCGAATTACCGCGAATGGTGGTAACCACCGATATAGTTTGTGTACTACTCAATGGGTACAGTTCACAGCATCTTGTGCGTCTAAAATAAAAACCATTAGAGCTATGCAACTCAAACTTTGGAACACGACCTTTTTAAGGATGACCTTTCATGTAGAATAGAAAACTTCAAGTTGAAAATCGGAATGTGATCGGGTCATCTACCTTTAATAGTTCAGATTGGATACTGTTTCTGACTCAATGAAGAAAAACTACCTGGGATATTGACTTTATTTTCTTTGTTTTTCCATGCCTAATTCCATTAATATCTCAAAATGCATTTGACAGACAAATGCACCTTTTTGCCGCAACATTACACATGTATACACATAATATTGACCACATGTCAGGACCTTATATGAGGCAGATGACAGGCCTGGCTATCAAAATCAGGTCCACTCTCTGTAATATGTTACCACACCAAAAAGCTCGTTAAAAACCTTCGCCTTAACTCTGGCTATTCTCATAAAGCAACCAAGTATCTTTTCAACACTAAAGCTGAAGGAGTGTCTGAATATTAAGGCTGTGACTTATACCCGGGAACCCGGGTACCCGCCCGCTATTCCGGGTACCCGGGTACCAAATTGGGTACCCGAATACCCGAAATGTAAAAATTTAAAAAAAATAAAAAAAAGTACAAATGTGTCCCCAAATGACCTCTATTGACCCCATCATGTGTCATTTTGGGGGGAAAATTTGTACTTATAAAAATAATTGTAAAAAAAAAATTGTATTCTATTGTATGTTTCTATTTTCGGGTACCCGGGTACCCACCCGAGAAACGGGTCGGGTACCCGGGTACGAAACTACCCGTGCATTCACAGCCTTACTGAATATTATATGCAAGATTTCTTCACCATGATGAAACTTGTCTATTACTGTAAATCAGATATTGCTCAACATGTGGTAAAGATTGAAGGTAAGACTAGACTGATGCTAAAATACCAAAGGCATCACAACAGCGATGCCAATGTCATGAAAGAGGAGGGGGAGGGTGATGGATATGAGAGGAGGGGGAGTGACAATGGAGCCCAATTATCTATTTCATCATATCTCTGCTTCTTGTGTCTCTTTGATCTCAGCGACATCAACCTCAAACTGTGTCAAGACAGATCAGAAATGACTACCAAGGAATTGGGCACACAAAGTCCTCAAAACTGTGGGTAACTTTGGTATGATTCTGCTAACTAGATGATCAATTTGTTCACAAACATTATGAAGAGCTGTTGAATATTCCTCTATGCACTACATTGTATATTATATATTCCATATATACTGCATTGTATATTCCATACATACACTTCATTATACTACATTGTGTATTCCATAAGCTACATTATGTATTCCTCTATGTATGCTACATTGTATATTCCATATACATGTATACACTTCATTGTATATTGCATACATTACATTGTGTATTCCATACGCTACATTGTATATTCCAAATGGCTTCCCTAATACAGTGATGGCTGTCTTTCACCAATCACAACACTCCAGCGCGTTTGCCTACTTGTAGCATACAGGCATACAAAGATGGAAGGTTTACTTTATTTAAAGGATGTGCCTATAATACAGTAACTTCACTGCATCAGGATAGCAATTTTAGGATACCACTATACTATCTGATAGATATTATCTATATACTGATAAACCCACCCAATTATATCACCATTTGGCAACTGCTCTCCCATCATATACATGACATCAACTGGATCAACAGACTATTACCATCTAAGCTATCAATTGCTGCAGACTGACAAAGACTATCTATTGAAAGAGTCTCCACCAGGATCCTATCATCGACAGTGTACTATAGGCACAGCTACACTATGTCATCCCAATCATGATTCTATGTGATATGATCACAGTCACAGTACAGAATGGGGAATTCCCTTGTCACTCATGTAGGCTTATATACAGACGTGAATAGATCTGCTCTTATTAGACTTGAGCGAAGTCCCCTGTCACTGTCGCATCATATCAGTTATGAAATTCCAAGTCCACTGAACTGAAACGCTCATATGTGCATGGTTAAAATTATATGTTACATCAAAAGGTACATCTCTCAGCACACTAGCATACTGTTTTCAGGAGTGATGATTCCCTCACTCCCATATATTTGGGTATGCATTTATTTATTTATTTATGCTTTCTTTATTGAGGGTAATATGCTTCAGTGACTTGCACTGCTTTCCAAGCAGGCCCTCATTTCGATACATCATAAGTACATACAAATAACAAATGTTACAGTGTTTAAATATAATACAAATTATGATACAAATTATGATACAGTGGAAATATAGGATTTGAATTGACCTAGTGACAAATTTTCTAAATCAATACGAATAGATGGGGATAAATTGTTCCACAGATGGCTAGATCTGAAAAGAAAAGTGCGCATACCAGAATTTGAGTTGATTTTTGGAATGATTAAAGTATTACTTGAATGATTCCTGGAGTATGATTGTGAGAGTTATGTACAAATTCAAAGTTGGATGATAAATAGGTTGGACTTATATCTTTTAAACATTTGAATAAGATAATAAGCATTTGAATTTTCCACCTATCACTTAGTTTTGTCCAATGAAGTAAGTTCATCATATCATTTATTGGTGTTCGTATATCAGCAGATAATATTGTTCTGGCTAAACGGTTGTGTAAGACTTGAAGTCTTGACTGATATGAATTTGAACAGTTGGACCATACTGGGCTGGCATAATCAAAATGAGGAATCACAAGAGCATTGGATAACATTACAAGAGTTGGATGTGGAAGAAAAT